>CAJNDS010002715.1:120000-307825 GCA_905221605.1 Symbiodinium natans | reverse complement strand
GTTGGCGGTGCTGCGGCTTCGGAGAAAGGACAACAGAAGCCGCTAAGAGGTCAACAGTTAAACAGTGTAGAGCTGCATGGCGCTTCCCGCGGAATGCGATTCACGTTTTCTGAAACTCTGCTCCCCAGGCTCCACAGCTTTGGGAGATGCTGCTGCGTCGCGAGCTTCGGCCCACCACGCTCATCTTGATCCACGGCTTGCCCCAAGGACATGCGGTTCTTGTTGTGCTTGCTGTCCTTCCTCTTGGCACAAACCGGCTTTCGGTGGCGTCCGTTCCTGAAATTGCAAAGCCATGAGGGCTGGAAGGTGGTCCGCAACTCATCACACGACCGGCAATCCAAGGATAGGTGGGGCACGTCGTGGCTCGGAATGCACGATTGATTGGGCAGTGATATCCCCGGCATCGAACCAAACCACAACTATCGGATTGCAACCCCGACATACCCTGCTACGTGACATGTTCGGTGCTGATTCTCTTTCAAGTCCAGCCTGATGAAAGTCAGGGTTTCCAACTTTTGCTTCCAACATTTAGGGACCCACAGCGAACCTGAAAGTCTCGATTCAAGCACCATGTAAAATCCTTGGAAACCAAGCAAGAGGGTGTCCAAGGTCACGGGGTGAACTTGGTCCGCGAGCTTTTAAAGGCCTGGAATGTTGGGGGCGTTTTTCTATAATGGATTTGGGATTCGGGATGTGGAGGGTCGCAACCTTTCATTAACAGAGCGGGCCGGAAGAGGGCCCTGCACTAAGTCCACGTCTTCTTGGTGGCAGCCTCGTCAGAGTATTATCCAAAGCATGTTTCTTTTTTTTCAAGCCCATTCTTCTGGTGGAGGCTTTTCATCTTTGGGGTGCAGCTGCCGTGGCGAGTCGGGCTGCTTTGGGCTTCTTGGGACTCTGGATGTTAGGCTTCATGGGGAGTGTCGGGTTGATTTGGGGCGCCGAATTTCTCAGGTATCGTTTATCTATAGGTTGCATGGAGGAGGCCTGAGGTGCATGTACTTGGGATTTTGGGGAGGAGCAGGCGCAATGGAGGGTGGGTCAGCATGATGGGTTGTGGAGGTTGACCAGTCGTTTCGTTCTTGAGGACACCATGCTTTAGGGTGACTTTGAGAGGCATGTTGGTGCTAAGAAGCATTCTCAGGTGGATAAGCGTCGGCCAGATTCTCAAGCAAGTCTTTCCTACTCTTGCTGCGAGTAGCTGCTAGTAAGTAGTAGCCACCAGGGCTTTTTTTTCAGTTGAATCCATAGCCAAGGCCCGGAACCTTGGCCCCTTCTCGACTGGGGCTTTCTTTTTCAGAGGAGCTTCCTGGACTCCCGCGTGCTGCAAGAACTCCACGCATGTTCTGAGCATCCAGGGGCATTGGTCGCCCACATTCTCGCCAAGGGCGTGGCTGCAAAAGTCCTGGATTCCACACTGGGCTCTGCAGGTGGTGCCCGAAGGCTGAACCCATCTTTCAAGTCGTGTCGGGGCTCGCTGCCACCCAAGAACGAGTTACCCTTCGCGCTGGCACCCAAACGTAGCATCCTCTTCGTCCCTTGGCTGTGACTCAGAGGAGGGTCCAGACCAACGGCACGGTAAGACCGTGAGACATGCAGGAGCATTGTTTGGGCTGCTCGTGCATACCTGCCGAGTAACTTTCAGACAGTCCAGGTCTGGGTTTGGGCCTGTGCCTGTTTCACTTCGAAGATCCTACGGATGCCTCCGCTCAGGTTCTGCTTCCCGGCAAGTTCACGACGCGACAGCTGGAGTTGGTGGTCCGCCTAGTGGCGCTGCAGTCGAGGCCGCTTGGCTTGCGTTTTGAAATTCGAGTATCTGGTTGCGGGAAGCGCATGGCCTGACATAGTGAAAACTTCCTCGCCTCGTTCGGCCAAAAAAAATCCTTAAGCAGTCGCTTCGGGGTGTCTTTGGTGCACTTTTGTTAGTAGGTATCTCTGGTATGCAGATGAACGAGGCGGGCATGCAAGGGCCCTTGTGTCTGCTGGGCGCCAGCTCAGGCTACCCGACGAGGTCGTGGTGGCGGCCGCCGACAAGGACCAACACGGCAGAGCTGGTGATTTGGGGAAGCTTTGCGATAGGTACTTCGGAGTTCGGTGGAGGGCATGGACGACATACATGCGGCATCCCAATTCCTGTTCCAGAGGTCCTCGCAACTCTCGCAGAGGGCCCAGGAGACGGGCATGATGGGCTGGTTCGCGGGATGATGGAGATCGAGATGTCCGGCCAGAAGCCCAGTGGCCATTTGAAAAATTGGTTTGTTGGTACCCCTGCTCTATGGACACTGCTCTGGGCTCTTGGGCTCCAGCAGCCCTTCCCATCATTTTCCGAAAGCCTTGAGTAAGAGCCTTGGAGCACCCCCTTAAGACACATTCTGTTATCCATCAACTGAAAATTGAAGGTCAGATGGCAGGCAGCATGACCGTGCTTGCACCCGGACGGCGATTGAGCATGTCTCTGGGGCAGCTGCTGAATTCCACACCGGGCAAGGCAGGACTTGGCGCGAAACTGAGGGGTGGGGGCATGTTGAAGTCAACGCCGTCGGCGATCAAGAGGTTTTGAGGGCCAGGCTTTGTCCGTTGATCTGCACCTTCGAGTTGTGCATTCCGACGTTGTATAGTTTATCCACTCGTTGGTTGCAGAGTTCCCGCGGGGGGAAGCTACAGAGTGACAGTGCCGTAGGTGGGCTGCGTCCTGCGCTACCAGCCCCCATCAGAACCAGAGAGGAGCTTTCTTCTATCCGCACCTTGGCACTTCCTTAGGTTTCTTGGTTGGCCCAAGCCAGCAAAGCCTAAATCACGAAAGCTTTCTCTTCAGCAGCTCACCTTTCCTTCTTATTTCAACCCTTAATGAAGGTCGGATATATTGAGGGATTGCTCCATGCAATACATGGGCCAAGTTCTCCTTCCCCCCCCCGCTTGATCTCATCACCACCATCATCTTCGTCATAAGAAGAAGAAGGTCTAGGAAAGGACACCGGTCACTGCGAAGCTGCTTGGGGTCCTAGTTGGGGGTCAAACAACCCGGAGCCCCAGCCAGAACCCCACTCACCATCGCAGCAGGCTCATGCAGAAGCATCTGCGAATTCCCCCGGAAATATCCTGAAAATCTCATACACTCTGACAAGCGGCAGGCTATCTCCTGTGGCGCTGGCCCGAGCTGCAGCTCCCAGCTGCTCGCAAAGTTTGGGTGCTTGCGATTTAGTCATTAGACTCGGTGACTGGCCAGGGACTGGGGCATCCCGAAGACTAGGGTGTATAGAGGGATGTAAGGTGCCTAATTCCCGAATTCCTTGCTGAGGAACTAGGGTGCTGTGAAGCTGGGTGTGAAAGTTAGAGTATACCTTGCCTATTTTGGCTAATAATGCCACCGCCAACCCATTAGATGATTATCCCTATACTCCCCCCTACATTTCACCGATATATCACTACTACTTCCCCCATTAGATGATCATTCCTATACTCCCCCCTACACTTCACCGATATATCACTACTACTACACCATTATCAATACAATTCTAGGAATAACCATTACCCCATTCATATTTTCTAAGGTGGCATTATTGGTCAAAATAGGCAAGGGGTTCCTCGTAGAATTTGGTTCAGGGTTTAGGGTTAAGGGTAAAGCATTCGCTTTATCTTCTCGGATTCTCCGATCATGTTGTAACTACACTGTAATTATAATATATAACTGCTTATGTATTATAATTACAATATAACTATGCTGTTAGTGGTTTCACATGCTTATTATTCATTTATCCATAACCCGCTATCCCTCCATACATGAAGTATTGTTTTGAATATTGACTTTCTCAAATCTCTGTCGTCTGTAATTGTCTTAATTGCTTCTCTTAAAATACAGATATTCACATAGAGTGAATCCATACCACTGTGTTTGTTAAATCTTTCTCCTATTGCCTCAATTTTTTCAAAATTATTAATGTTTTCATACAGTTCAATAATTCCGTCTTCGTCTCTTAAACAAATACTGTGCCAAAAAAGTTCAAATGTACTCTGAACTGTTTTCTCAACAGGTATTTGCACTCGCCATAAATTATATGCTACTTTCCTCCAAAATTTGTCTCCACTTGGTGGTAATGGGTTTTCAGTTACAAGTTGAATAATGTCTTGTGGTGTGGTTGCTCCTTCTAGTTGCCAATACATCACTCTAATATTATATTAGGGTTTATTCTTTTAATTCGTTTTTCTTTAGAACATTATTACCTTAAGAATTATAATTACAATGTAATAAGAAGATATTATTATTATTACATTATAACTATGCTGGTTAGGTTGTTTAATCCATTAAGACAAACTCAGGTTTATTCATAAGAGTTCCAACAATTTTATTAAAGTCCCTAATAAATACGTCTGGCTTAAAACCAAAATCGTTTATCTTACTACGAATATCAATATTTTTAATATCCATCCAGTCCTCATATATCCATTTGAACACTGTATATCTTTTTGTTGACAATTTCTTGAACAGATTATTTTTAACCCTGTCATAACTGGGAAAGTCATGTTTAATTGAGAAAATAAGTCTATCTACATCATATATATGTAGTATATTACGTCTGATAATTCCCTCTATGATTTCTTTTTTGTGTTGGCATTTTTCACAACTACGGCAAAAATAAACAAAGCCGTAGATATTATTAATAATATTCTCTGGTAGTGACAATTCATACAGAGTGGAATAACGTTCGTGTTTCTTACAATCTTTACATTTACAATTCCGTCGCTCTTCCTTGAGTTCCCTGAAGTAATCGTGAACCTTGACAACATCCAAGAAGTTATTTGTTATTTCATCCTGTTCGTTTTGATTGAACATTTCCCTGATAATATACAAGTTGTTGTTTCTTTAAGTCATTTTCCTCAGGAATGATATTTTCTTAAGATCTACTGCATCGCGGTTTATTTGACAGACTTGTCTAAACATTCAGAGCAAGTCGCAATGTATTTAACATAATAATAAGAATGCTTACCAGCGTAATAGCAACGCTTAAAACAATCAATATTTTTGTCTTGCTTACACCGATAACACTTCCTAGTAACAACATTTTTTGTTTCAGCATACGGTCCAAAATCAACTAATATCTTATTTACTTTTATTGTCATTATATTCATAATATACACATTTTCATAATGTGAGATTATGAAAATTTGCATTCCCTTAAGATTTAATGAAACTAATTACGAATTCTTATCATTTCCACACTCTTATGGTGTGCTTATGAAACTGTTCATCACACGGGAGCAATGGGACCTGATTTTCTTTTAGATGTCTGGGCAGGGGGAACTATACACTGTCAATATAAACTAGATTTTTTAATCCATCATATTTAAATTACTCTTCAAAATAGTTACATCTTTGTCTATCCTTTCAACATCCTCCTCCACTTTTTCTAGCCTTGATCCCCATCCGGTGGTAACCGTATCAACACCTTCATTATCTTGTGAGTTTGTTTTAAAGATGTCGTTTTCATCGGGGGTTGTTCCTCTTCCCATTTTCCAACTGCTTCTATCTTCAATGATTGTTTTACCTTCATTGTTTATCTTAGTTTCTTTGTGAAAAGTCTTTCTTCTGCACTTGCAGGGCAAACAGTTTAACCCATCCGTATTTAAGTGGAAACCACCTTCGTTAGGTTCTTTATGATTTTCACTCATTAACATTTCTTAGCTTTTTTTAAATACTCAAGAACCGCCTTAAGCAATTCTAAAGAAGCGGTGCAACACTTTTTAAGCTTGGTGTCTTGTATTACAATCTTTTCAATTTCCTCAATTTCCTCTATCGTTTCTAAATACCTATCCATTATATTAAAAGATATTTTTCTCTTATTAATTAATGAGTGAAG
Organism: Symbiodinium natans; assembly: GCA_905221605.1. Taxonomy (NCBI): domain Eukaryota; class Dinophyceae; order Suessiales; family Symbiodiniaceae; genus Symbiodinium; species Symbiodinium natans. The sequence continues at coordinate 301,973 of CAJNDS010002715.1, read as the reverse complement.
AAATACCTAAAGTAGAACCGATAGACATACCCGAATATAAATATAAAAACAGCAAGTTTGACATGATGCCGAAGCTACCCGCGCGGATGTTGTGCGTGGCTTCTTCAACAGGCGGTAAAACAGTATTGATCCAGAACTTAATATTAAAAATTTACAGAGGATCATTTGAGAGAATATACATATTCTCGCCCAGTGTTCATGTTGATGACACTTGGTCGGCAGTAAAGAAATACATAAAGGACGTAATGAAGGTGGATACCGAAAAAGAACAGCTTTATTACGAGGAATACGATCCGGTGGCGCTAAAGAAGATCATAGACACCCAACATAAAGTAATAGATTTTCAGAAGAAGAACAAACAAAAGGATCTGTTTAGCATTCTGTTAGTGGTGGACGATTTCGCCGACGATCCCAAATTTGTAAGATACTCAAGCTTGTTACACGGATTATTTACGAGAGGTCGCCATAATGCCATCTCGTGCATTTTATCCACTCAGAAATATAATGTATTGGCCCCGATCATCAGATTAAATGCCAGTGCTTTATTCATCTTCAGACTGAAGAATATGAACGAAGTCAATGCATTTTTGGAAGAGAATTCCGCATTGGTGGATAAAAGCACGTTATATGAAATGTATCAAAAAGCCGTGAATTTTGCTCCTTACTCATTCTTCTACATAAACACCAATGCTAAAGATGTGAGTAATATGTTCTTCATTAACTTTGAACAGCGCTTTGAAATAGGTGATTAATAATATTATTTCTTGATAATATTATTAATTAAACCAACGAGTAACTGCACAAGTTTATAGCAGGTAGTTTATAATATATTTTATCGCTTTTTGTTTCTTCTAACTTTTCAACTCTTTCAATAACATCTTTCAAAGTATTAAATAACAACATATCTGTTCTTGTTTTTTCATTAATGTCTACCTTTTTTATTTGTTTCATATTTTCAGTAGCAGAAGATCTAGAAGATGTAGAACCCATATAACGAAATTTAGATAAATATTTTTAATCGCTATCATTTTTCATCTTCTTTTTCAACTTCGTTAATTCGCCTTTCAAAGACGTTATTTCTTTTTGCATTTCTTGCACAGCTCCCCACAAGATAACTGTCATTTTATTGTATGCTAAGAGTTTCATACCATCATCATTATAAAAGATTACGTTATCCCATTCAGGGGGCAGTTTAGCATTTTTCACATCGTCGGCTATAAATCCTAGATTACTCTTTTTATCTTCGTCCTTGGCAAAATTAAAGGTTTTCGGTTTAATGTATTTAACTACACTATAACAGTCTTTGGTATTCACTTCTTTAATATTCTCTTTTAATTTAAAATCCGATGTTTCAATCAAGGCGGTGCAGGTTAGAGTTCCTCCAATATCTGCGTTATTTGTTGTAGTAAAGAAACCGTAAACATCAACGCCTGTATTTGTAGCATCCAATCTTGATAAATTGTTATTGCTTAATCTAATAAATCCATCAGTATCTGGATTATTTATTAATACTCGTTGCGACCCTGATACATCAGTGTGAGTTATTTCCAAATTACCTAATAAATTCACCTTTCCGTCTGTTAATTGAATTTCCGGTGTGCTACTTTCCAATCCTATTGTTAAATTCATTTCTCCCGCCGTGTCTCCATTTCTGATATATAACTTATGCTGAGTGTCTAAAACTTCTTTTAATTCGCTACTATTTTGAAACATAAAGCGCCCCCAACTAATAACATCGCTTTCACCAACGATATTACCAATACTATTAAATGTTTGATTATTTGTAACTGCTCTATTAATAGTAATTCCGTTAGTGTCATTTAATTGTAATGCTATTGTTCCTGTTGTAGGGTCGGTTGCTCTATTTGATTGTAATGAAAAATTAATTTCGTTAGTTGATATTACGTTTAATGAATTATTAACGTCCGCTCTTTGAAAAATTCTGCCGGAATTATTAATATAAATATCACTATTAAATGTTGAAATATTTTGAAATGATGATGTGCCACCAAAATTAGCATTGCCTCCCGATACATTTAACTTGTTTGATCCTTGGATTACTCCAATACCTAAACTTAAACAATAAACACCATTACCATTTGCTGTATTCAATAAAAGTAACGAAGAACTGTCGTTACTCGTGTTATATGCATTAATATTAAATGAGTTAAATCTTATATAACCTTGAGCATTTTTTACCGTTAAAACATTACTGGCGTCTGTTGTATTCTTATAAAGTGTAAGTCCTGAATTACTGGAAATATTAGAAGTGTCGTTTTCATAATTTACAGTGTCTTTAAAATATGTTGGGTTAAACAACGTGGTTCCTCCTGTTGTATTGTTACATTCAATATAGGTATTAGTGTCCGTATCTGTGGATGCTCCTAACATTAATCTCATTGCCTCTTGGTCTGTTCTCAAATCCATTGATATATTTGATTTAGTAGCGTTATTATATCTTTCTATACTTGTATTAGCGTCTGTTAATTCAAGACTACCACCAATATTAATATTATTAGTTAGACTAATTCCGTCTGCTGTTAAATTAGTTAATGATAAATCATTAGTAATGTTAACATTTCCCGACGGGTTTAATTCTAAATCTACAACACTGTCATCAGATGTAGCATTTGACACAATTTTATTTCCTTGTAAAGTTATATAATTAGTAGCGTTTTTAAACACACTTACTACTTTATCTCCTCCTCCTGTTTGATTACTAAATAATAATCCCGTAGTCGGTGATATATTTATTGTTTCATTATTCAATGTTAAGCCCGTGTGAATAATAGTTGGGGCGCTACAATCAATAACTGGGTTTGTTTTAAAGCGGTCAGTAAAATCACTTAACGGAACTCTTAACGCTAATAAATTATCAATTTCTGTATCGGTATAGCTACTGTCACCACCAGCACCTGCTATTAATGTATCTACCTCGCCCTTATTGTAAAAATTGGTAGCTAATAATGTGTTATTTTGCTAATTAGTAGATAAATTTGTGTCTATCTGCGTTGATGTATAATAGTTAGTAAAAGTTGTGTCAATCTCCGTCTTATTGTAAAAATTGGTTGCTAGAACCGTGTTAGTTTGGTAATTATTAGTTAAGTCATCATTAATAGCATTAATATTATTGAAATTCTGTAGCTGTTTTGTATTTAAAACTGCTATGGCGTCGGTGTTTGCCGTTATGTCTGTTGCGAAGTTAAGATTTTCTACCTCTGTCTTTGTTGCGTAGGTGTCAGAAATTTCACTTACACCCGTTGAAGATGCTAAATAAAACTTGTCTGCATAAACTGCTGTTAGATTGTTTATTGAAGCCATTATTAAACTAATTTAGATTTTAATTAATTTAATGATGATAACTTGAAATTAGTCTAAAACCGTTGCAAAAATCGTTGATCTTTGCAATGCTTCTGACTTTAGTCAAGAACCGTTGAAGCCGACTCACTCAGTTCAAATATTTGTTCTGACACGGCTGTTATGAAAACTCTTTCAATACCCAATGCGAAATTGGCGTTGGCTCCTTTAATTTTAAATGTGATCAAAGATCCCATTTTTGTGTTTGATCCGGTGAAATTCATATCAGGCTGTTTGTCAAAGTTTATACCACCAATGAATTTATCATTGGCATAACGGTAAATATCAATGCTAAACCCATCATAGTAAGGGCTCATTACATTTACGGCTCTACGAAGGAAATACATAAATTCACTGATACTTGATATTTCTTGTTCTGGGAATTTCTTATTGGCTATTTGTATTTGCGCTGAAATTTGTTTATTACTATCAATTACACCTTCTAAATTGTCAATGGTTACCGCCATAGGATGGAAAAAGTAGTTCCATCTCTTTCTGTCATAATTACCTGCTGTGTTGTCATTATTGACATTGCTGTTGCTAAAGGTGAAGAACATCTGAGACAAACGAGTTGAGGATTTAACGATGTTCATGTTGATCTCTGTGTTTCCTGCAGTGAAAGTTTGTGAAAATGAATGATAGGCAGGATAAACCATTCTAAGCCTACCCCCTTTCAATAAATGTGAAACTATGTTATTGTTGACGGTATTGTCAACTTGGATTAATTCACATCTTAAGATCGCATTTTGAATAGCCCAACTTGTGGTAGTATTGCGTGTTGTAAAATATAAACCGTTTTCATCGTCTTCTGCTTGTGTTCCTGCTACTGTTGCTGAAGGTCTGATAACTGGTTCACCTGCGTCTGAAACTATCTCAAAAATAAATTCTAAAGGACAATACCGAATTGGTGGATAATATCCAGATTGAACAAATCCACAAACGGGCTTGTGTCCCATTCTTACGAACTTACCCTGTTCAATTCCTGTAGTATTAAGTCGTGTTAGTTTTGGTAGAACAGCGCCTCTTTGGTTTGATCCTGCTGTTGCTGTTGCATCGTGACTTTCTATAGTATATGCGAAAAGCCGGTTAATTCTACTGTCGTATCGTGTTAAACAACCTTCTTGAATGTCGTCTAAGTTTCTGACCTCTTCACTTTTGAAGGATTTCATTTCCTCACAGACTTGATTGTAATTATCAATATCGTTTAGTTGTTGTCCTGCTCCGTTGCATCTGTATCTGGTAAAGAAGGCGTGGCTCTCACCTAAAGGTCGTAAATATTCCCCTGCCGTTGTTGAAGTATTAACAACATCAAAGAACAAACAAACACTGGACAAATCAATGTAATTATTATCTTCCCCTGTGATTACAAATTTTAAATATTTATTTCCGTTACTGCTTGAGAAGATGTTTCCAGATACGCTGGGGAAATGGACTTGCTTACGATCAGTTACATAAGCGGCAGATTCGGGTAATCCAAACTGGAGAGAATTGATCATATTGTCTTGGGACTCTGCTAATACCAAATCCATAATTATATACTTTATTTAGATTTTTATTATTACTATATTTTTTATGGCTTTTAAAATTATTTGTATTCTGCTTCTCTAGCTGAGGTTGTGACACTACATTGTCCCCTTCTTCTATTATATTCCTCATGCTCTCGTAAGCAGAATTATTTATTTTTTTATTCAAGCTATTCTTAAACTTTTGACTTTCCGACGGCTTCCCAATTCTATGTGGTTCTCTTATATGTTTAGGTTTATTAAACATCATATTATCATAGTAGAGATTAAAACAAAGTCCTTTCTGGAATACTTTCATCTATATTGTCTAGTGAAGATATGTCGTGATTTTTCACTGGGTTCAAAGTATCCGTATTGTAACTAATCGCTGACCCATCAAAGGCTGACACTATGTCACCCGCTTTTCTGAACCTCTTGTGTTGTTCTGATGGTTGATCAATGCCTAATGAAAAAACGGGACTGTTGTAAGTTTTGGTGCTTAAGTTCCTATTGGGAAAGTCCTTTGCCAATTGTAACGCCACCACTCCCGCTTGACTGTGCCCGACCAATTCTGTTATTTGTGGGTTATCTTTTAATATTCGTTCTGCTTCTATGTAGCGTTCCATATCACGAACTCCGCCCAAAACACCAAAGGGTAACTTAGTAAAATTTTCCAGCCAGTTGGTGAAACTCGTTGTTCCTCCTATATACATCTTGTTATCTCTAACAAAAATTTTATTATCACGATCATAAGCCATCTTAATTCCTTGCGTGTTAGATATTTTCCCGTTGGACTTTAGCATTGTATCTAACTGTGACTGAATTCTCGTCATTATATTAATAAATGATATAATTTTGTCAGCTAATTTATATGAGCTTTAGACCCTTAACTTATAAGAAAGTCTATGTGAATTCTCAACACAGAGTGTCTGATAGTAAATCATCTTCTGACTTTAAAATAGAGTTGCAGGACACCTTTGAAATACCTGACAACACCATTATGCAAGTGCATGAGGTGGCTATCCCCAATGCTTGGTATTCAATCAATACAAACAATCAGAACCTATACTTTAGACACCAGATATTGCCACCTGCTACGCCTCAAGGCATAACATACAGAAGAATTGAAATACCCGTGGGAAACTACGCCGCCCCGGACCTAGCTTCTGCAATACAAACACAGTTAAACACATTATTTGACAGCGGGGGAAGAACCAACTCATATTCTGCTACATACGACACTTTAACAAATAAAATTATCGTATCGTCTAATTATAGCGAAGTCGTCTTCATACCCTTGACTGATGCGGATGTTCCTACTTTTGTTGGTTCTTTCTCTAATTCTGTAGATCTTAGCAATCTAAGTTCTATAAATACTGTATTGGGTTTCATGACACCTGTTGGCGATGCCTTCACTTCATCATCGCCTTGGACGACTGGATTTATTAACTTGATCAATTATCCTGACGTTTATATATCCTGCCCCGAATTATCTAATAATAACTTTCATAGCCCTTCTGCTTTCTCAAACGCAATCATCAAAAAAGTGCCTGTCAATGCTCCATTTGCTGGTATTATCAGTGACAGTTACGGAATAACAGATTTTGATTATATCAATGTCTCTAAGAGAAATATTAAAAGGCTAACGTTTAGAATATTGGATGGGGCGGGTAACGTTATAGACTTAAATAATATAAATGTTACTTTTAGCCTCCTCTTTCATAATAAAGATATGGATTGAAAACGAATAGAAAATATATAGAATAATATATATGAGTGAAGAAACCTCTGAAATGGGACCCGTTGATGAAACGCCTAAACCAGAAGAGCCTAAAGCACCCCAAGAAGAAGTAACAGCAGAGCCTAAACCGTCAAGAGTAAAGATCACGGAAGTGGCGAAGCAAATGACAGAGTGCGGAGATTGTAAGAAACCGATGAATATGAAAACTCTAAGGTATTCCCATCCCGACAAGTGCGAAGGTAAGCCGAGTGACATAATGTCTAAGCCCGTTAGAAAAAACAATGTGAAGCCAAAAGTGAAGGTAAAACCATTAAGTGTAGAAAACAATGAAGAAATAACAAATGCTCCAATAATAAAAGCACCACCTCCAGTTTCTAAGGCTATGCCACCGCCTCCACCTCCGAATATGCAACCTTATGACAATCTGACCCAAGCACAACTCATTCAGTTGCAATTGCGAACAATGAACCAAGAAATTATGAGAAGGAAACAAGAGAAAGCCAACAGTATGTGTCAGGCAATGTTCAAATCTCGTTGTAAAAAATCTAGGTAATTAATATATAGCAATGGTTTTATATAATAAATACAAGTTCAGACAACAAGCAAAGCAGAAAAAACGCAAGTCATTAGACAATCCCGTAGTAAATGAAGCATCAGAGTTAAATTTTCATAAACCTAACATTGACTATCTATTAAATCTAAAAAAGCAATTGGAAGCCAGAGAGGCGCACGTCAGCAATATGGCTATGAAACGCAGACTGTTAGAGGGACAACATAAAGCAAATTATGAGATGGAGATGAACAGACTGAGAGGGGAGATGCATAACCCACGAATTCCCGAGACATCCTTAGAACACTTGAGGAACAGATATGAGAAGTTAGAGAAACTAAGTTCTGCAATTTTCTAAATAAACATATAAAGTATAATGTCACTCAGAACTGCTAAGATTCAGTTTCATCGCAGAAGCCGATACGAAGACATTTTAGAGCTGGTTAATGACAATGAGGAAGCACTAAGACCGTTTCCTAACAGAGATGCGGTTTTTTATAAGGCTAGTAATCAAGGATCCTATTTTGACGGTCGGGATCATTTGGACAGGTTGCAAGTGGAACAGAATAGGATAGCCGAAAGAGTGGTGAGAGATCACATGATGCGACAGTATGCACAAGAGAACGGAATGACGCACAGAGCCTTATTTAGAGATAGGGAAGGAGAGAACGCCGAAGCAGAAGAGTTTCTAGATTTAGATGAAGAACAAAATTACACACGGGCAGAATTGGAAGGAGTTTTAGGAAGAGCAGGTGAGGCACAACAAGCGAATCAGGGAGCCATAGCCGAAGCGCATCAACAACAGCTAGAACAAGAACAGGAACAAGGTGAAGGAATTTTAAGAAGGATCGGTCGGGGAACATTTAATGTTGGGAGAAGTGTAGTCGGTAACGTTGCTTCTAATGTTGGAACGGTAGGTAGAAACATCGCAGGAAATTTAGCATCGGGACAAGATCTAGCCACATCTGTAATAGCAGGAGTGGCGCAACCCGCCTTGGAAGGAGTGGCCGGTTCAGTTATGAGAAGGATCTTACCAGCACAACGACCACTACTTGATTTTGATAGAGCCCCTAGAATGCCGTTACCAAACCTACAACCCATTGATCCGCAAGTGTTAAGACCGACATTAATACTTCAACCGCATCAGCCAAATGTTGGACCGACACAACAACCGTTAGCATTACCTGCACCAGCACAACAACCTTTGGCGTTAAATTCACCGCCAGAACCCGAACCCACACCGGCAGAACAAGCAAGATTCCAAGAGGTAGGAACTTCTGCATCAAGACTTCGTCCAAAAGCAAGACCCAGACCAAATTATCAACAAGGTGGAGCATCAAGTTCAAGCAGTCGCGCCCCGCCCGGGAGGGTTCCACCACCAGAAGAAGAACGACCAGCCCCGCCAAGAAGAAGGGTGACAAGAAAAACGCATTTAAAAGAGAGTGCTAGAGCAGATGCTTTTTCGCCTAGGTCTGAACAGAACCTACAACCTTTGATAATGCCTAGTAAAATTGGAATACAAAAACTGAGAGAGACCTTTGAAGATGCAGGTAATAAAGATGCAATTTCAAAAACCACATACAGAAACTACAGAAGCTTATACAATCAATGGGTATCTGCTAAGGGTAACCCAATTGAGAAAAAGAACGCTTTGAGACAACTACAGAAACTTTACAGAGAGACCGTTTATGAAAGATTAGCTTGAAAACCGAACATCTAAAGCAAGTTAAACATTAAACCATTAATGTTTAACTTACCTTGCAGAGCAATTGCACAACTTACACCAAGCTTCGCAGTTATCGCTTTCGTGCGCGATGCTGTTATCTAGCCTCTGGGCTGTCATGTTACTTGTTAAGAAGCCGTTCTTAAATTCAAATTCAAAGTTACACCCGCAGTTGTTACAATGACTATACACTCGCTTCATAAACCAACTTGGATTAATATACTTACTTTCGTTGATTACTCTATTGGCTTTCTGATCTTGTGGCTTATATGTATTAATCTTGTTAAGCCAGTATTTATGCAAGGTGGTTTCGTTCAGTTCGTTCTCTACTTCGGCACTCTCATAGAACAAGACATTATTAAAATCGGTGCTTCTGGTCAAGGCACACCACAACCACTCACGAGTTACTAAATGCGACTTCTCCCACTCGTGTATAACGATCTTACCATCAATAGAAGCCCCTTGCGCGGAATGGCAAGTGGTGCAGTAGTCATATCTGAAATGCTTATCTAAGGTAGCGATGTCCGTTAAATACTGCTGTTTGGATTTAACATTCTCTAATTTAATTATGTTCTTGGCTATGCTTACGATCTTAAACCTGTAATTAACATTGAACTTGACATTATTCGTTTTCTTGTATAGTCGGCAGATTAAGATCTCGCCCACTTCATACTTATCTGTTTTACCTAAACTCTTTCGGATTGCATTAGACACCGTTAAGCACCTCATATTCGTATAGGCTATGTTCTTCTGAGATGCTGTCATATCGTCTGTCGTGTTAAAATACTTATGAACAAACTCGGATAAAGATAACTTATGAAGCCACATATCATCATACATCATATCTAATATTTTTCTGTTGGCTTCTGCTGTTGGGTCCCCTTGTTGTCCTAATCTCTTACATATGGTAAGCACAACGTTATACTTGAAGATCTGATCAATACATTCATCTGCGTATTCGTCCGGCTTCCTTGTATTAGTTAGATCTTCAATGGGCGGAAGCTGTTTGACATCACCCGCTCCGATTATGATTTTATTCGGGTTTCGTTTAACAAACTCTCTGATTCTATTTAATATGTGGGTTCCATTCATATAGATCTCATCAAAGACAATACAATTATAACTGCTATGGTCAAACTCGGGGAGCTTCTCCCCGTCGCCAACGGGTATGGCAAAAAACTTATTAGTAGTCACTGCATCGTCATTTATATTCTGCGATAAGCTATTCTGTGGCACTACGAAGAGAGTTTTATAGCCCAACTTGCTGAAATGCTTTGCTATATGCGACTTGCCACCACCTGCATACTTAGATCGGATCATCATAGGATTATTTGTTACGATATCTTTTGCTATGCTTTCCGTGTCCCACTCGTTTTTTATGGGTCGGGTCTCATTGCTAACTACGGGAATTGGTATCAGTTCGTTCTTTTTTGGTGCCCACTGCTCTGTGGGTCCCGCTATGTTTTTACTCTTTTCGTGTCTCCACCCGCCGATACGATCTGAGAACTCTATTAGGTTCTTAGCACGTCTTAAATGCTCCTTCCTAATGACGAAGGCATCTGTTTTAACACTCCATACTCCTATATGATTTTCTGTTAGCTTGGTGTAGTCGGTGTGCATTTTAAAGTTATGATGTTGTAATAATAATTCTTTTATGTATATATATATCCGTTTCGTAGGGTGGCTTTATCGGTCACTGTTAAGCAATAATATTTTCTGTCCATCTCTTTTTCTACGAAGTCTGTCTCGCCGTTAGGTAACTCAATCTCATCAACATACATACCCGAAATTCTGTTAATCTTTCCTCCGATCTTGTTCTGATAATATAAGGCTTCCTTTAGAGTATCAAAGGCATAACTTTTATGGGCTTTGTTCGTGTTCTTCTCAAGTAGCCCGAAGTTAACATTAGCTATTAACTTTTTTATTCTGATGTCTTCGGCTGGTTTGTCAGAGATGTCTGTCTTCCATAATTCCGCTGTGATCTTCCTATAATCCACCTTGTATGCTCTGGATGGTTGCTTATAATAAAGAATCTTACATTGCTTCACGAAGTGCTTTAAAACCATACCATATACTAAAGTGTAGGCTTTATTGAAAAATAAACTCCGCTTGGTGGGCTTGACCAAGTAGAGAGTTAGATCGTGAAAATCTGTCACGTTACCATTGAAAGGCTTCCAGATATCAAACTGAGTGAATACCGGTATCTCGGCGATCTTGTTAAACGCAGATGTGTAAGCTTTTCTTACATCTATCTCCGTAGTCACTTCTGAGGTATAACAGTATTTGTCGTCTTTGTCTGTCTTAGGGTTATACAAATAATAATGTTTATTTATTTCACCCGTTGGGGGGATGGTGCGACACTCCTTGAAAATCTCTACATCTACTTCGTTGTAATATGACTTGTGGGTCGGCTTGAAGAGGGCAGTGTTAAAATTAAACATTGCTTTAGACATCTTGTTGTAGATCTGCTCCGTTCTCACGCAGATGGAACCATCTATAGAATTATTTACTAAGTTCTGGGTCTTAACCTTGTATTTAATCTCTTTGTGGCTCTTGCTGTTTATCTTGATCTTAAACTTGAAGTTAAGTTCGGACACAAACCCCGCGCTGAACCTAACCTGTGGCTCATACCCTGCCTGTTTGCTAAGATAAAAGAGATGAGATAGATCGTAGCCATTATATACCAATGTGTATTCACTGTGTTCTGTGTATTTACGTATGTCGTCTAGGGATGTGATCATTTTACACTCCACTGGCTCCTCCTTCTCGTTAAGGTGATAATCTGAAGATGCCTTAACAGATATACTATAATTACTGCTTTTGGGTATCATCTGCCTCAACATATTCATATTATCACTGACTGTGTAGATATGACTGTTCTTCACTATAGCGTATAAGGCTGGGATATTATGATTTCTTTTTATTGGGTCGCGCTTATAAATCAGAGTGTCAAAGACATCATAAATTCTGACTTGCAAGTTAAAATGTTCAAACACCTTCGCCATATCTGTTATTGACGCCCCTTTTGTTTTAAAATCTTCTTCCGTCTTATTTATGATCTTTAGGATGGCTTCTTTTGTTAGTTTGTTCTTCTCTCTCTTCTTGTCTCCCATAACGGTATCCTTGTAATAATCGGTCAAGGTGTTAAACCAACACTCGTTCTTAACGTAATGTTCTACTTTAATGGCTTCCTTAAAAGTCTCATACTGTGGATCTAGTGGTGTCTGAATATATCTGTGATACATACTGACATTCTCTGTGTTTGTTAGTTCTTCGTCTTGTGGCTTGAAAGCATCGGGATTATCTACCCTTTCGGCGTAATGAACTTTAATACAAGCAATGTAACCTTCGGCATAACCGACATCTGCTTTAAAACTGTCATCTGTCATTAATAACATCTTGAGCCTATGAAATGTTTTCGTTTCTTTCTTCTCGTCTCTAAATATTCGTCTCCTCGCTAAGTTTTCAACCCATGGTGTTGTGGCTACATTGGCTGATAGATCACGCATATAAATAGGAACGTATGCCCTACCCCTGCTGTCTCTGAAAGATACCGATAAGCCCTGATGTGATTCTGTCTTCAGTTGGTATAAATGAACATTGATTGAATATTTTCTTGGTTTCCTCGGGTTGGTTCTTCCCGTTCGTTTGTTGTCTTCTTTTGCTTGTGCCATTCTCTGGCCTAGTTGTTCTTTATCCTTGTGCTTGTCATAAATCTTGTTGTAGTCTTTTTCCGCTTTAGTTTTTTCTTTGTCTGTTTTTGCGGTGGTGAGCTTCCTGATTAAATTGTCTGCTGTGGTGAATTGGGCGATCTTGCGATCTGAATATAAGTTAATTATATTTTGAACTTTTGTCCTGGTGGCTTGGTTGATGCGGTTTCTTCTGTTGTTATAAAATGTTTGTAGTGCTTCCGTATTACGCTTAATGGCTTTGGACATATACTATTATAATTAAAGTATATATTTATTTTCCCTTTAAATGGATTTTTCTGAAGATTTCTTTTAAAGAAAATGCATCTAAAGAAAAAAATAATATATATAGTATAGTAATATGAGCAAGAAGCCCGAGGATATGACAATAGAAGAAATCAAAGAGCAACTCGCCATATACAACAGGCTGTATTATCACAAGCGCAACAAGGAAGAGGCATACATGCAAAAGAAACGGGAATCTGCACAAAGACACAACCAGAAAAAGAAGATCAAGGAGTATGAACAAGCTAACAATATCACACTGAAGCCCGAGGAGATTAACGATGAATTGCTATCAGAAATATTGAATGCAAAGAAGCCGATGAAGCCCAAGCACGGCTCGGTAAAATACGACATGAAGAACTGCAAGATCATAATGCCGATGTCCGAATGATGATTTAATTTAGTTATTAAATCATTATTTTCTTTTGTTTTTATATGAGTGAGAAACAAAAAAATATTAATGATGTCTATTTTGATCGCGCGGGGTTTGGCTCAAAAAGCCGGACTTTAGAAGAAGCGCGGGAGAAAGACAAAACCATCACAATGTCTGATATTAACGAGTTTTTTAGGAAGAATGTTGATCAAAAGCGAAAGCCCGTCGGTTCAAACAGCTTTGTCGCCCCGCATTCCGCATATGAGTATCAGATGGATTTATTTTTTATTAATGACTTGAAAGATCAAAAATTTAAGGTAGGTATGATAATGATTGATATATTTGATAAGTTTATGCATGTCGTGGCAATTAAAGGTAAGAAGGAAGAAGATTTAGCCAGTGGAATGATTGAGTGCTTAAATAAGATGGGAAAGAAGCCAAAAATAATTTATACCGACGACGAGGGAGCAATGAACAAGGAGGCAATACAAACGTATTTACAGGAACAGAACATAGAACATCACAGGACTAGGGCGCATCCAAATTTTAGCGAGAGAGCTATTAGGACCTTTAAAGATTTATTATATCGTAGAGTTGAAGCCGATCAGAAAAAGGGTAAGAACAATATCCAATGGACCGACTATATTTTTGAAATATTATTAACATACAACAATAAAATGAAACATTCCGCAACTGGCTTCACCCCAAAGGATGCCAGAAAACCGAGCAACGAATTAGAAGTTAAATTGCATTTAAATATGAATGCTAAACGAAATCGGGTCTATCCTGAATTAAGTATTGGTGATGAAGTTAAAATATTTAGGAAGCGGAAACCCAATGAAAAAGAGAGAGTGGGCAATTTTAGCCAAAATGTTTATACCATAGAAAGAATTGATGAAAAGCTGGGCCAAAAATATTATTATGTTGAAGGAAATGATAGAGCGTATTTACGCTTTGAGTTGTTAAAGGTGTAGCTTTTCCTGTGCTTTTGAAGTTGTGGTGGTTTTCACAACTCGAGTTGCAAGTTGTTTTACGACTTGCAACTTGGAGTTGTGAGTGGCCACTTACAAGTTAGAGTTGAGTTCTACGATGTGCCAATTGAAAGCAGTGTGAGTTGTTCCGAACCTTTCAACATAGCTCCCATGTCCGATGTTGCTGTATGTGCACGAGGCTGTTCAAGAGGAGCTTCGCTGAATACGTCTTCCATGCAACAAGTTCCTAAATGCCAGTTTCACGAGTTTTGAGTGTGCATGAGAGGACAAAGATGTAGCCCAGTGTCACACATTTAATTGCACGGTTTTCGTTCCAAGTAGATGCCATGTCTGAACTGCCGTCCAAACGGCAGAAGCTCGAACACCGTTGGATTTTGACGCAGGTCAGTGACTTGAGTGTGCCTGACGATGTCAAGAATGCCGCTGCAAATGCCTACCAAGAGCTTGACGCGGAAGATGTAAGAGGTGCTTCTTTTGAGGACCTAGCTGCCCTTTTGCAAACAGAGGATGCGAAGGCCCGCGCTGCTGTCATTTTGCGTTTGCGGAACAGGCTCCGCCCCACAAGTCAAACAGCAGAACCGGTCCCTGGGCTCCAATACATGTCTTTTGCCTTTCCTGATTTTTGCAGTCGTTTCCCCAATAGCCTTAGTTGATTACCTTACTTATTGGGTTTAGGGGTTGGCCCTTTGGTTGTAGCGTAGTGGTTTATTCCCCCTAGGTGTGGTTTCCTCGTAGGGTTTCCCGATTGGGTTAGTTGATTGGGTTGCTTAGTTGGGTTTAGGGTTTTTCATTTGTTGTGGGCGAGGCTGGTTCAGCGACGGCGTTGCCGACACCCTCTTCCGAACGCAAGTTCGATATTCCCACGGTCGCGGATGAAGACTTCAAGGAAGGCAAGCTGTTGAACGTTTCAGGCTTCACCCCTTTGTGCCTTGGGCGAGTGTTCTCATTATATTGGTTTGGATGCGTTTTTTTAGTTTAGATTTTTCGGTTGTTCTGTTTAGGGTTGGTTGTCGTGCTGTTGTAAGGCTGGCGAAGAACACGGAGGCAGACAAACCGATATTCCTTCGGGAGCACCTTCTTCAAGTGCACGATGTATCAGTGGCTACGTTGAAAGACAATGGGGACAAAATGTTGGTTTCGCTTGTCGGTTGTCCTGGAACAGGCAAGACGTGGTGCGGATGGCTGGTGGCGAACACCCTCCAGTGCAAGCACAATGTGCAAACACTGCACCTGACCATCAGAGGCACTGATGTCATTGCCATTTGGGCAGACGACGGGCAATACCGGAAGAGGACCTACAAGAAGGTTGATGTTTCGACGTCCATGTTGTTGGAACAGGTCCTCGCTGACAGCAAGTGCAAAGTCTGCATCATTGACGTGGGCGACCTCTTCTCCCACGAAGTTAAGACGATTTTCCGCGGAGCGCATCGCATCCTCGAGGACGACTCCAACGTCATCAAGTTCATGGGCTTGGTTTCTGGGCATGGCGAGGAGGACATCGTTGGCAATCAGTTCAATATCCAACAGAAAGCTCACACTCTAGTTCTCTGGAGTTGGTCCGAGAAGGAGTTTGAAGCCTTCCACGACAAGTTCAACTCCTCCAAAGAGAATAAGACGGGGCATGAGCTGGACAAGAATATATACAGAATTTGTGGTGGTTCTGTTCGCGGCTGCTTTCAGCCGGATGGTGCCCAGGCAGAGATTTTCAGAACTGTTAAAATGTTGAGTCAAGATGAGAAGGACAACTTTCTCATTGTCAACACCCGTCCTACCAGTAGTGCTGAACACAAGCAGCGCTCTCACTTACTTGCCTTCTTCCCAGCGAAAGAGGACTCCGATTTCAAACATGGCGTGGCTCATGCGAATCAAGTCCCAAGGTCCGACTACGTCATTCAATGCATCAGAGCAGACACCCAAAGCAGTCCCAAGCGTGTGAAGGAGATGTATGCCATGCTGTCCGATTACAATCCCGGTGCTGCGGGAACTGCTTTTGAGATGCTGGTTCACTTCTTTTGGAAGCATGTCGTTGAGACCGAGCTCGACGTGAAACTTACGCTGGATTGGAGGCACGATGACAAGCCAACACAGAGCATCGAAGTCAAGGGTGGCGAGTTGCAAGGCTACAATTCGCAAGCAATCGAAGAATACGATAACGAAAAGAAGATTGCGGCCGGTGGCTTGACAGGGTATTTTACTCCGAAGGACTTCAAGTATCCGGTGTTGGACAGTCTCCTCCGATACAAGCATGGTGACGCAGTCATGGTTCTCGCAATCCAGATCAGTATCGCCAAGACGCATCAACATGGAGAGCTAGTTCAAAACACGTTGCTGAAAGAGGAAGCCGAGGGGGAACCCAAGCCAAAGCTGGCGCTCTGGGATTTCAAAGCAAAGGGCAAACAGTGCAAATGGACACCGACCACCTCGGACCATTGGGATTTGATGTATGTGGAAAGCGAGGCGTTTACACAATGGTTTGACCAAATCTGATGAGAAGCAGATGTTACAAAACAGCTTGTATCCTACATGTTTCACCGCAGGATGCGCAGGACATCCACGAGCAAAAGGCAACGCGGGTTGCTGACCGAGGTGCTGCTGAGCATGTGTTTCCACGCCTGCAATCACCCTCAACCCTAAACCCTGAACCAAATTCTACGAGAACCCCCTTGCCTATTTAGACCAATAATGCCACCTTAGAGATAATAGATGGGGTAATGGTTATTCCTAGAATTGTATTGATAATGGGGTAGTAGTAGTGATTTATCGGTGAAGTGTAGGGGGGAGTATAGGAATGATCATCTAATGGGGGAAGTAGTAGTGATATATCGGTGAAATGTAGGGGGGAGTATAGGGATAATCATCTAATGGGTTGGCGGTGGCATTATTAGCCAAAATAGGCAAGGTATACTCTAACTGTGAAGTGGCCTAGCCTGTTTAGGGTTCAACTAGGGAGGGGGGGAGGGAGTCTTGAGCCTCTGTGGGTACGCCTCGTTATCGTTTAAGGGTTGAGACACCCGTAGTGCAGGGTCGAGTCTAGCGCTTAGGAAACTCAGAGTAAGTGTTAGTGTTTGACCTATCCTGCGGGAAGCTGGCACAAACAAGTGGTCGTATGTTTATTTTAGAGAAAGAACGAAAGCATAGACGCACTCATGCTCATGCACGAATTCGAACGGATAAATTTGAACGTGCAATGGTCCGACCCCAACAACTCAGGGTTTTCAGTACCCCTTGCCAAGGAAACATCAACCCTAATCACCCTAATCCTCTTGCCAGACGGCCCATGACCCACGGTTGCTTTAGGTTTCTGCTCCACCACGCCTTCGCGCGCGAGATGGAGCCTGTCCGGACCTTGGCTGCGTGGTCGTTCTGTGCTGGAGCGCTGCGTGATAAAGATGAATGTGGGATCATAGTCGGTTGTTCATGGGGGTGGGACAGGGACATCATCGAGAACGTTTGCGCAGAACGCCCGGCTAGGTGCTCTTCCACGGGAAGTGTTTAAAACTACTGGAGCTTGCCCGAAATCGCATTCAAGTGTAGCCATGTGTAGTGTCCTCATCGTGCCTCCTACTTGGTCGCCCAGTGGTACCCTTTGCCCTTTCTGGGTTTGAGGTTCCCTACAAAAGCAAGAGCAACACCAACAAGGGTGCACTATGAATTAGTATGGACACCGAGCTACCTTGAGCTTAAGTTTTACTAACACCAGCCCCGAGGACTCTAAGGAAGTAGTTATGAAGTCCAGTCGGATGGGGTCTTCACTTGGGTTTCGCATTCAGGCGACCGCCCTCCACTTTAGCTCGGCAGAGCGTCTGGTGACGCTCGCCCGCGAGAAAGGGCTCCTGTTGCGTTTTCTTCTTGCGGGAAGCAGTCAGATTTGTAGCGCAGAGCATTGACATGCCACCACCTTTGAGCTTTAGGTGCTAGCGGGGCATACTCGTAGCAAAGGCAACCAGAACTAACATCTATGCAGTGGCTTCCTGGGTAGCCTCAAAAGACTTAAAAATACTTCCAATATCCCCAAGTGGGCACAAATTGCAGCGCTCCCTGACCAGGATCCCCAGGTATGCTTCAGATGTGCTTTGCCATTAGGAGCGACATATTGCCATGCCACGCAATTTCAACTTGCAGTCAAGAAGCACTGGGCTACTTACTCCCTCATTGCACGTTCAGGAACGAGAAGCTGATGGAGGTGAATGAGGCGCCGACGGGTTGGATGTTCTTTCGACAGAAGATGCAGACTTCTCCCCCGCGGTTCAATCAGAAGAATCAGAACCCCTACCCATGACATTCTGCAGCCGGCGAGGGCTGCATCACGCCGTGTGGCACCAGCTTCGATCAGACTCGGTGGTGCGGCTGCGGCCAACGTTCGCCAAACAAGGCGAGCGGCTGGGTCAAGAATGGTCTGGGCCAAATTGGGGGGTCACCCAGTTGCCCGGGCAGCTGTTTCGCCATGGGGGTTCCCCTCCCTGCAAAGGGTTCATGCAACCTCGTTTCCCTCTCAGCTACGCGGTAACCCCGCGAGCCTGCTTGTAACTCCTTGCGACAGTAATCTGGCGCAAAGGAAAACTAGGAGATGCTAGAGCATTGACTCAAGCACAGATGTAAGCCAAGTATATCGAAATATCATGTTATCGCAGCTTGTACGTTCTAGTGTAGTGGCCCAACGCGGGACCGAGCTAGTTGTCGTTGCTTTAGTTCGGGATGTGGATCGAATCGTTTGACAAGATGACTTGCCACTGGGTTCAAACCTTTCACACGTTCGCTTCCTGGAGACTTATTCAAGCCCAGGCGCTCAATTGAACCTCACCGTGCCCCAGCCCGTTTGCTTTGTTTGGGCGGGGGGATTTACCATGATAGTGCAGTAGTTCCTAAACGTTGACTGAGTGAGAGGGTGGGCAGGGTGCTATTAACATGGAGCTGTGTATTGTATCTGTTATTCTCATGAAGGCATGTCTATCCAGCTGTGTACCACGCCGAACAAACCCTGACACCCAACTCAAGCGTTTCGCCAGTTCCCTGCAGAGTGTCCGAGAGGTCAGCTAAGCGGGTGGCAAAAAAAAACTCTAGCGTTTCACTGTGTCAACTAGAACTTGGGTTATTGTACAACCTGACCTTTTCCCCGTAAACGCATGCGAAACGGGTGGGCAACAACATCGACTGATTCGACATTGCACTAGCAACAGAAGTACAAGTATTAGTAGTTGTAGCAGTAGTAGTCGTCGTAGTAGTAGTGGTAGAGGGTCCAAAAGCTGGAAACCACCATGACAGGATGGGACCCTCTATGACATGGCAATCCGCCGAGCCTCGGGGTATTTTCTGCAGCAGGGAAGCTGAGTCGCCTGGCGTGCCCTGGTGAACTTCTTGAGCCTTTGTACTGGTTGTTCTATGCGCTGCAGCTGTAAAATGAAAAGCTATAGACGAACACATTGCATGCTTAGTTGATGTTTCTATACATACATGTATGTATCTCTGTCTGGCTCGCTCGCTCGCTGGCGCTCTCTCTCTCTCTCTCTCTCGCTCGCTCTCTGTCAATAAATCCCAACGTATATATATATATATATATATATATATTATAGATATATATATATATATATGTATGTATGTATGTATAGTGTAGATATACACATACAAACACACTTGCCTACTGGAATCACATGTTTGCGTGTGTTTTGTGTGTTTTCGCCTGCACGCGTAGATGTGTGTCTACAATATAGAAGTGATCAGAAACCTCACTCATGCATCCATGAGGCTGGCCTGCGTTCTTGCAGCAGACACTGCTCTGGCGAGTGCTTGTTCCAGAGCATGCGCGGTGTGTCGAGTACTGCATCTCTGCTGCGTCGGATAATTTTCCGGTGTTGCCGATTCAACGAGTTGCCAGGCTTTAGCTCAGCTATTCTCCTGGCCCGGTCTCCGAACCCCCAAAAAATGCTGAAGAGAATCCTGCAAGGTATCACTTGAATCGCGCCCCAAGGTGGCAGTTCTAGGCTTTAGCTGCATGACCGGGTGACTTGTGTGAACTTTGTCATGTGGACTCCACATTGCCCGAGGCCAGGGAGGACGTGCTGGCCGAGGATGCATGGGAAGCTCCATGGCCTTGACAAGGGAAAGTCCCCGGACTGGGTACATCACTGAGCTTGTCCGCACAATGCTACCGATGCCACCCCGCGGACACCACCAATGTCACAGCAGGTTCGATTCGGTTAGATGTCCTACTGCACGATCCCACTTCCGACTCTTCCGACGGGGACGACCTTGAGCTGGGAATTCCGACACGTGATGCTCGGAGACTCTTGGTGAGGATGTAGCTGGCCGGGAGCCGGTAGTTGCCCGCCCCACAGGATGGCAGTGATGGCAGGAGCTTTGCGCAAGATCATGGCAAGATGAAGTGTGTCGGACGCCTGGGACAGCCCAAGCCGATTGGGCGCGAGAACCGCAGCCTTCCCCCGCTCGATTTTATGAAACAAGCTTGAGAGCATGGAGATATTATGGCAATGCGACAAAAGAGATGAGCGCAGTTGCGCTAAACCCGTAGCCCAGGTTGCATTGAACAGGGACTCTTCCTGTGATTGGGTGCGGAACCTTTAGGGCTCTCAGGGAGGAAAGATGAACACCCAAACCCTTGCAGGAGACTTCTGAGTCCGGAGTATGACCGCCAGAAAGTTCACTGTTGCGTGCGGTTTGGCTCAAAAGTCCATCCCGCGTTGGGGTCGATGAATGCTGCGAAGTAGCAGCGCTTCGGCCCTTCGGCGGAGCATTGCCTGGGAGTAGGGTAGAGTCTAGGTCACTGAGTCTGAGTGGCTTGAAACATTCGGCTACGGTCCAAACTTCAAAGTCTGGATAAAATATTTGCATTGTTACGATGCGGTTCATGTAGGCATCACCAAGCTCGCGAGCGGCCGTTCGGTGTGCCCACAAAGACCTTCACATCACATGTTGTTCTTTAATTGCATTGAAGCTCAGTGGTGAAACAGGCGCCGTCGCCAAGGCTAGGAATTGCATACAGTCATGACATTGTTCTAAACTGCACTGCCCTCAGAACAACTGTAATTGATGCCAAGGCCTTATGCGAAGGCATGCCGACATCTATGTGGTCGGTATCTCCCAGGCCAGGTGAAAGAAGATCATTTGAGATGTGCTCGGAGACGTACTGCACACTTCTGCAACACATCGGACACGCCATCCCGGGACTGAGTCAGAATATTCGAGTTGCGGCAGAGCCCCTCTCTACCATGTAGAGTGCTGTTTGTCTCCAGGGCGGCGACGAGGCCGATCGCCTCCTAGCGAGGCGCCGACCGGATGTTATTGCTAGGGCCTGGAAGCTTGCTTCACACACAGCCCTGCCTCTTGGAAACTTGTGTGGTTCGAAACAGAATTCTTCAGGTCGGTATTGTTTCACTTCATCTATAATTTATAGAACCCTATTTCTTGATGCCTGCCCACTACATCAAATCATTCAGGACAAGGATGTAGGTTTTGCAGGCTTTTTCCCCAGTGCACCCTGAGGGGTGGCGGGGCTTGATGACTGGGCCGTAAGCCTAAGCTTAGCGCCTTCAGGCGCCTGGCTGGAACCCTCGAGCGCGGAGGATTCAGCTGTGCAGGCCCAGCTGCTTGCGAGTCAAGATCACATCCCCTTACACCTCGAAGCCTCACAAATCCAAAGCTACATCTCAAGGTTGGAAAACTCGATGGTGCCAGATTGAAGACCCCTGAGCTTTGTCCACAAGCGGTGTTTGGAGGTGATCACCAGGCCTGCGAGGACGAGCCGGGCCGAATCAACATCGAGGAGCTTCGCATGTCGATGCAATACTGTCAAGAGGTTCTGCATGATTCTGCAGTCCAGGCACCATGCTCTTGAGAGATCCCTTTTTGGTCTAGGTTGGGAATTAGGTGTCTTTGTGGTTAAGTCGCCTTGGCCTCTGCGCGCGCCTCCCTTCTTCCACATGTACAATGAGGAACGAGTCATGAATATTGAGCTCGTGCAGACAGGGGTTCTGTCAGAAGGTCCGTGCAGAAAAGGGTTGTGCAGTATGTGGCTCAGGAGAGCACCGAGTGTCGATGCGTCTTCTTTGTCATTGCGCCAGGCATGCTGGCGTCGGTCAGGGTTTTCAGGAAGTTATGATCGCCGGAACTGTCCGCATGATTAAGCTAAAAGCATTCTTTTTTACGTTCCGGGTGCCACCTCGAGGAGCCGCATCGACGGGTTGTTAATGCTGGGCATTGCTTGACGGACGGACCGTAGTGTTTCTGCTGCTCAGGCGCCGCTGTGGATGCAGCCGTGGTGTCGCAGCTGAAAGGAGCAGCCAGCGCAGGGCGCACGACGCGGTGCCCGATTGCAGTTGTCCGACATCTGGTAGTATAATGTAGTACCTGTAAGAATGGGCGCGTTGGGCATAGCTAGAACCGCACACACCATTAGCGACTCCTGCATGAAGTATGCAGTATAAGCAGGTTCTTCCATGTCCACACCTTTGCACACGCGTGATTCACTGCTTGTTCTAGGACCTGCAGTGTCTTGTAGTGTGTTCATGCGTGGCACCCTAGAGGGCTGAGACGGCAAGTTATGCAAGGACGGCTTGATGCAGGTGCATGGGTTTTCCCTCAAGCTCAGCCCAGCCTGAACGGTGCCTATCAGGGTGCATCATGCGCCACATAAGCCTTTCAGCTTACTTGCCAGGTGCATCTATGAATCTGGGCCCAGCGCATGCCAGGACCACTTGAGACTCACAATCAGCTGAGGCGAAATATGTCGGACTTGTGAACCTGCGTTCCTGTTTATGTACGTGATTGTACTAGGGTTCTTTGCCGAGCCCCTGCGCCTCCAAGGTTTGGTTTCGATAAATCACTAAGTGTTGGAGTGGACAAAAGTGGAACTCTGCGTGCACAGCCAGGCGGAACCACCTCACAGTAAGCCTTGAGATTGTGAGACAGCGTTGACAGGATCTGTCCGAGTGGGGCTCGGCCATACCCACCGCGTTCCTGCGGCCTGCAGTGTGCTTTGGCGCCTTCCACTGGTAGGCTTTAAAGTGGAGGTTGTCGTGACTCGAGTTTAGATTCTTTGGCGTGGCTGCTACGCCAGGGCAGAGTCCGAGAGTTGCGGAAGCTTGTAGGGACCAACCACGACAAGAGACTCTCGATGTTGTCGCTGGCCCCATCTGCAGCGGGTCCGATACTCGTAGCCAACCGACCTCGAGAAGTGTTACGTTGAACTGAGTGCACACCTAGTTATCTGACCATCCACGATATTCGTACCAACCGCCCTGCCGAGTGCCCAGGCCCATATCGCGCTTCTTCCCGCGTATTTCGGAGATTCTGGTCCTTGCTGCTGCTCGCGAGGCACGCGGCTGTTGCGCGGCGGTTTGAAGACTGAACCGAAGTTCCATGGATTTTAACGCCTAGGTTTCTATGCTGGTGTCTGTCTCACTGTGAGCACATGGGCCTTGTCTGCCATCACTGGCAGCGGAGCTTGCAAGACCCCGAGTCCACCTGCCCTTAAGACTTGGCGCCTTGGTGAGGAGCTGCAGCGAGCAGCACCGCGGCAGGCCGGCCTAGGTATTTGAGACTGGATAGGGCTCGGGAGCATGAAACCCCGATTCCTGGACCTGTATGGCTTTCATGGCGCATTTCATGGTGAAGGACGTCAGTCCCCAGTTCCCAACAGAAGATGTGAGATGGTCGCCGGCCCATGGGGTCGCCTAAGCTCCCAAACCCATTCAGGTAGAACCTGATGGCCAAGCAGACTTCATCCGAGGACAGCCGCAGTGAGTCGTCTTGCGCCACTGAGGTCATGCTGAATCATGCGACACTACATCCACAGTTGGCTGTCGCCGGGACCAGCCCCAGGGCATGACAGGGACCTTCAATCCCAACATCTAGGACCATGAAATCCCAGGATTGCTGGCAGGGACCCTTGACACAAGCTAACAGTCTGTAACAGTCTTCACAGTCTTCGAAACAGCACCCCGATGACGTCGATACATGTCGATACCGGTGGTTCTGCCACATTGTTTTCGTGGGCCGAGCAAGCTGGAGACTCCAGTCTCCGACACCAGGAATCCCGAGTATAGCTGCAACACTTGCGTAAGTTGAAGAGGTGGAGGAAAAGGCCCCCTCCCTGCATGCCGAAGATCGGTAGGATTCACGGCTGATCCTGGTGGGCGCTTCGCTGGGACAACACGTCACTTGGGCCACAACTACTGTGCCCACTTTGCTGGTCGATTGCGGATGCGGTGACCCCCTGAAGCATGGGTGGGGTTGTTGTTGCGGGGGGTGTGGAGCTGGCTGGCTCTGTTTTTTTCCCCTTTTCCAGAGCCAAGTTGTTTTTTTAACGCTTTGTTTCCTCTATCTGTACATTGGCGGAATTGGTGGGGGGGGTGGCTGGGGGCGGAGGGGGGGGGGGGGTTACTACAATTGGAACCTCACAGGCCTCTGAATGTGGCCCAAGGTCCACGGCATGAGCCTCTACCGCACAGATCCTGAAACCCCCTAGTGGGAGTTTCATTAAGCAGCCGCAGAATGGAAGGAAGGTGCCGAGACCTACATAGGTTCCATCGGGCATGAGCTCTTCCAAAGTCTGCCGAAGCATAACAAGCCATCAAACACTTTAAATTGAGGTGAATTCCAGTCGCTCATGGCCGGCAATGAGGGCCAGGACCCTTGAGCCAAAAGCCGATGCTTTCATCGACTCCTGCTGCATTGTTGCCGCCCTGCTGGCACTCCTGGTTGCCGCACTCATTGCTGAGAGAGTTAGTTCGGCTTTGGTACAGATCTTGCTGGTTGATGCTGGGGACTTTGCAGAAGCACCAGCCGCGAAGTAGTTCCTCGGGAGTCTTTGCTTTCAGGGCCCGTGCACACAAGCTTGCCAGCAGGACAGCGCAAACTTCCTGCAGCTGGCAGGCTTCCGCTGCGTCCAGTGGCTGCCAGCACAGGAGCATTTCCGGTCACGACAGTATCATACGTCCGACCGGCGTCAGCTTGCGATAGCCTGATGGCACACCGTGTCGGCACAAGAGCGGCGAATTGACGCAGACTTATGGACCTCCCACGCTTGTGATTTGAAGGAGGTTCTCCTCTCCTGCGGAGCAGAAGAAAGCACGGATGCCCTGCACAGCCTTCTCGAGGCAGTATGGGATGGGCTCTGAGCAGGGTTGAAGGGCTTGAGGGATTTCGAGGGTCGAAGCACACGTCGGGGTTTTGGATTGAGGGCGGCTACGGCTTTGCGTGGACCCGAACCCTCGACCTTGAATTGAGCCTGAAACTGCCTCAGGAGAAGTCCAGTCCCAGCATCTCAGCATCGGCGATGCTGCACGGTGCGGCTTTTCGGCCCCTCTACGTCTCCTTCCTCCCAGGCCTGGAGTCATCATCCTTGGCATCGAGCCGAATCGAGCCCTTGCAACAGATGCCCAAAGCATCTACATCTGGTCTCAAACGTCGAGACGAAGCCCTCAAGCTACGCTGTGCGAGTTGATGGGGTTGTCGACGTGAGAAGACTTTTTAACCCTTAGCAGCCTTAGCATGCCATGTGGGTTGACAGCTAACCAGTGGTGGGTTGATCCACAAAATGCCTCGTGATCTCGCATGTGACACACGATGACCCCTTTGTTTTCCTGATTAGAAAGTACGGAAAGAAGCTGTGTTCGTTTCGCTTCATAGCCAGGCGATGTTTGCACAATGCCTTCGGCCCCTACCACGCCCATGAGCTTGGGGCCCACACCTCGAAGCTCAGCACCTCGGAACATGGGCTTTCAGAGCGGGGCAAGGGATGCCAGAGGCTTGGCATATAACCCTTTTTACCCACTCCATAATGAGCTACATGGCGGCTTTCACGTAAAGCTCTTCGGCTTAGGGCTTAGGGTTGATTCGGGACAGAAGTTATGGGGTCTCCTGGCTTTGTTGGCCATGCACAAAGCTTCTTCATGGCTTGCGGCTTGCAAAGTGTTCATTATAGGAAGGCCGCCGAATGAAAGCGGGAAGCAGCTGAGAGTGTTTCGAGTACGCATGAAGTAGTGTAGCTGTTGCATTTTCGGGATGCACACGCACCATTCCCCAAGCAGCCCCACGACCAGCACGGGTCAATACACTGGACCTGATGCCCAAGTGTGAAGTGACATCTATATCTTGCCCGATGTTGTGCGTTATCACGCAAATCGATGTCGTGAAGTCCAAATTCGCGAGCGCGATCCTGAGGCCAGCAATGCAGGGCCTTTCTGCTGCGAAGTGCCGTTTCGGCAGCAATTAAAAAAGTTGCGGTGGCATGGCGAGGCACATGGTAGCTGCATGCCGCAGCTGAAAAACGAAAGTGCGATAAGTGTCGCTGCAGTGATTTCGTTGTCCGGATGCACCATTCCCAGAGCGCATCCCCACGATCCTGATGAGCATGGATCACTGGACCTGAGGCCCTCTGAGAGCCAGCTGGACTACTTGGATCGGGACACTTGCCAATGGTCAGTTCGGAGATATTCTTCATCATCTCCCCTCCCCAAAACAAGACATCTAGGGCCACACATTCCGGGGGGGGGGGGGGGGGTGGTGTGCTAGGATCAGCGAATATCACTGACACATTCCCATGCAGCATTGTCCCAGGCACTACAAAACCTCCCTGGCAAATATGTGCACACAATGGCCATCGGCTTTCCCGTCCTCCATGGCTATGAAGGCGCACGGGGTGTAAGTTTGTGTATACATGTATGTATATATATATATATACACTTTGTACTTTGCATTTTTTTGGTTTGTTTATCGCTTCATCGGCCAACGACAACCAACCAGGCCCACTAACGCCACAAGCAACCATGGAAGACAGGTCCCGGCCTGCCAGAAGTGTTGCTGTCTGCCTACATCGCCGTGCTGGAGGGTGGCATGGACAAGTCTGGCAGGTCCCGAGCTAGGGCACAGGGCTATACTTCCTGGCTAAGTTTGCGGAGCGAATCTCCCGCCTGACCTGCCTGCAACCGTGCCGTCGGCTTCTTGGACAGCTGCAATCATTCTCCTTGAGCCAGCACAGGTTGGAGCACTTGGAGAATGGCCAAAGCTTCGTGGAAGCGGCCCTTGGACTCCTTTAAGTTATGGCGCGGGTAAGGGCTTCAGCTAAGGGGTATGTTCGTGATGTTTGTTTTAAGTTTTTTAGTTGTGTAGGGTTTTTCCGTGCCGCTTTCATTTGTTTGGGGGCAGTGGGACATGCTTCTATTCGTGTTCCAGAAGAGTGGGCCCCGAGGTTGAGTTCGTATGCAGTTTTGAATTTGCCTTGGATCCCAAAGGCTTGTTGTAAGGCAGGTGCTGAACATCTGCACACAACACAGTGCCATATGTTAACTCGCAAGCCCGAAGCCTTCAAAACTTCAGATTGCAGAGTTTGTTTTTATTGCGAACCACGGAATCCAAGAACTTCGAGGCCTCTCTCATCAAAATCCCTGGTGCACACCCGTACCAAGCCCGCACATAGTTCCAATATGTGCAAGTATTCAATATCTAGCCTACACACGTGCGCCCGATGCACATTTCAAAGAGCCCCTTTGCAAACCACCCCCGGCCCTCTTGCAAATACAATATCGGCGAAGCCCTGCAAATCCCCATCTCGAAGCCTGCATGAGCAGGCCGGCACACCCCAAACGTTAAGCCAAAGAGAGACCTATCCCATCTATCTCATCTGTCCCATCTATCTCAGCTCCTGGCGGTGTTGACTGGGCGCTTGGTTCCCTGCCGGCGGGGGCAGCTGGCGGAACCCCGGTGGCCTAAGGAACTCTTCGGGTAGAACATGACGTCTACGGCGGGCAAGTTGCATGGTGTCAGTTGGCCCGCCTACACTGTATGCACTATAGGTATTTTGTATACTTTACGTGCATACAAGCAATGCTATAAAGAACAAATCTATGCATGTGGCAATCATGTAGGGCTCGTATCATGTTCGAGTGAGGCCTTCCGGGCAGGATGAAGCCTTGTGGGCCCAAGAAAAGGTAATTTAACATTACAGTTCTTCGGTATTGTTGTCCGATCTGCACTAGAACCCCACCATGCTGAACTCGTGCTGAGCAGCGCCAAAAAACCCAATAGAACTATTTCAAATCATACGCCCAGGAACTAGACATGGCCTTGGGGGAGGAGCTCGAGCCAGGCACGTCTCAGCAACATGAACGAGACAAAATCAGCATCTGCTGGCAACTGGAAACCCTTGAGTCTTTTGAACAGTGCGTTGACGTGCAATGTACGTGGACTGCCTACAATTACACTGGCTTGCGCACCTGCTGTGTAGTTGTGACTTGGCTTGATCTGGTCAACTCAAGGCTGCTCATTAGTTGAGCTGGTCGCTGCTGACACGGAAGGGTCGGGCAACCTTATCAACAAGACGCTTGCCTTGGTCACTTAGAGTAGGCTGGTGGTTTTCCAGATGCTTGCAAACAAGGGGTTGAGGGCGCTTTGGGCCTCAGGATCTGCAGTCACATTCAGACAAAGCCCTTTTCCTGCAACGAGGCTCGATGCTCTTGTGGTTGTCCTGCTGGGGGATGCGGATGGTGCAGTAGAACTTGGGCTAAAGAAATGCGACCTCGGGAAACAGGTTGTTGACGGTGCATGCACCCAGTGTTGTAGAGCGACTGTCGCAGACTTCGGCTGCCATGTTTGGGCTCAACATGCGCGACCCTCTGGACTAAGTGACTAAGTGCGACAGGCGGCTACAGCACTCGACAACTCTCAAGTTCAAAAGGAATTGCCAGTCACTGCAAAAAGGATCAAAAAGGGCTTGTCTTGCATTAGAGACTGTAAGAAGCCGTGGCGAGCATGGCTATGGCGTACAATCAATACGCCTACAGCCAGTCCCAGCAACCAACCTCGCCGGCACATGGCCAGCCACTTCATCAACCCGGCGTTTACAGGATGAGCAGCATCTCGGGCGGTGACCCTATGGGTCGCCGGCCAAGTGCTATGTTTGGAAGGGCTCGAAGCGATGCAATGAGCAGCCTCCTTACAGCAGAGGGGCCCATCGGTCAAAGCCTGTCAGCCCCGGAGGAAGAAGCTCAAGATGAAGTGACAGAAGTATCAGAGGAACCGTCCACAAAGCCCAAGTTTCAGGCAAAACTCGTGTGTGGCATATTTGATGAGCGACCCTTCTTTCCCACTGTGTTGCTGCTGTCACTAATGCTTGGCGCCATTTGCATGTTGACGCAGCAGCGGGCATTGATCAGAGAGATGTGCGGAGGCTCATGGTTTTTCACCAACTTCTTTGCCATTCTCTACATTGTCACACTGGCATGCGTGTTGACGTGCCTTCTTTCTGATCCAGGCCAGATGAGCAGAGAGAAGTACAATGAGATGCAGTCTGCTGGCCTCCCGCTGCCCAAGCGGTCTCACAAAGCTTGGCTCTACAAACGGCCGATCCTGCGTTTTGATCACTACTGCCGATGGGTCACGAACGTCATAGGCTTGAACAATCACCGTGAGTTTATGGTGATGTGCACAGGGCTGGCTGCAGTGGCCGTCTTGGGGGTTGCTGTAGATGCAGCTCTCCTGCTGTGGTGCCTTCCTCAATTCAGACTTCCGATATTTGTCCTTCTACATCTTGGGTATTCGGCCATATTTGGCAAGTACATTATGCCCATTTTCATGATACATGTGGGCTTTGTGTCAAGGAGCGAGTTGGCAAAGGATTACAAGAACGACGAGTTTTGGGTTCTCTTCGACAAGGAGACAGGTGAGAGCACTCCAGCACAAGATCTCGACGCGGATGTCTACAACGAGGCTTTTGACAACGATGCTCTTACCTACGACAGCAAGAGGAACCCGTGGGACAAGGGCTGGGCGAGCAACTGCATGACATTCTGGTGCATTCCAAGATGGACTCCAGATCAACTGGGTGAGTTCTAGGCACTGCTGATGGCTGACGATAATTCGAGCAGTCCGGTGCTTTGTGGCCATTCGGCTCCTTTGCGACCTATCTATCCAACGCCTGTAAAGTGCTTAGAGGTCACTCCACATCCTTTTGGTTTGAGTCGATTTCAGGCTCTGCAAAAAAAATGGCTGGCTCATGAAACAAGTGGGGCTAAGTGGGGCTAAGCACGGCAAGTCAGAGCAAAGTCCAAGTGCTCAACAGGCCCGTGCTTGGTGGGTCCGCCACTGTCGGCGCGCCTTGGAGTGCCACCCACTCCTGCAGGGCCGCGCCTACCGCAGGAGAGGGGCATCTGACTTAAAGCTAGGCGGCCGTTTTGTATGTTTTGAGGGGCCTTGGCGTTTGGACAGGCCAAAGTGGAACAGGGCCTATCACATGACCTGCCGAAGCCTAACTCACGACTTCGGCAGAGACTTCTCAAGATGCCACACATGCCTGTTCTATCGAGCGCTCCCACCTTTGACATGCCATGATCAACGGTGCATCTTGGGGGTTGACAGCATCCCGTGGACGTCCTGGAAGGACACTGCTGCAGAACTGTGTGTCCACAGACTCCTTGAGCATTGCTTCCTTCCCGCTGGCGGGGAGGGGGGACGTGGCAAGCCAGTTGCCGGCTCAGGTTGAGGGGTTCATGTCGCTGAGGATCCCTGAAGTGTCCAGTAGTATTCCGGCTTTGGTTGACCCATGAGCTTTCCACAGGCTTCACGGGCACGTCACATGGTTGCGGGGACGCCAGCCCCCGACCCCGTCAGGTCATGATGTAGCCAAAATGCAAGATCAAGGTTTGGGAATCAGGCTTCCTGCGGCAGGTGGCTGGGGACCTCATCAACAACGAGTGCGCCAACGCCTTGGCGGATGTCGGCGGGCTCCGAGTTCGCGCCGCCTTGCTTGGGTTATGCAGAGCAGCACACACGGCAAGATTTCACTTGTACCTACCCGTTTTGTTTTGTTGCTCCTTTGGCCTTGTGCTGCGCCGTGTGCAAGCTGGTGGGGAGTGAGGGGCTGCCCGGGCAGCTCAGGTTGTGTCGGAGGCTCCCACGGAGATGAAACCCGGGGATGGCGAGAACACCGAGGTGGCGTCGGGGTACATGTAAGATCATGTAAGAATAGCAGTTAGAATCACAGTGATCTTATATCATAATAGTTCGAAAGCGCGAATGACACGACATGGTCGGCCTGGTCCCTTGTCAGAGATGAACATGAGATCAGGCGATCCCCGGAACTGCGTTTGCAGCCTGAGACGTGAACTAAGAGCGTAAGCTTCGGGGAGGCTCCAGTCCTTTGGCCTGTGCCCTATGCTAAAGGTCGACACCCTGGATTGGTGCGACCAAAATGTGCAGCCGCCTGGCAGCGACAAATTCAGCAAGCCGGGGGCATCGTGGAGACTTGCAAATGCCACAAAGTTGTCGATTTAATAGCTCCGTGAGTTCTGCTGCCCATATGTTGCACGTGAACAAAAACAATAGTTGCAGAAGCGACATGGAACGGCCAGGCCGAGTGTGATTAGTAGCAGTATATTGTCATCAAAGGTCAATGCCTTCTGAGACACGATGGCTGATTTGTGAATGTTCGCATGCATCGACGATCGTCTAGATCTATACTTTGCGAGCATCTCATAGGGGGCAGCTTATTTCGAGCATCCACACTCCAGTGCATCATCAAAGACAGAAGGGCGCTGGTTTCCAAGCTGTTGGGTGATTTGTGCCTTGTGCCTCGCACCAACAACAAGAAAGACTTGAAGTACCATGCCTCCATCAGCCTTCGGCCCCGAGGCAGAGATTGCGGGACCTTCGCAAGCTTATGCGGTGCCTGTTCCAGGCTTTCGAACTCGACGATACGATCAAAACGAAGGACGGTCCAAACTCCATGCTAAAGCCCTAATTAAACCTAAACCAATTAGTGCTGTTTTTTTCGGAGCTGTTGGTGTCCAATCGCTCCCATTGAGGACTGCCTAAGCTTAACAAGCCACAAGCGCGACCCGGTTGCATTGGGTTGTTTCATTCCGGATTTGATGTTTTTGGTTGCATGATAGTCGCACCACAGGCGGCAGATATGGCCAATGGGTGTGCCTCAACCTCACGAACGCCATCGTTCACTCTGATATATTTGCCGTCACCTTTGCCGCCCTCACCATGTACACACTATTTGCTCCGGACATCCTGCTTGTATTCGGACTGAGCACGGAGCACACGCAGTCGCTGGCGATAGCCAATACGGTCGTCTTGTGCTTCTTTCTTGTGGAAGTTCCTTTCCAGAAGCTATGGCCTGAAGCCTTAATTGTTTTGTGTGTGGGGTGGTGCACATGCCAACCATGGTCTTCTTCTGCTACTGTAGTGCCTCACATGCTGTTGTCCGCCGCATGCTGATGAGCGCAAGCCTCGCAAGTTCTCAGCCTTCAGGCCCCGTACTTGCTGTTAGGAAACCCGCTAGCTTTGATTCCCGCCCCTCCACCCCTTGCCATCCTTGCCAATCTGTCCAAGGCCGTGCTGAGCTGCATATTCATCAACGGCTATATGCGATCTGGACGTGTCTTCCTCGATGTCATGGCCATGGTGAGTCTGGCAGGCAGCTTGATGGCGCAGCCAGCCCGAATGGCCTGAAACCCTCTCCAATCACCGAACTGGCCCGCACTTCGCCCTAAGTTTACCCATTTCTTTAACCGCATAAAAGCAAACGCCCTTGGCCGAACGTGGGCAGCCGGCCTGCGCAGGAGATACTCTGCTGCTGGCGTACTTGTTCCCTGAGGACTTGTCAGCTATGGCCATGCGCTTTGCCTTCATGCTTGGAGCCTTTGGGGGTGCGGCTTGCATTGGGGTGTAGGGTATTGTGGACCACTAGAGTCACTAGAGAGAGCGCGATACCAACGCATCAAGGAACGTGGTGCCATCGGACCACTTCACTTCGAGTTCATCTCGCATCCTCGAGATCCTGAAATTTGCCCGTCTTTTTCGAATTGTTCAGCTTCCCGGCCTTCAGACGGTCAGAAAGGGTCAGGAAGGGAGTTCAGTGGCACAATGGGAGCGCAATTCCAGGTTGCTGCGGACGCTGCACGGCATCGTTTGGCGCAACTTCCTGCGGCCTCACCATGGCCTGGCCCAGCAGCTCTACCACAAGAGGTCCTGCGGGGACAGTTGCCTTGCAAAAGCACTGCAGAGAGTCCCTACGTGCAAATGCACACACCAAGCAGGGTGCGGCTGCATTCTGCGTCGGTGTGCGTGGCAGGTTGTGGCGCGTGTTCCAAGACTTGGATGAGGTCCCACACACGTCCGGCTTCGGAGTTTAACCCTCTTTGGGTTTCCAAGTTTGGTATTGCTTTCTTTCGCTGCTTCTGTGCAGACTGATGAGTGTCGGACTCTCCCAGAAATGCTGGAGTCGTGCAACTACTCGTCGGCTCAATGGTGCTGACCGGATTATGCAGTTCTTGTAGATTCCGAGTCCACAGGCAAAGACGGGCCAGCTGACAACTGAGCAGATGGACTACTTTTTCACCGCTGGGGCCTCAGGAATGACATCAAGAGCATGTGTTGGTGATGGGCACATCGAGTCGAGCCGAAAGTAGTAAGCCCCAGAAGGCCTGGGTTCGGGAATTCCCGTGGGCTGTGACGCTTGATAGGCCTTAAAATAGGAGCAGGCGGCATCCCCTTCTCTCATGTTAAGCAATACTAAACAAACAGCATGGCGACCGTTCTCAGAAAGCACCCGAAGCCCCCCCCCCCCCCCTACTCCAGATCTGTGCTGGAAGCTTGCAGCAAGTCTTGGCTTCTGAGGTGTCTCTTGAACCTTTTCCCGAGGCCCCTTCTGATCTGTCCCCCAAGGCAATGCGATTGGAGTTTCCCGAGCGCCGAGCTTCTTGCTTGCATTTAGCTCGTAAGGCGATGCTTTCATCAACGCCCTGCCCGGATTGTTCTGATAGCAGCCCTGGTCACGCAGCAGAGCTTAGTCAATGTCCGAAAAATCTTTGTGGTGTCCGCGATATTGCTTTCTCGAGCCTCCGAGAGCGTGTGGTCGTGAACTCGATCCACAGTCGCTCCTCATGCAGTCTTTTCATCATCTTTGTGCACATGGTTTTACCCGATTCTGCCTGTGCATCGCCAGCATTCGGTTCGAGTAACCACCGTGCCCCCAAACGTGAAGATGAAGTCAATATCTGCGGACTAGCCACAAATTGCAGCCTTTTGGCTCATTAAATTTTCAGCTCGCGCGCTGCCCTTTGCAACCATGATTTTCGCAGTGGTAGTGGCCCTGATTGTGCCAAGCTGGGCCAACTCCCCCACACTGCCCGATCGAATCGAAGGTGCTTTTTTCGGCTGCCTTGTGGCGGATGCGCTTACCTTGGGCTCACATTACGAATACGACGCGAAGGTCATCAAGCAGGCCTACGGAGGCACCATCCAACGCTTCATGGGTCCTGGTGAAGCCATGGGTGGCACTACGCATGGCGTGGGCTGGGGTCGGCGAAACTATCACCCCGGCCAGAAAGCAGGAGATCAGACCGACTACGGCGAGTACAATTTGCTTGCTTTGGGGTACCTGGCATCCCGCAGCGGTGCAGAGGCGACAGCTGCAATCAGGCTTGAGGGTCTTGTTCCGTACTGGCAGCAACGTGTGACCTCGAAGTCTTGGGGGGCTTGGCTTTGCACGCAGACCAAGCAGACACTGCAGCAGGTGTCGCAGAAAGTCCCCTATGACAGGTTGGGAGGCATGTCCAATGCCATGTCTCTCCGGCACGCAGCGGCCTACGCCGTCTTCGATACGGAGGCTGATATTGTCAAGGCCGCGCGTACCCTGATGTTCACCCATCGAAACTCAGAAGCCCTGGGGGGCGGGGAGTTCTTTGGCCGGGTGGCTTTCCGCATCATCCACAAGGGGCTCAAGCCACGACAGGCCATTGAGGAAGTTGCTTCAGAGATGGGCGGTTGGTTCAAAGAGAAGGCCAAGCAGGGCATCGCCAAGTTCGAGGAAGCCACAGACCCCACAAGGCCGTTGTCAAAAGAAGAATTTGTCGACGACCTGGCCATGACATCAATGGCACGGCTTTGGGATGTTGGGAAGAGCGAGCCCATCAAGGTGGGCAAAGCGTCTCCCACAGAGGGCACTCTTCCTAGCAGCGTCTACATCATCCTCAAGTACCAAAATGATTTCATCGCCGGCCTGAAGGCTAACGCCATGGTCGGTGGTGACAATGCCGCGAGATCTGTGGCAATTGGCCTGGTCCTAGGTGCCTACCATGGTGCCAGTGCCATCCCAGAGGACCTGCGTTCAACGCTCAACGCGTGGCCCAAGGCGGAGAAGCTGCTCCGACAGCTGCCGCTGCTGCGGAAGCTGAGCGACAAGGGTGCCGAACTATGAGGGCCGGGCCGCGGCCGGGCCGTCCATGAATGAGTGGCAGGACTTGGGCCCTTGGGCTGTAGAGCGTTCGAAGGCCAGGGGCCAAAAGGGCTTCAGGCTTTGCATGCTTGCCATGCTTCACTCAGAAACGGAAGTGCGAGGAGCGCTGAAGCAGCAGTGTGGCAAAAGCAAAGGCGAGAGCGAAGCCCGAGAAACCGACAAAAGAAGCCGAAACAGTGACTACTTAAAACAGACACTTTGAGGTCCTGCCTTCAAAGTCTCGATGCTTCGGCGGCCAGCCGAAGACCCCGGCCATGGCATTCGCTCAAAGGCAGTGGCCCGGCCACGGCTCTGTTGAGGGCTTTGCTATCCTATGAACGGGGGGCTTCCAGTCGTAGAGACACCGGCGGGGGCGGGGGGAGGGGGGGTGGATTCTCAAGAGTCGTGTTGTAGATTTTGCAGGGCACGCAGGGTTGTAGTGGGCCCCTCATCAGTATATTATATGCTGGACTTGTAGACGAGGTCAACAATAGCTAGTGTTGTGGTAGATTGTAGTAGCGATGGTGAATTCAAAGGGTTTCGGTGTTAATTCTGACAGCCTGCTTGTGTGATCTTCAAGTTTCGCTAGACAAATCCATAGAGACAAGGATCCCTAGATCCGCGCTACATTTTGGCTCAAGGTTTGCGGCTCAGGTACGCTGTAGAAGTCGCAGGGTAGTTGCCGCTATGGCTGAATTTCCGGTGGTCACTCTTGAGGATGGGGTTGAGAGTCTCAGTGAGGGTGAGGGATCAAAGCATTCTTCTCGTCAACTGGCCTTGCCTAGTACAGGCAAGGGTGATTCGTCCCCGGCTAAACGAAGGCGTGAACTTGCATTGCCAGCAGGTGAAGATTTTTGGCTTCGCATACAGGAATGCGTCTCGAATGCTGTTACCTCTAGTATGTTGGAATTGACAAACAGACAGACAGCTACAGAGCGAGGAGTGAACCTTGTTCAGCAGGGCCTAGAGCAACAAGGTCTGCAAATCCAGGAGCTTGAGGAAAGAAGCACTGCAAGGTGGAATGGACTACAGGAGCAAATTGTTCTGCTACAAAAGCAGATTGCAGTCTCCCCTCGGTCTTCGAATGCCTCACCTTCCCATCTGACAAGTCCGTCCTTTGGGAATCGTCATGGGAACATGCCGGGAGCCCACCCTTCAATGCTCATTATCGTCGGCGGCTGGAAAGATGGTGAATCCAAGGAGTGGGTTATCGAGCAACTCAACAACCTGGTCCAGACATCGGGTCAGGGACAGCACGTGTCAGAGATCTCGGTCTACCGCAGGCGGCCACGGTGTGCAAAGGTACATTTGAAGCTGCCCTGTGGTTTTGAGGAGCAGAAGGAACTTCAGCGATCAGTCATCAGAGCTTTGCGCGAGCGGCAGTGGGTTCCAAGAGACTGTTCCGAGCCGGCGTGGATAGTGGCTGACAAGACACCCTTCCAGAGGTGTG
The DNA here is from genome assembly GCA_905221605.1 of Symbiodinium natans. NCBI lineage: Eukaryota > Dinophyceae > Suessiales > Symbiodiniaceae > Symbiodinium > Symbiodinium natans. The sequence goes on along the minus strand of CAJNDS010002715.1, from coordinate 265,076 downwards.
TTGCTCGAGCGGTAGCCAAAGCATCGTCTCTGGCCCAGCAGTTAGGCAAGGCTCGGGAATTCTACGAGGTTGATTCCTGGCCATCAGCGCAGGGTTACATGGGCTCACAGATGGTCACAGGTATGAGCCGTGGATGCCAGCATATCGTGGAGCCCTCGGGGCCAGCGGACAACATAGCTTGGCTTGAGCGTAATGCTGAGCTTGGAGTAGACATTTGGATGGACCTGTATAGGGTGTCTCAGGCGATCGGCTGCAGCCTCCAGATGGTACAGGAAGCTTGGAAGGCGATGCCGTCCAAGTGAGCCCGACAATGGTCTGGTGAGCAGACAAGGAATTCAAAGTTTCATACTGGTACTTCTTACCTCCACATCTCTACCTGGAATGTACAGGGCAAAGCTTTTGTTGGGGTGTGTGAGGCACTTCAGTCCTTCGAATTTGCGGGTCATGCGCTTGCTCTTCAGGAACTTTCCTTAGGATACGACCTCGAAGATGGCAGAAGTGACTCGTTTGAGCATGGTGAGTGGTTGTTTATCGTGGCTAAGCCAGCTGGATGCTTCAGATGTCTGGGATTTGTATTTGATCGTGATGTGTTGAAGGATTACTCTGTCGGCAGTGTGGGTCATTCTCACTTTGATGTTCGGGTGTTGATCGATGGGAACGCAGGGAAGCTTCATCTTCGGAATGTTCACTTGCCCCACTCCAAGAGACCCATGGAGGACTTGCAAGATGCGTGCCAGAGCTTGGAGGAAACAAGAGCGGAGCTCTTGAATCGGCCAGTTTGCTTGCTGGGGGATTTTAACCTGAATCCGACCCTCGAGACAACAAGACGGGCGTGGCTAGTACATACTACTCTTCAGTCATTGGGCATCCATCATTTGTCCTTGGATCGCACTCCCACGCGCATCAACTCTCATAGACGACTTGACCATCTGGGATACAATGATGCGTTTCTAGCACTCTGCAGCATGATTTCCCCTGAGAGCTCCGTCTGGCGGTATGGTCACGAGGAATACTGGTGGCAGCTGCAGCTTGCATTGCAGGTTGACCATGTCATGATTTCTCATGAGGTCATAGTCGAGCATGTCGACTCCAAGGTCAAACTCCCCAAGACTTCCAAAAATCGTGTTGGGAAGTATGTCGTGAGTGACAAGGTTGCGCTGCATGCTGCGTTGGCTGGAATTCGTGACGATGACATGTCCCAGCTGGAGCCTCTCCTTCGTCAACTGGAGCTAGCTCAGTCCAGCTTCACCAGTCGGGCGGGATCCTTGAGGTACCGAGATGTCGAGGAGGTTCGCATGCTATGTAGGGTTCGCAGTGTAACAGCCTGCCCGATGGAGAGGGCCAGATTGAGTAAAGAAATCTCTGAGCGGCGTCGAGTTGGTAGGGCCGAGTGGCTTGCAAGCTTGTGGGATCGTGCTGCGGCGGGGGATTGGAGGGCACGGCAGTATCTGATGAGACCTAAAACCAAGAATCGAGGGATCCACCACTTTGTTCAGCAATCGGGCAGTGTTTCCAATGCCGTGAAGAAAGTCGCAGAGTTTTTCCACGACAAATTCAGTCAGCCCTTCGATGATCAGGTGTGTCAGTGGCCCTGGCTAGTGGAGGTTGGCGCAGAGTCGCCTATAGCTGAGTCTGAGGTGCTCTACCACGTTAGCAAGGCTAAATGCGGCAGAACCTCTGGGCCCAGTGGAGTCTCGCATGAACTGCTCAAGGAGATTGTAACTACCCCCCGCGGAGTCAAGTACCTCACGCGCCTGATCAACTGCATGCACGCTGATCCGCAACATGTACCCCCTCACATGTTTGATGGTTTGGTGGTCCTCATTGAGAAGACCCGATGCGTGAGCGCACCCAGAGATCTCAGGCCCATAGTGTTGACAGAGGTGTTGATAAAAATCGTGTGCTCTATCGTCATGGACAGAACGGTGAGTACGTGGCCGGCGCCACATGAACTTCTTGGGGGCATGCCCGGAATCCAGGTGGCTGAGACGCTGAAATGCGCTCAAGCCCTCTTCAGTCAATCGGCTATGTATCGGGATGAGTACATATACTTGCGTCTGGACATTGCGGGGGCCTTTGATAATTCTGACATCAATTCCTTGCTCCGATTGTTTGAGGATCATTACCACCCTCAGGTGGCCAGCTCTTGTCGCTTCATGCAGCGCATGATGCAGAACCAGCGCTTGCGTTTCACTTTCCTGGGGGCAGAGTGGATTGTGCCCATGATGCGGGGCACGGTTCAGGGAGGTACCCATTCCCCCAAGCTCTTTGCACACCTGCTGGCTGGTATTTTTAGCAAATTGAGACAACGCTGGGAGCGCGGTGGTGAGGATCCGCCGTTTAAAGCGCAGGAAGTTGATCTGTGGTCCCTCTTGTTCATTGACGATGGCATCCTCGCTTTTCGAAACATGCAACAGGCACTAAGATTGTTTCCGGAGGTATTGTTGGCCCTAAACGCGGTGGGGCTCCAGGTTAACTTGAGCAAGAGCAAGATCCTTGGTTTGGCATTGCCGGACTGCTTGCCTGGATTGTTTCAAGGGATCCAAGTTGTGGATTCAGTCATCTTTCTGGGGGTGCCCCTGAAAATAGATGAATGGGATGCTCATATCTTGGGCTCGTTGCTCGGAAGATCCACAGCAGCTTTTCTGTCAGCTCGGCGTCTCCTTGTCAATGCCCGCATTCCGCTCAGCAAGAGGGTCTACATGTTTGAGGCTTTGGTTGTCAGCTCAGTGGGTTGGGCCCTGGGGATGTGCGAGCCTACAGCTGATAATCTCCATCAAGCCAGCGTTCATGGTACAACTCTCATGGTATGGCTCTTGCGCCTTAGACAACATTCAGCTTGGCAAGACGCGCAGCAGTACAAGGCAATTAGACACGTGGCCAAGGTTTGGTCGGGGGCTGTGTGGGGAGGTGGCTGGGATCAGCTGTTGGCAGTGCGTCATTGGACTCTTCTGGGTCATGTTTGCCGGAGTCGGGTCTCTAAGCTGGCTATGGTGTTGACTTTTCAAACTTCCCATTTCGAGGCGGCGGAGGGCTGGCGGCGGCGGTACCGTACAGGAGGGGATTGGACGCGATCCAAAAGGGCCAGAAATTTCATGCAGACGCAGTATCTGGATGTGGAAGCAGCGGCGGAGATGCCGAGCGGAAGCTGGAATGCGTTTGTGCCCAAGTGGCTTGCTTGGGTGGGCCTAGCTGGACACGTCAAGGGACACAATGTATGCAGAACGGATGCTGAGCATATGTTTTGGTCTCGCCGCTGTGTTCAGGGAGCATGTTCGGGGAGCCGAGTGGTGTTCTGTCGTTGGCAGGATGAGCAGTTGCAAATGTTGGTTTTCCACTGGCAGGAAGGGTGGCAATTTAGGGAGGCCGCGTTGGGTGACAGTAGGCCATTGGATATCCTGGAAGGTTGGCTGCTTGACATTTGGTCCTCTGACACGGTGCATTTTCGAGTGTGTGTATGTGATCAGCTCTTATCTGACAAATGGCCAGCACAGTATTCAAGATTGTGGAGTCTTATGTGTGTTGTAGAGTATAGTGGGATTCCGGCTGTGGCCCGGGGCTTGTTGAAGTGGGGCTGACTGCTTCCTGCGGGAGCGGGCCTCATTGAAAAGTCCTGAGTGTGTGCATGCTCTGGGGGTTCGGCCACATGTGCCGCGGCCTCGGAAAGCAAAGGGAGCGCTGAGCACTGCTGGCAGAGAGCGCGTGCCAGATCCGCAAATCGACCCCGAGCCGAGATATGGGACCATGGCAAGCTTGAAGCCGGGCGCCGGCACTTTCACGCGCTTGCGGCTTGGCTTCGCTTTCGCGCAGGGCTTAGAATTTTTTAGGGCTTCCGAAACCCCCCGGGCTTATTGGCATGTTTCAGGTCTCGGGACTTTCTTGCTTAATTATTTCAGGCTTGGGTCTCAAGAGTCCAGGACGCACCTGGCCTCCTCGGCAGCCCTCTGGGATTTCGACCGGAAGACGGAGCCCCAAGGGTTCCACGATTCGATGCGGATGCCTCGCGCGGGGTTGTCCAAGAAGGGTTCCTTGATTGTTCTTATCTGTTTTCTGCTGCAGTCCCCGGTAAATTTGTTTGTGCTACCGGGCTCTAGCAGGTTTGCCTCTGGTCAAAGGACTCACATCTTGAAGTCAAGTGTGCAGTCTTCCAGTGAAGTGCTTGGGTGAGCAGGACTGCGACGGCACTTTCGCTGGCATCATTGGCGAGTTTCGAGTAAGGCCGGGATTGCAATCGCAAGTTTGCAAGCTGGTGTAGTCAAGGAAGGGCATGCCCTTAAGATCCATTGGCAGACTTGGGCTCTGGCGAGTTTCAGATGGCTTGGCCCTTGCAAGGCAAGAAGGAAAGCGTGCTTTGCAGAAGTGCACAGAGGACTGGTTGAAGCAAACACCAGCGTGGCGAGTGGGCTTTGCTGGATGAGAAACTTGTATCTCAGGCACGAAGGTGAGCTGGGGCTTCTCAGTTCTTGTGATTGAGTACTAGAATCGGATGTCCGAGGCCTTGCTCGCACTCCTTTTGTCTCTTTGTCCGAATTGTAGAGTAAGCCTGCGATGATATAGGCATAACCTTTCGCCTAGACGATCTACGAGCTGACAGGACGTGCAACGGGTCAAGGCCTCCTTTTCCCTGGTGCAGAAGGCAAGGCACACGTTTTAGAAGTCAAGTATCAGAACGACGTATGCGCTCTTGCGCTTGGCGAGAGATGACTGAACATCACGGCATTTCAGAAATCTCGACCAGAGTGCTTGCGTGAGGTGAGCGGGCCAGTCGTGGTCAAGGTGTGCCTGATCGTCCTGGGCGTCATGGGCATCGTTGTTGTGCTGGACGACTCGGTGCAGGAGTCATCGTCAGACTTTCCATTCTTTCTATTTGGGTCTCCGAGCCACTCCCTTCTCCACTCTCCAGCCCCACCATGCTCTATGCTCCTTAGTCACCTGAGTCCTCTAGTCCGCTCTCCCTTTCTCGGCTCTCCTAAGCCAAACGCCAAGCGGCGATTCTGTGCCTGTCGGGATGTTCCTTGTTTCAGAAAAATGGCTCGGGATTCAGGACCTTGACTTTTGGGTAAGGACTTCGCAGCTTCAGGGGCTTAGCACCCTGACGTCTCAAAAAGCTTGGGGCTTGGGACAAGCCACTTGGTTCAGTTGGTGCTGGCTCCGAGTCTCCGAGTTCTCAGCACCCAAATGGCAACTCCCCTGAAGCTCAGTTTAGGGCTCCAAGGATGCATGTATGGAAAGTCAGGATCATGGCGACTACCAGCACCTTGCTCACCTGGACCGCTTGGTGGCCTCTCTCGCGGGCCAGGGGCGCCCCGTTGTGCCAAGCAGCGCAACCTTTTCCATCCCATCGATGCCAACCCCCCGTGTCTTCTCTAACTGTTTGTAAAGATATATGATACTTCTGAGGACTGTTCAACACAGCTTGCCCTCATTTTGGACCCTTGGACCCTACCCTGCCTTTCTCCAGTTGAAAGACGAAAGCTTCAAGGGGCCAAACACACCTGTGACCAACTTAGCCAGCACCAGGCGCTCCGAAGATCTCTGTGCCGCTGCCTCCGTCTTCGCCGAGGCCCTCTGAGAAAAGAGACAGTCCTGCCCAGTACCGGAACCTGATGGTACTCAAAATGCACAGCACAGAGTGCAGGGCGGCAAAGAGCGCTGTTCCCCATAGAGTTGGATGACGAGCTTCAGGTCTTGCGGGGCCGATGTGATGAACACATTGAGACTCTTAAATCCTGAGGTGGGTTTGTGCTACATCTTGTCCTACCTAGGGTTATGTTTATATATTTGTCGACGATCAGAGTGGCCATTGAGCGTGGCTCCAGACTGGTTAATGTCTTTGTTTGGTCGGAGTGGACGGCCCGGCCTACAAGTACGTGCAGTGTCGAAACATGTCGAAACTGCTCCGGGCTCCGTGAAAAGAGAGAGCGCTCCAGGAGCGCTGGAAGGAAGGAAGGACGGAAGGAAGGAAGAGAGGCAGACGCCTGAAGCCGGCAACGGGTTTTCACCTTCCGGGCAGTCGCATTGGGGGAAGAGGCTGGGTAGTGAGGAGAAACATTTGTTGTTGGATGCTGATTAGTGTCACCCCCCCCCCCAAAAAAAAAAAAAAAAATGAAGATAAAGAAAGAGAGCCCGATTTTTTCGCAATTGCGGGGCACCGCACTAATCCACTGTGGAACAAACATCATGATTCTGCCGAGGCTTCTCCCCATGAACTGCTGATGGCAGGGATTGGGCCATTGAATCTTGTCTCGCACGTGGAGTTGACAAGTCGCACAATTAGAGTCCCTAGCATCAACCTGCACGGCCCCCATTGCCCTAGCTTTCGACTCTTTTGGTTTAGGTTGCTTCCATTTCTGTAAGCATTCTGGTCAGGATCTTTTGTGACCGTTTAGTAGTACCAGCAATAGCAGCATTCATATTGTAACTGATAGCAGGTGTAGAGGCGCTGAGAGGTACGGCCTGTCACTAAATCATACCCACGCTGGAGTCCACAAAGTCGTTCCACGCCCCGACTCAGAGGTCCCCACGGCCACAGTGTATCATATCTGAGGAGGAGTCTTTTTGTTTCTGTGCGACTCAGGCTTTGGACTCAGGGGTCCTGTGAATGCTGCACCGCAAACACGACGGCAGACTTCGATGGGAACTGGCTCCAGGCCTCGCTTGGGGCGCAGAGGGGGGGGGGGGGAGGGAAGGTGTTGGACCCTGTTGCCTAGGATTTTGCTCTAGGCTGGACGAACATTTGTCCAAAGTTGTGCAGCCCTGTGCAGAGAACCCTCAAGCGCGGTATAGAGAGAAGAAACGGAATCCAAGTTTTGAGAAGAAGCAACATATTTCCTTCCACGACGGTCCATTCTCACTGTGAGCTTGTTGTGACGGAAGCCTCAGGCATCCCCCTGAAGTCCGCTTTGTGAGACGAAGCAACTGAAATCCTGCCGTGCCAAGGCTGCGAGGCGGGCCATGGACAAGGCACCCTTCCAGGCCCACGAGCTCCGGATGGCGGCTCGGAGTGAACATGATAAGGAGATGATAAGGCTGATCAGGTGAAATCCGCGAGGTGTCCGAACAGGCTTCCGCAGAACGCTTGTGAGCAAGTGGAAATCATACATGGTTATCATGGTTGTGTTGAGAGGCGCAGTCGTGGCTTCCAGAAGAGATTGTGTGTTGAAAGCTGTGTTGAAGCCTTTATGATGCGCTCTGGATCTCTGCTTGCAGTCGGCCGCTTGTCGCCATTCGCACCATAAGGGATGACAGCAGGAAAGAAAACGCTGCCCTCAACAACAGCAAGTCATGGCAGATCCGCAAGATGTACTCGGACCGCACTTTGAAGTGCTCTGGGCCGAGGTTTGCTATCCCAACGAGGATTGCTCAGGCTGGACTTTGCAGCTCCAAAGGATTGCCTATAATTTGGTTGACTTCAAGAAACCATGTCGCCGGTTCAAAACGAAGCCTGAGCCTAAGCGCCTCAATGCCGGGCCGCTACGTTTCGGGCTCTCGCATTGACCAGATGCATGATGACATCGTGCTTTAGAAATGGCCGTGTTTTCATGGCAAGGCGTGCCCACGGCCCTTCTCCACAAGTATCCTGACGCCCAGTGGTCCCAAGAGTCCCACTCAAAAGCCAAGTCGGAGGTGTACCCTCCAGCGTGGCGGTTCTCGACACCCACGAGTCGGTAAGGGGTGAAGCCGAGGCCGACATCGTTGGCACCTCAGATTCAGGCTTGGGTTCTGGTTGAGTTTGCACTCGAGTCTAGGGTGCGGGCACATCGATGACCAACTTACCCCTTACCCTTTCCGTTTGCTGAGCCCGAGCTGGTTCCTTGCCTTGGCTGTAAGTTTGACCATTTCAGAATATTCGGCGTCGTTTTATGTATACATATATGGTCAGTAGATATAGGTTGTCGAACCGGGACCCAGGACAAGTGTCCAATGGCTTCTTGTTAGGTTGATCTTGCACGCATTCACTCTCTAGGTCGAATCTCTCTCTAGGTCGGGTCATGCCATTTTTGGTGCTGAAAGACTGCTGATGTGCTAAATCTCAGGGCGGCCTGACCATATCTTGACAAGATCCAAGGTCTACACGTTCATCGTTGTGGTCTTGATGGTTGTTTTTGCGCTGGCTTTCATGCACGCGCTCAACAAGGCATCAGACTGGCGGCTGAACGTGCAGACACGTTGAACTTCAAGGGGCTTCATGGGAGTCAGGATGAGGGCCGAGCTGGAGACTTGAGGACGCAGCGTCAATTGGGGATCACATGCTGCACAGAGCCCTGCAGGTGAACACGCGGATGCTGCACCCGCTGTGGAGCATTCTGGACGACATGGCTACCAGTCTTTCCCACCAAAGGCTGCAGATTCGAGCCCTTCCTGGGACGAAGCAAAGATAGCAAAAGGTGATCCCCATAAGACACCAAACAGTGAAAGGCCACCTCAACAGCATTCCGATAGCAGCCCATGAGCACTCTATAAGCACCGGGACCCCATGCGCGACGCGGACGGGACCGAGGGACCTGTGTAGGCGCGAGTGCGATTTGGTGTTTGCTGCGATGCGAACCACCCCCCCCCCCCCCCCCACTATTTGAGTGTGAAGCTGCCGTCCGACATCTCGTGTTCTCCAGGGCGCGCGGCATCTAGGTGAGAGCGGATCGGCACGCCGAAACATCAAGAGGGTCGTGGTCGTCGATGTCGACGCCTCGAGTTTTGTTGCGTGCGTGTTTACGCATCAGACGCATCAACCTGTCGTTATCCGTTTCCTTTATACTTAAACGTGGGAGGCCCAGTCATAGTGCTTGTGCCAGCGCAGTTTCTACTCACCCATGCGAGCTCTCAGGCAGCCTCTTTGTGTTTATATCGAGAGCTTTCACTTCCTTCCGCACGGGCTTGGGCACCGCAACGCAGTTCACCATCTATACAGCCTCCTCACAGAACAACCCACAAGGCTAGAGGCTCTCCAAGCCGGATGGCACGTGTCAACTGCGAACCGAGGCTTCTTTGCGCTCGCTGGAAGCCGTGCGGATGACGAATTTCCAGCCTGCTAGCGACATGCTCAAGGACGTTTGTGACCGCTTGCAGTTGGGTGTGGCTCCGCATTTATTTCGGGGACGCCTTCGTTCCAGCACCATGAGGCAAAAAATGGCAACCTGTGTTCTGCGTCCTTCGTCCGAAAGACATGAAGAACACGACTAAGAGTGCCCAGTGACCAAGCAAGAAGGCTTCTGATCCGACATTCCTCGCGAGGATCTGCAGAGGGACGGCAAGCGTCAAGGCTGGATCAAGAGTCCCCTGGCCAATGAAATTCGACATGTTGTCGCGGTGACCAGTATGATCAAAGCATGCCACGCAGTTAATCGAATGTTCACTTTCCAATGCTGAGATGTGCCGAGGGCTTATCCGCTACACCATGCGACTGCCCTTCTGCAGAGAGTCAGAGAAGCAGCTTGGGCTTCCGTCAGGCTCGAGGTTTTGGGGTTTGTCGGGGTCTCCACGGTGCTTCTCGGAAGGGCGAGTGTTTCCCCACAAGCTGACACGGGTAATGTGTCAATGCCACCGGCGTATGACGTCCAGATTCAGTGCAGGATGGCTTGAACATAGCGGTGGCCCCTCATCCTCGCCCCTCAGAACTCTTCCTTCAATCCAGAAGAAAAGCAGGGTCTGCTGGGTCCGTGGTGTGCTTGGCATTCGAGTTGCAGACATGTCCTGGTCACCTGTCCTTCAAAACTTCGAGGTTCAGAGTTGAGGGTTTACACTATAGGGTTGGGTGAGGTGTGGTGGGAGCTACAGTAGCAGCAGTGATGCCTGGGCAAACCAGTCCTCGTTCAGAAGTGAAAAGGCACCTCCAAGACGAGCTTTTGGGTGAAAGCGAACATCCGCCACCGAGGAACAACGATGATGTGAAGGAGCTCGCGGCCTCCTGGCCTCTGCTAAGATTCAGACACATGTAGATTCTAGCAGCCGTCAGAGAGGGAACGCCCAAACCGCCGCAGCAATTGAAGGAGAGGGGTTGTGTGAACTCAGGATCTGCGCGGCTCCCTCACGACCATGCGAGCGGCACTGCGCTCCTGGGCCAAGTATGTGCCGCCGTATCTGCTGAAGTCCTTGTCCCTCGGCTTCAGATGTCATGCTCAACTCAAGTCCATGCGCGGGGCAACGGTTGTATCGAGCTACACCATTTACCATTGTCGCCGTCGGCGCATTGCTTCGGGAGGCTTAGCGGGGAGAAGTCTTGTACCTGCAGCATCAGCTATGCAGTAGATACAACTACGGGGCCAAGCTTGTTTTGCTCCTTTGCTTCACAGGGGGCTTGATCTTTTGCGTGTCTGAGTCTCTTGGTTTCGTACCATAAGTACTGAAGAGGGCCCTTGAGGGCTGATGGCTGTTTGGAAGTTCCGGTGCTTTGCAAAGTTTCTGGATTTGCCGGCTACTGAATTCGGGGCACCGGGCGTGCTACTGGCATCAATGCTGCTTTCGCTAGTTACTGTATCTTGTTCCTTTCTAACGGCATGATCTTCCCTTGCCATCCCACGCATCCCACGCCCACAGCTTCGGCTTCTCAATGCTTCTCATGTCCTCAGGTACAGATCCGGAGTGGAGGCCCAGCACCTCCCACTTCGCAATGCCTTATGTCAGTCTAGTGCTATATGTTATATGTTCATGGCAGAGCGACCTGCGAGCTCACGATACACCCCCAAGACTGTGGCAGGCCACGGTTGGCTTCCACGAGAACGAGGTCAGCATTTTCTTCTGCCGCGCGGCCGCAAGCTTCAAGCCCAAAACATGCACTGCGGATGAGCTCTGCAGTGCTCCATATAGCAGACAAGCCGTGCATGACACAACTGGTTTCCCCAGCTCCTGAATTTGGGCCGACGGTCAGATGTGCAACAGCAACTGGCAACAGCGAGGCGATATAGATGGCTTCCGAGACATGTGCCGCGGCCTCCACCCAAAGGCAAGAGCTCGTTAGTTCTTTGCCTGGTGTTGCGTACACGGGGCTCTCCGAAAGGCCGTGCTGGACCTCTTAAGCTCCGTCCATGGAGAGGCCAGTGGCGCGCCGCTACGCCTTTTTGTCCTTTTCGCCCTTACAGTCAAGAAGTTCAGAAGTCAAGATGATTTTAGACGGGCTGTGAGGGCATGTGAAAGAACAAGGCTTTGGTGGGCGATCTGCACGCAACGCGCACCTACCTCGCAGCGGCGAGACATTTCACTTTGCCCCGTCTTGTACTACTATGCTGCACTTTGCATCTCCAAGCGTCTCATGCTATTTCACATCGGCAAGCAAAAACGACCAAAGAGCCAACGGGGCTCCGGCCCCAAGGAAACACAGCGGGTAGGTCCCAATCGTTTGGGTCGTGCTGGACATGTTGCTGCTGTTTTGGGGTGTTTGCAATCTTCCTACGATGCATGGATCAGGCCTAAGCCTGCAGTCTGCAGATACCTCGGCGATAGCGGGATCGAGGAGTGATGAGTATGGGGCAAGTTGTTTTTTTGGTTTGGCTCGCCCTGGTTATGACTTGGCAAACTATCAATTTCAATGGTGAGAACTTTCGCCTCGGACAGTGTGCGCTGCAGTGCGTGGGTAGGCGGGCGGCAAGAACATCATCTAAAAGAGCATGCTGCATATTGCGTTCTAAAATGGATGCTGCTCAAGCCCCTTCACAGAGGCCACAGTGGGGAACATCGTGGAAACAACTGGGGGTTCCAAGCAAGCTTTGTGCGGAGTGTCTGTGAGCTTTGTCCTGCCAGCTGGCCATCTGAACCTTCAAGCGCCTTGGATAACCCCGGCCAGGAAACCTTGGTGAGGAGTATGCATGCGCACAGTATGAATGTATGTATGTAATTTATGGAATGTATGCAATGTACGTAGACACTACATACACGCGCGCATGCACTGTCATGTACAAGTAAGAATACAAAGTTTAGATTATTATGCAGAATTTACATAAACACGTATATGTAAGAAAGAGAGGTAGTTGAATTACGATTCTGCAAGACCTACGTAAGCCTTGAGTGCAGGTCTCAAGCGCGATTGAGGGTCTTGGCGGCACGCTGCTGGAATTCATCGCGGACGAGGCGCTCACGGCACGTGCTCTCCTGTTCCAAACGGTGCTCCTCTACGAATATATCTCGTTACGAATAGCCCGTCGTCGTTGATAAAATTCTCTCTCACGAATCTATCTCGTCAGCTATGATAGCTGCTGCAATCTGCTGCACCTCACGGCTCACTCGTGCGTTGCCTCCCGTGCCACTTCGACACTCAAGCAGCGGTAGGTGCTCGCGGTCTTCAACGCCCCGAACGAGGCCGAAGATCCCAGACTTGATGTGGCACAGTGTTCTGCGGTAGTTGTTCTAGAAAGGGCCAAAGGTGTCGATTTGTGGCTTTGCGATATCTCCTTGAGCTGGCTGTTTGCATCAGGGCATGTCACGACATGCCCGAGCGTGAAACCTGAACCATTTTTGAAAAATTGCGACAAGTCTGCGAGGCCAACAACGCCTGACTTTGGTTCTGACCCTTCGGCACTTTTTTACCCCTGCCAGAATCCCAAACTGCAAGATGGCAGATACCTAATCACTGTTGTGAGCGGTCATATGCGATCACGCTCCACGCCGGTGCCAGCTTTGATGAGGAGGCGGACGGTGATGGTGATGGTGATGATGGACGATGTGTGGCATGCACATGATCAGGTGTGAGCTCGAGAAGTGAATGCGTCAGGCGATCGTACAGATGATTTGAAGGATCGTGGAAGGTTAATGTGACCGCATCCTCTCCAGCACCAGTCCATCGAGGCTCAGCATGGCGCCTTGCAAACTCGTTGTTGGTCCATTGTTGTTTTGCGAACTCCTGAAGAGAAGGTCGCTGCATTCTGAGAACAAAACAAGAGCATTTCGAAGCGCCAGGGATTGTCGATCAGTGAAGGTTTCCAAGACAACAACCACATAAGCCAAGAACAAAGCAAGAAACGCCTGCGCAAGAAACGCCTGCGAGGCGAAGAGGCTTCCGAATACACATCAGGAACTGGATTGCGTTGTTTGCACAGTGCCTGGCATATATCTGTACAGCTTAATCAGGTCGTGGCTCCATAAGCAGCTTAGTTATGTCGAGGCGCCATAAGCGTCGTGCAAGTTCATGGGAAGGCCGTCATGTGCTTCGTTTTTCGGATTCAGTGGTTTCTGGAGGTAGTGGACCACGAGGAGCACGCCACAGAAGCCGCGACAGAATCCTGGCAAGTTGGTCGGCTCCGACTATCCCTGCAGGTTGTCAGTGGTTACTGGTTGTGGACACTGCTCGTGGTTGTGGCTGGCCCGTCCCGCCTTCCTAAGCCGATCATCACACCCATAAGCCAGAGCCCTTTAAAGCCTCAAGTCCCAAAACCCTCCAACAACCTGAAGACATGTTACAACCCAGGATGTCCTCGAGCGGGTGGAGCGTCTTGGGGTCCGGATGCGCTGCGGCGTGCACTCGGGGAAGGCACGCAGCTTGAGCTGTTCCAGGGTTTTCATTGGCTTTTGGGCACGAGTAAATGCTAGTGCTGATTTTAGGAGAGCCGATTTTTTCATCGAGACACTGCTCTCTCAAGGTTTTCACGGCCAGGTGATTTATCAAGGGGTTCGCAGCATGTGGGTCAGGGTTGGGGAACGTGTGAGCTGGTGTACATCCATGCTGGCCTTAAGTATAGGGAGGTTGCATAGGTGCATGAGTCTGGAACCAGGCATGACCTGGATGTTCAAAACGCGTATGAAGTTTGGTTTGGCGCTATTATTTTTGTATAATGATTATATAAGGATATTTGTATGGGAAGTCGGAGTTCGAAGAAGCCCCGCAGTCCATGGCCTGTCTGCTTTTAGAGTTTTGAGGGGCGTCGTTCACTTGCAAGCTAGGTGCAAAGTCGACATGCCCATGTCAGTATCAGCAGTTGGCATCACATGCCCTTTCCGAAAGCCGGCCCGATTCTTCCTCTGAAGAACTTTTCAATTACCAGCCCAGAATCTCGGTGGCACGGCAGGTGGACTCCTGAATTTGTCAAATCACCTGAACCGCTCTCCTCTGTCTTGCATCTCTGGCACCAGCACCCCTTCTCAGGTCCTGGTAGGCAACATTGGCTCACAAACTCGCATCAAGCCGCTGGGCTGGAGGGGGGTATCAGGCCTTGCAAGGAAGGGCTTGAGGCTTGAGCGCGAGGTTGCAGATGGTTTCAGGCGTTGCTGTTTGCAGAGTGCTCGTGCTTGTGCTTGTGCTTGTGCCTGTGCACGTGTTTGCGAGTCACATATGCTGCCCTCCCCCCCCGGGTGCCCCCCCCTTGATCGGGGTGGGGGGCGTTCAAGATTTAGGGTTTAGGGCACGCCACGACAGGCCTGACGTTGACTGAGCTCCTGAGAGAGAGAGAGAGAGAGAGAGGGAGACAGATAGAGAGAGAGAGAGAGATAGGGAGAGAGATAGAGAGAGAGGGCTCTCGCGAGAGAGAGAGGGGGCTCAGGGATTAGGAGTTGTAATGTCTTAGGGTTTTAGGGTTGAGGGCTTTCAAGGTTTTGTGGGTTTTGCGTAAGGTTCTACAGGTGCTTTGAGGGTTTGTTTAGGGTTGCAGGTTTATGGTTTTGTGTTTTTAGGCCTTAGCGTCTAGGGTTTGACTTTGTGTGAGGGTGTTGGGTTTTCGTGGGAGGGGGGGATAGCATAGGGAGGCGGGAGGGGACTGCCGACACGGCGACACAGAACCATCTGTCTGTCTCTGTCTGTCTGTCTGTCAGTTTTTTTTTTTTTTTTTTTTTTTTTTTTTTTTTTTTTTGTGTGTGTGTGTGTGTATGTGTGTGTTTGTGTCAGTCAGTCAGTCAGTCAGTCAGTCAGTCAGTCACTGAGTGTGTGTGTGTGTGTGTGCGTCTCTCTCTCTCTCTCTCTGTGTCTCTCTCTCTGTCTGTGTTTGCATGTCATGGTGTGTGTGTGTGTGTGTGTGTTGGGGGGGGGGGGGGGGGGGGGGGTGGGGGGGGGGGGGGCGGGGTGCGGACGTGCATATGCGCGCGCGCGCGCGCGTGCGCGCGCGCGCGCATGCGTCTGTGTTCGTGCGCCGCGTGTGCCCGTCTTGACATTGGATAGGTGCAAAGGTGCCTGAGTTGTTACGCCGTCACTGAGCAATCTGCATCTAGCTGATTCCACATGCAGAGTAGCTCTTGTCGGCTCTGAATCTGAAGCAGGTCCAGTAGAATTCTAGTCCAAATTGTCACGTGCCTAGACTGTAAGAAGCATTTCTCTGCAGAGCTGGCTTTTGTAGTTTCACAGATACGCCCCAGCCTTTGTGACAGGTACGGCGTGCTGGGTGACAGCGTGAACGTGGCAGCGCGTTTGAAGACTCTCGGATTTCACATTGCATTCAACCTGTTGAGAAACATTGCACGGCCGACCCGGTCCTCCTAGAAGCCCGGACCTCTCTCTCTCTCTCAAAAACTGGAAGATCTTGAAAGTCAACGGATCAGCGAGGAGCATCAACTCCCACTTTGGTACATCATGCTTGGTATCAAACGAGTGTCTGGAGGAGGCGGGGGGGGAGGGTTGCAGCTTCCAGCTGTGCGGCGGCGACATTCTTCAAATTTACAGTTAACAGGTTCGAATGAAGTAAGTAGGACAGCCGCAACCCCACAATTTCCAGAGTGATCGTAGGACACTCTTATGGCATCTTGTGGCTGATCTTCGCCGCAGCAGGCGGACGATTTGCACAAGACCTTCGTGGCCCGGCCTGTGGGGAACCTTATCCTCAAGGGCCGGAAGTCTGCGACAAAGGCAGGCCTGCACCAGTGCTCAACTGTTGACTGCAAAGCGTGCAGGCTTGCCACTTGCCATAAGTTGCTATGCCATAGGCATAAATCCGAGAACACAGGACGCCGCATGAAGTATATATACATATATATAGGATATTATGTATATATGTAACTATGCTACCCTCCAAACCCCACCGTAAGGACAGTGAAGGAGACGAAGGCTGCGATATAATGAAGTACCATGTCTGGCGAGCCACCCCTTTAAACCCAGTGTAAAGACAGTCTGAGGAAGTTGATAGTTGGACCCCCCCCGCCTGCCTGTCGCGGTCGTGCGCAGCAGAAGTGACAAGTAGGCCTTGGCTGAAACCTTCAAGAGTTCCACTACACATTAAAGAGTTTCTCTACTAAGTTTAGTCGTCTAAAGTCTAGACACCCTAATTCTCAAATGCTTGCAAACGAGTACTGTTTAGCAACAGTAATGCTGTGGGCGCCTGCGGGGTGTACCCTTCATGTTCAGCCTTCTTCATGTAAAGCCAATTTAAGCTATTCGTGAAAACCGTATGTGTTGAAAGTTTAGGCTGAAACCTAGTCCAGAACCTTGCATGTTCCCTTGCCAGTCAAGAAACATCGCTAAACCTGAAGGCTTTGAATTGAGTCAATTTCCTCAAGCATCAATTTGGAAACGTTATTGGTCCGGGCCTAAAAAACGTCACAAGCCCTAAGCCTCTATCCCTAAAGCCGAAACCATATTCTCGGACATAATTTGCTTACTACCTCATGTTTCACCATTAATGCCTCAACTTGAGTACTATGAACCCTGGGCCGCAACCAGAATTTTCCCAAACATTGAGCTTCCCTCAACACTACAGAATGAAGAGTTTCATAAGAGAGCTGCCCCAAATGGTTAAACCAGTTCCCTAACCGCTAGATACTTTTCCTAAGCCGTAAACCTTTGTTCCTACAACTTAATCCATATTCCGGAACTTTATTTGCTTACTATTACTACCTCAACTCGAGTACTAAAACCCTTGGCCGATTCCTAAACATTGAGCTTCCCTCTACCCTAAAGCATTTAAGATGTTCCAGAAGAGCGGTTAAACCCCTTCCCTAACCGTGAGACACTTTTCCTTAGCCCTAAACCATATTCCTGAACATCATTTGTTTACCCACCTACATTTACCACTGGACATCACTAGTAGTAGAAGCTGTCTTGGTTTGTTTTTTGTTTCTGCAAAGTAAGAAAGCTCACCTTTCGTCTCCATAGCCATACACAGATCAATACTGATACAACTAAATTTGGTGGGGGTCAAGTCGTAGATAAACACGGGCACTTTGAACTGCGATGCGCATGTTTCGAAATCACCTGACCCTAAGCTCTGCATAACTTAGCGCACCAAAATCTGATTCATTTTTTTTTGGGAATTGCGCGCTCTATTTATCACGGACTGGTTCAATTAAAATGGAGCCAAGAACCAAGAACCGAGATTCCCAGAAAAGACTTGCGGGAATTCTAGGTTCCTGAGCCTGGGCCCCTTTGAACTAATTAAAACGGGACCCGGGAACCAGGAGCCAAGATTCCACATCACTCTGCTCGAAGGTAACGAAACCTTCAACCCGAATGTTGGCCATGGCAGCAAACTGAAGCAGTACCTTACAAAGCGAATCCTTGAGGCGGCTTGCCAGCAACAGCATGAAAGGAATGCATGTGCGTAGGCTGTCGTGATATGAACAACATGTGCAAGGCAACGCGTGCACGCAAGTAGGGGACCTTGGGTGGGGGCGGGGGCGGGGGCGATTGAATAATCCAATCGACAACGATTGAATCCAATCGACCGAAGTCAAGATCCAAGATCAGAGATTTCCCTGGAAGAGTCCGGGAAATCTTGGATCTTGGCTCTGCACCGATTGAATCCAATCGAAAACGATTGGATTCAATCGGACCCGTTCAGTGTTGAAGCAGATGTTGGAGCAGATGTGATGTTTGTATTGTGTCCGTGTCTTACCTTTTATTTTTTGGGGGTTGGGGGGGGGGGGGGTGCCAAAATTTCTGTTTGTGCGCTGTGCATTCTCAACTCCCCCGGGGTGCAAAAGATAATTATCTAGAAATATACACATATATGTAGACACACAGCCTGACGTCTCAGAAAGTGCAGCCCTGCCGCCCGGCCGCACTGTGAGGTGTGGGAGGTCCGGGCGCGTCGCACGAACGAGAAGTCTGGGCTGGCCAAGACCTATGACATTCACAGGACGTGCTTCAGAGAGAGGGGAGCTCATTAGGAAGTCAGGTACTCGTACAGTACGTTTGCCGATCAGTCTGCCTCGGATTGCTTGCACAAGCCCATATCCATCCGAAGATATTGTGGAACTTGGGGCCTTGAAGCCTGCTTCAACACAGCACTTTGAAAAGCGCCTGTTCTTGCGATTTACTATGTACAACAGGAAGGCCTTCGAGCTTTTTGTCGCCCGACGCTTCGGTGAAGCGCGGCCCCTGCTGTCTGAGGCCGCGGGACAAAGGGCATCCATGCGATTGCGAAGAAAATGCGTTTTTGCAGTCCCAGCAGCATTGGCATTCTTTTTAAGCTGGAGATTTCGCAGGTGTGCCGCAGCCTTCGTGGCCGGCAAGGCAGCGTGGACTTTCCGTCGCAGCATTTGCTTCACTTGTGCGCCACCCGGCCAAGTTACGAAGCTTGTAGGGTTGTTTGTTTGCATGTGTACCAAGCTCCGCTTGCAAATCCCCTGCGAAGTTGAGGTTGAGGGCTGCGAATGCTTGGGGATTTTCCCAGTAGTCCAGGATTGAGTCAGGTGTGCTCAATATTGAATAAAATTGGAGAGTTGCGAGCAGATACTGTAGAAGCTTTGCAAGAGTCTCGCTAAGCCGCCCGAAGGTCCCCTAATCGAGTGTCCTGCCGCCCATCCCCTCCCATGATGGGGGGTGGGCGAGGCTTGCACACTGTTTCCGAGTGGTAAGTAATTACATGCTGTTTTCTAGCAAAGAAGAAGACGTTGGTTTTTTTTGCGGCAAGTTATGTTCACATCAAGTAAAATTAGTCAGAGCCGTGAGCAGGGACTTTGGAGGGTTTTACATTTAGTAGAGATTGCAGGGTCTAGGTTCCAGGTGCCATGGTGTTTGTAGCTGTTGGCAGGATGTGCTGTTTGGACTGAGAGACTGCAGAAGCTTCCACCGTTCGGAGTCGCACAGCCCACGCTGAGCTGAAGGAAAAGTTTCTGAAAGAGCCGCCCCCGCCCGACTGGGATGCCTCAGAATCGATGACCAAGAAGTAGGAGGACAGATGGCCTCTTGCTTGGTGCCCGTGAAGTTTGCCGGTGACCTTCGACATTGTTGCAGCTGTTTCTGAAGTATGATCTGCTCAGAATTTTGCAGTTCCTCTGCTGCAGTAGCGCCTGGTCTTGAAGGAGATGTGAGATGTGCGTGAGCTCAGGCTTTCGCTTAGTGCAGTTGCAAAGCATTCGCTGCGAGGAGTGGGAAGTGGATCTGAAGGAGGTGCCCAGGATTTTAGGCTAAGTAGGTGTAGATTTACAGGAGCAAGCTGCGCAACACGCCTTAAGGGCAAAGTTTGTGCGAATATTTTCTGACTATACCCTCAAGACGGGCCATCGCAAACGCGCTGCAGCCCCATGAGAGCCATAAACTGCTGCATGCACACAAGATTGCATGCATACCTAAAAACACGCCAGATTTGTCGCGGACTGATGTTCGACCGCAACCAAGACCTTCCAGATCCTGCTGACATCACGAGTCAGGCGTGGCAAACGAGGACCAGTTGTGACAATCGCGATATTTTGTGATGCTTCGACAGTAGCTCGAGATTTGAAGATTAGGAATTCAAGTCGGCATAACCTGCCGGGATGCGGTGTTTCTGCAGATGCCTGCGGGCCGAAATACGCGAGGGTAATGAGTTCCACTACGATCTTTGCCCCTTGCTCCCACAGGAGTGCAAGCTGTGGCAAGATGCGGCATGTCTCTTTCGATAACTTCCACATCGCTTGTCTTGATTGTCTTTCCCAACAGCGTTCCAGGTCTGCTGAGCCGAAAACTCCCTCTTTCTTATGCGTGCTTCACTGCCATTTTTTGTTCGGCTCGAGCTGCAAAGTATGCCGCGTAACATGCAATGGGCAGCACATGGCAGCACGCACAAAATGAAGTCGTTGAGCAACCGGCAGTACTTGCATGAAATCTCGTAGTGCTGAAAATTGATTAGCACACATCCTTGCAGAGAGCACAGCTGCCTTAAAAATCAAGCCGGGATGAGCGGACGAGCGATCTATGCGCGGTTTGCCGCCTGCTAGGCTGACGAAATGCTCAGGTGGGATGAAGCGATAGCTGCTGTAGGCGGTGCGGTACCCTGTTCTGTTTACGTGTCGGGAACTGACATGTCGATGTCCCAAACAAACTTGAGAAGTCCGGCAAGGAAACTTTCTCAAACTTCCGTGTGCCGAAAAAAACCGATGTACACATAACGTTCGCCTGAACAACCACGAAGCGGTCATGTCGAGGACCATCATAAACTCACAGGGCAAGCACAGGCCTGCGGCAGTAGCCACAACGGAACCACAGTTGTACCGTTGTGCCGTTGTGCCCTCACCAGTCTGACTGAAGCCTCTTAGACATGTCGTTTCGCAGCGCTTTTACGGCTCAACACCTCGCCGACATAGCTCTTGTTCTGGTTGCCTCGAGCTTCGACGATGGCTGAGGCTGCTTGCCACAGTTCAATTCATAGGCCCTTGCAACTACGGCTATGGTGACGGGTTTTTTGTGGCCTCAGCCTCAATTAGGCCTTGACCCTGTAGCAACAGGCCTTGACAGAGTGCCTTCCCTCCACATTAGAAGCCTTCAAGTGAGTCCATTGAGGAACCTTGCCATCGCGTGTACGTGCGTGGCTTCGACTTCGGTACCTCTGAGGAGATTGTCTTTAGAACAGATTTCGGCCGCTTCAGAATGGCAAATCCCTGTAATTAACTCAGAATCATCGGCTGTCCGAGCGTGAACTCGATGTCCCTGCACTTTACCGGAGGACGCGCTTCGCGATCACTTCTCCCAGGTGGGGCGCACGTGCTGTGGGGCTTACCCAATCCGAAGTCAGAATGCCGGGCAGTATAGGCTCAAGATGGCTCAAGTTCCGAAACTCCAGAAGTTGAACAAGTCCAGGCCGGTCCGGTGACTTCCGTGGAGCTCTGGGGCCGAGGCACGTGCGGCTGTGTCGGGTCAGAGGCGTTTATCTGGGATGTTGTGTTTTCGGGATAAGGGTGGGATTTGGGTTCGGCCTTTCTTTGCAAGGCTTGTGGAGAGAGGATCGCTCGGTTACATCCTAGACCCTACAAAACTACCGGCTCCCACCGCGAACACTGTACCAACTTACGTGCCTCTCAGCTCCTGCAGACGTATCGCTTGATTATACCTTCTCGACCTGACCAGTACAAAATAGTAAAAACTCCCCGGGTAGAGTCTTCTCATGGCCACAGGTGCTGCTGCCGTCACCTTTGCCACAGCGGAGGCGGCTCAGGTCGGGCCCAGCGTGAGAGCGTGTGTGCTTTCTGGGTTTCCTTGCCATGACCTTGGCGACCATTTATATCGTTTTCGGGTGGAACGATCAATGAAATAGTTTTTGGGCAAGTTGACGCAGCCTTGTGGGTTGTAGGCGTCGGGATCGCTGATGGGAGGACTATGGGCCAATGGCAATCCTAAAGCTGTTCCATGCATACCAAGGCCATGGTATCATGAGCTGTGCATGGCATCCGGCAGGCTTCTCTGGCGCTTCACCGTACCACCGTGCCAGGGAACAAGCGCTTCGTCGATCCTTTGGCTGAACTGCCGGGCCCAGGCCTATCAATTTGCCTATCAATGTTGCACAAGATTATACAAGGCATTTTAGACCTGATGAAAATGGCTTCCTTTCACCTCTGTTCTTCAGCTTTAAAGTGGCCTTCGTGCGATGATGAGGTGCAAATGCGATGAATGTGTAGAGGTCACCTTCCCGCCGCGACAGCATGAACTTGACTCGTGCGCTGAGGAGGTGAAGCTGGATGATGACCCGACACTTGCCTGGAACCATTCCAGGCTCTTGAATTCACGCTTAACGCTGCAGGTGATCATTGCTTCTAGAGACATCCTTCTGCACAGCAAAGTGAGGGTAAAATGGCAGAGTGCCCTGCCTCGTCCTCCGATCTGGACACCAATAGTCTGGTCCTCAGGTCGGCCGGCAAGCCTGGGTCCAAAGTGCTCGTTCGCGGCTTTGACTTCGGAACGACCGATGAGCAGCTGCACAGACGGCATTATTTGAGTAGCTTGCGACAACTTGTGGGTGGCTGTAAGATGGACTGGAGACAACGTAGCGACCTCCTGTCTGTCGCGACTGTGGTCTTGCAAAACCACTGCAGAAGAACCAGAGGAATGCGTTGCGCAGGGCTGCGTGTTTCTTGTTTCAGCCCTCATGTCTCAAATTTCTCTGGTGCCATAGAAGCTGAGGTTGAAGGAGCATTGCTCCAAAGCTGGACAGATTGCAGCTGGGTTCGATCAGCATCACCCCCGAAGCCCTGCAAGAAGCAATTGCCAGCTGTTGCCTCCCTGGTTCTCGAGCTGTAGTAGTCCATGTGTCCATGTCCTTCAAATTGGCATGGGTCTCCACATATAGACCCTAGTAGACTCTAGACGCCAGGGCCTTCGACTGGCATTCTTTCTCGAAACGAAAGGCGAATCTGCAGTGGATCTCCAAGGGCTCCGCCCTCGTCACCTACAACTCCCCGCAGGAGGCGGTGACTTGGAGAATCACAGTTGCGTAATTTCCAGGTTGGGGGTGTCATGAAGGCTCAGCATAAAGAAGAGCTTGAGCTCGGGTCATCAGAAGTTAGGCGTTCTGCTTCTGGAGTTTCAGCCCGAGTGTCCTCGACAAGCTCTACTCCACAGTCACTGCAAACTCAATTGGCTTAGAGCCTTACAGCCCTGGGAGCACGTCCCTCTGCCTGCAGACAGCGCAAACTTAAGGCCCAAAGGCTGAGACCCTTCAGGCCGAGCAACCATCATAGCTGTCATAGCTCTTACAGGAGGGGTTCAAGGGCTCAATAGGTGCTCGGAAAGCCCAGGAGAATGCCGCGCAGATCCTAAACAAGACGACCATCGAAGGGAACAAACGCTTCATCGAAACTTGGCATGTAGATCTGGCGCCTTGCGACAGGTTTCTGACAGGTGTCTGAAGCCAAATTCCGCTTGATAGCGCTTCTCGGCCAGAGGATGTGATGCAGAAGGACGACAACTTCGACCCCCGCAGGATGATGATGGTGTCTTGGATTTGCTTGGATGAGGTTGTCCGTAGGCTGCTGGCTGGAGCGTCTCAAAGGCTCGGCGCGTCCTGAAAGTCTGAAAGCTGGTTCTCCTTGTAGCCTGAAAACCCAGTGCACTCAGGGGATGCCCATGGTGGCTTGGAAGCAATTAAAAAAGGGTCGGGCAATGCCTCCATTGCTTGTCCAGTCAGCAAAGACCTAGTATCCGCTAGTAGACCAAGCATACGGATTATTCCGTGTCTGAAGAGTGACAAGCTGAGTTCTGGTATGCCAACTTCGCTCGTGCGTGGTGGGGCAAGGGCAAGGGAAAGGGCAAGAGCGACAAGAAGGAGGATCCTCCAGGCCAGGACTGCCACCTCTGTGCTGTACGGGCTACTTACTCGTGCCGACTTCACTTTTGCAAGGGCAAATGAAGACCGAAGATCCATCTTCCAGAATTTGACCACCTTGGCAGGTTCTGGCCGAGTGTTCGTTCGAGGCTTTGACTTTGGAACCACGGACGAGCAGCTGATCGCGCACATGTCCCAAGCAGGTGGGTTCCTGCTGGGTTTTTATTTGGGTTTGAGGTTCTTCCAAGTCGGGAGCGGGGAGGTTCAGCCTTCTCGGTTTTCTCGTTTCGCTAGTCCATCTTGGCTTGTTCCGCACGCTTGCCTCTGGCTGCGGCCTGGCTCGGGGTTGTGATGTGACAACAAGAACAAAGCGATTTCCTGAAGCCAAGCCTCGGTACAGGCAATTAAGATGAAAGCTGTGCATCGAATCCTTGGTGCTCCAATCCCAAGAAATCCCGAGACTCCGAAGGCGAAGTTGTCACAGTCCACTGGGTGTCCAAGGGCTCTGCCATTGTCATCTACAAGGAAGCGGCGTGCACCTTGCCTGGTAGTTGCACACAGCCATACAAAAGGTGTACCAGTTGACTCACAGTTAAAGCTTCCGACATCTCCCGGGATCAAAAATGTACAGTGTGCAAATTGCCTTACAGACCTCACGCATCCACGAAACCGTGCACGCGCCTTAAGGTGCAGCCCACGCCGTCGCAACGTTGCAAAAGAGTTCCTCGGGAGAAGAAGAAGCTTTTCGATCAACTTGTGTGCCTTTCTGGAGACTCACGCATCCCCGCCGGCCTGGCAAGTAAGCGCTTGTGCGGATTGCCCATACCAGCCCTGTAGCGTACTTCGTACTTGACGCCTGCAGCTCAATTTGGCACCGGGGGCACTAGCACATGCTGAGCCCGGCAAGTATGCAAGATGCTCGCCTACTGCAAGTTCTTTGGCGATTTTTGCCGTCCTTGCAAGTTTGACGTGCTGAGGTGTGATTGGGACGAATTCCCGCTACATTGACATTGTGCTGAAGGAGAGTGAGTGAGCCAGGAGGTTCTCACATCATGTGTATGCTACACTATCGGCTAAGCTACGGCTGAGTTTAAAGGAAATGCCCGCGAGACACAAAGCTCTTGCGCTGCCATGCTGTTGCGCCAGATTAGGAACCGCATGTGGCGCAATACACGGCATGTGATCTCTTTGTTCCATATAGATCCACACAGGTCCATGGATGCATCCATGACATGAATCACCCTGCTCGGCCCTGCTCCTACAATTTAATCCTGCATGTCACCGTTAACACAACAGTCGCACATAAGCCGGTCGGGCATTCAGCTTCAGTGTAGCAGTGTAGTAGCATAGCACAACCTTGTCATCTGGAGAGGAATGGAATCGCGAGCATTGGGTGTGAACCAATGATTTAAAGGAGGAGTGGTTGCTCCGTTTTGTTGAGAGAGGTCGAGGCTTGTAAACCAGACAGGCTTCGAAGCTGAGTAGGACCTAACAGTCCGCCACCAGAAGCGCCAAAAACGAGTCCGTGCCAGATGAAGGAATTGAACTGTGTGCCATGTACTCAGCACAGGCTTATGTTTGGTCAGAGAATTGCCGGGTACTTGCCATAAGAGTTTCGCTGCAGGCTGCTGCTTTTCGGTCTGGCATGGCAGGCGGCAAGGCGCTGCAGGGATTAAGCTGTATGGTGGCAAGTGTAGCATGGACGACACCAATGCAATAGGACAACCCTCCTCTGAAGCATTTGGCCACCGTCTGCTTCCTGCACACACACTAGTGATGCCTATTGTATATACAGAAGAAGTACACTGTGCATGCATACCTTTCGTGGCATTGATAGTGGCGCCCGCGCGTGATGCAAAGGCATCATCTAATGCCTCATGCACCCGCCAAGTATAAACCTGCGCCTACTATGCCCAGAAGCCAGACCCTTCTTGAACAGTCAAACATTTGGAAAGGCCCTCCCAATGCGGCGAAAGTCAAGCTCTGAACTGGACTGCCGTGCGCGAGGTGCGACGGGCACATGTGAGTGGCTTTCGCATGCGAGCATTGTGACAGTACATGGACATCCGCAGATCCGCCCGGTGAGCAGGACCTCATCACCTATGCCACACTGTCAGAGCCAGTGATGCGAAGCCGGCGCTGCTTTGGCCTGGACCAAGGTGTTTGGTCCTACTGTGCCCGGACAGAAGAATTACATGTCTCCAACTCATGAAACCGTGTGGCAGAAAAAACCAAGCCCTGCAGTGAAACCTCGACAGGCTGATAAGCATTCGATGGTTCGGTCAGTACTAGCCTACCAGTCGTGAAATCGTGAAACGTTCTCTGAGATTATCAGATTCGTGCGGAAGATGACAAGTTCACTTAGCATTCAGATGTTGCGAGCGCACGTATCTATGAGCCCAAAGCAATGCAGCACGTGCCAGCGGGAATTCTGCACACCTAGGTGGCATTGCTGCGCCGGAGTCCAAGCTTTCCCCGAGATGCGTGCAAGGCATTGTAATGCCATCGTGAGGTCACAGCACCTGGTACCAAGCCATACCAAGCCACAACCCAATCCGGAGGGTGTGTTATAGCTGGGCAGTTGGGTGCCTCAAAGGTTGCCTCTCATCCCCGCGCCAAGTTTGCAGCAGAGCCGGCTCCGGCACTGTATGGCCAAAGCCAGACCTGAACTAGACTATCACATCCTAAGTCAACGAACGCATGGTGTTCCTACCGAGTGTACTTGCGGATTCCTACTGAATTTGCAAACCATGGGAACATAAAGTAAATGTGCGCAAAAGCACAAGCGACATCCAGACCCCAGGCCTTTCCGAAGATGTGCGTGCACAGGCGTTGCGGAAGCGAATGATCAACGTGCGATACGCTACAAAACCACAACATCACATCGCTGGTCTGCCTTGAGCCTTCAACCTTCAAAGCAGTTCAAGCCTTTACCGCACGAGCCCCAAACCGTGGCAATCTTGGCACGTCCTGGACCAACAAAATTCGAGGATGCGACTACTGCAGATGCAGCCAGGCCTAGCCTGCCAGTTCATTGGGCCGAGTTGGAAAATACGCATTCGGACAGGTAACTGTCTCTGCTGGATCTCACGGAGCACCTTTAGATTGTAGATGGCCCGGCAATTGTCCCCCAGAAAGGTGCGTTCTGCTTGGGCGGCTTTTTGTTGAGCAAAATGCTTGTGGGAGAGTTGTTCATGGCAGGTCTCATCAGCAACTCGCAGGAGCGCAACCTGCAGTTGGCACAGCTGGAGAATCCATGCCGAATTGGGCAGGTGCCAAGTGTCACTCAGGGCTCTGACTCTAACTCAGATCTGAAGATTGGAAACTCCAGGACCCATCAGAGCCTCTGAGTGGAATTCCAGCTTGTATCGAAGGGAACGTAGACTTCAGCCTCTCTCACTCCACCACAAGATTCCAATTGCCGAAGGTTGCTGCCGACATTTTTTCCTTGAGTTTTCTCACGCCTGGAGAGCGAGACGTGGCTGCAGGATGATCGAAACTAGAAGCTAACAACCTGGACCAGCTGCTTCTGCTTGTACCAGCTGATCATGGTTTCTGGATGTTCGAAGCAATCAGTGTATCTTCACAGCATGATCCAGCCACTGTTCCGCTGCACCTCAACCTGAGAAGCACAGGTCACGGGATGCTGTTCGTCACCGGTGACCGCTTCGACAAGCTCGGCATGAGCTTTTCGGCGCTGATGCGCTCGGCAATCCGGCTACAGGGTTGTCTAAAGGTCTGCAACAATCCGAGCACCTGTTTAATTGGGCCCCCCCCCCCCCCCCCCCCAGCCAGAATAAGAAAGGCAGGGCGCCGCAACAATAGGACCATGGCAATGTGATGATTCGATTAACAACAATAGGCTGCAGATCCCTGAGTTGTTGTAGTTCGCAGCTCAGCAAGCAAAACAAGAAGCCTGCCGACAGATTTTGGAACCCCGCCGAAAAGAATCTTTAAATGTGGTGGTATTGGCCCATACCAAAACCCCCCGCAATGGAAAGTAGTCTTCCGGCGGGCTTCTCGACGAAAAACAGTTCTTAAAATGTGGAGGTATTAATTAAACAGGTGCTCGGATGATTGCAGAAGGGCCATGGTTTGAGAAGAGGAGAAGAGACCGAGAAGGTAGGGAAGTGTAAGAAGAACATCTCAACAGCCAAGGGTTGGCCTGTCTTCGGGCTGCTGGCTCGTCTTTCGGAGGTCGTCGTTTTTTCCGGCCAGGCACACCGGCAAGCACCGCGGGAAGGGAACGATTGCGGATGATTGCAGTCTCGAAGTGTATCTTGCAGCAGGATCAGCAGGAAGCCGAAAGGGCGAATTCGGGGCACGGGAAAGGTAGAGTCGGTCGAGCGTGGGGCGTGCGCGCCTGGGGAGCCGCCCGGCCCGATGCACCTCGAGCCTTGGAGTTTCCAGACCACATGGTCGGAGAAGGTACGGAAAGTCAACGCCGGTCGGGAAAACTTCGCGGGAGTGCAAGTTAAACCCGAATCCTTGAACCCCGCAGCGTACGTGAGCCTGGGGGGGGACATCACGTACAAGGCTTTGCTGGAAGAGCAGCACAGAGAGGGCGTGGGGCTTGCAGTGGGTCTCAAGAGGTGTTAGCGAGCTTAAGGGGTCCGAGGCGACTTAGTTCTGGTTCCGCATGTTTACTTCTGAAGCCTGGAAAGGAAGCCTTAGGCAGATCTAACACAACATGTAGACTGGTGTCGACCGATCTGCGCCAGGCTCGGCCTATAGATTCGCAATGTGCCGGGCCGGGGGCCTCTACGCAGCTTGCCTCAGCACTTTAGTGTTTGAGGTCTGGGAGGCAAACGGTGAGGACGGAAAACAGTTTAACAGAGTTCCATAGAGCACCTCATTTTTCTGCCTCATGCTTTGCACACCTGCGCTCCCTCTTAGTTGCCCGAAAGGCCCTTGCTGCAGCTGCGGGAGGAGCTCTCCCAGTGACTCGGGCCGAACCCCGTGCGAAACCCTGTTGCCATATATGCCCTTCTTTGTATAGCCTTGTGTTAAATGCCTTTTTAGGGCCTCAAACGTGCTACCTTTGTTAAGAAAGGCAAAAGAACCTCTCCACAACTTCGGGTCGACCCACCCAGGCGCGTGGCAGAGCGTAAAGTGGCCACGGAGGCCCTAGCGAGACGCATCCTGGTGCCTGGGAAGTATTTGGGGATCTTGAAAAGGTCTGAGGAACTGGGATTGTGCTGGAATGTACTGGGTTTTTGGCCTCTGGGTGCTGTGGTCTTCCGTTTCCGGGGTGACTCGGGCATTGCTAGTTGATCGGGCTTTGCCATGTTGCTATTAGATAAACTGCAATTCTGTGGCCGTGCGTTTGCTCATACGGCTTTCTGTCACAACACGCCGAACACAAGCATATTCAAATCAACATGGAGCAATATGGAGCATAAAATCATTCTTGCACCTGCAGCTCCGTTGAGTCGTACCTTGCGGCTACAGGCGCCGTGTGATTTTGGTGGATAAGCCTGTGCTCTCGACTTGCCGGTGCCTTCACCGCCCAGGCGTCCTTGGAGCGCCTCGAACCGAGGGATCAGTTTCCAGAGCTTTCCCCAGGCCTCCGCAGACTCTGGAGATCATCTGCCTGCCATTCTGCCTCCTTTAAAAGTTTCGAAGGGGGAAGCCGAATTAAAAGCCGTTTATAGGTCAATGAGTTATGAGGGCCTTGGCGGGACATCTTGACTGCTCTTGTTGTGCCTATGGGTGTCTGGGGACCACGATGGATATGCCATGGATCTGCCTCCGCTTGAGGTTTGGTAGCTAGGTTTGAGGTTTGGCTCAGGGTCGATGGCACTGGGCAGCACCGGCAAATGCACGAGCTGGTTTAGCTCCCGGGAGTGCGGGATCGAAGAGCACCACCGAAGTTCAGAGGAGATGCAGCTTGGGCTCAAGGGTCCTTAGGGTCCTTAAAGGTATCCCAGCGAACATCTTTCGTGTTTTGCCAAGTGCGTCCTTCCATATTTGCGCCTTGGCTTGCCAGTTGTAGGACCATGCATGCTTGTATTGCTGATGCTGTAGGAATCGGGCATGCAGGGCGCAGTTCGGTTTTTGTTAGTTGTCCGAGACGGAGATGAGGGCAGCTGATTGCAGCTCATGTTGGACCGCTTGGGCCGCTTAAAGTTGGGCCACTATCCCGGCACTAAATGCTGTTAGGAGGCCCTTTGAAGATCCAGATCTACAAAGACTGCAAGAGTGGCCAGATGCCTATGTCACTGATGCATTGTTTTGCATCGCAACGCAAGCCCCACGGCTCCATCACACGCGCACGCTTGAAATGCTTGAAGATGAGATGCCGAGAGCCTATACAGGTCATAGGCTTCAGTAGAGGGCCAACGTGTTTTCTCAAAAATGATGTTTGAGCTGTCTGAGCTGATCACGAAGACGAGCAGATCAGGTCAGCTCATGCCAGTTGTCACACACCGATTCAGCACATAGGTGTTCTCCTCCGGTCTGACTTATTGGTTTCTTCTTGCAGGACTGTTTCCTGTTACAATTGGTTTCGGCAAGCTCTCCAGTTCTTAACACAATGCAAATTCTTCCTAAGGGTCCAGAACGAGCGATGGCCAGAGCTTCTTGGCGTGCAAAACAAACATGTTTAAGGTCTTCAACATGAAAGGTTACTGCAAGAACGCTTAACGTGTCAGGATGGTTTTGGTGGTTGGCCTTGAGGGGTTGAGTTTCCAAGGTTGCGTTGGCTCGAGGAACCCAAACAGTCTCATGATGGGTTTGCAAAGCTCAGCGAATTGCTGTATGGGCTCTCGGCACACCAGGAGTTCACGGTTCCATTGCAGACCTAATTACTGTCCAAGAATGCATGCCACGACATGCAATCTCATAAGCACGTGCGTGGGGTGTCCCACAACTTCTGCAAGCCCGAAGTCCCTTGCGCCAGACCACCATCACTCTTCATCTTTGCATGGCCAGATTTTCGAGGCATGCGCACTGGCGCTCTTGGCCGCCCGTGCATATGGTGATCTCCACGCAATGCAGCTGCACCCAGAATGCACATCAGGTGACGCCGCCATACATGGCATGGATTTCTGGAATTCTTGAGGGATCTTGTTTCTGTTCCTGAAGGAAGGAGCATCCGTTTCTGAGCCCAGGGCACTTCAAGGTGTTTCCATACAAGTCATGTATGTATAATGGACTTCCCGATGTTGCGTTCGATGTGCCATGCTTCATTCAGGTCCGCTGACGGCGACTTTTGGACCTACCCGATGGTGGCATAGCAGCAGAAAGACTCAAACCAAGGCTTCCTACTTACCTAACTGTTCCACAAAGGGATGCGCATTTCCTGCGCAGTGTCTTGGAGCATGGCAAGGGCCTCCCGCACTATGCACGAGTAGGATGTAGCGCGAACACAGTTCATTGGTGGGTGGACTGTTTCTGCCCGATCGCTCAGCAAAGGAGGCTGCCAAGCGAGTGATGAGACATCATACTGGTGGACGAGTCTATCTCCAAGAGGCTTCCCGAATGCCAAAACAACGCCGGGTTTCCACGCTGGGGCCGGGCATTGTGAACCCAGACTCCTTCGTGCTGCAGGCTGATAAGGACAAGCACTCCAGAGTTCCGGCAGATGATGCACCGGCAGCTACTTCGATGCACCTGTAGTTCGTAGTTGAAAGATGTTGATTGAAAGCTTGAGCCGTAGTCAAGAGCCCACTTACAAGCTCTGCCCATGTCTGTGACCCCTAGCACGATAAATTTAACTGGCCATGGAGTTCTTGTGCCAATCTGAAGTGCGCGGACATCCCCGTGCCAAGGTCACCATCTCTACAAACGAGACGGCGAAGGTGGAGGACGCTAGGCTGCAAGAACTGAGGTTGGCCCCACTTTGAACTTGGACTAGAACGTGCGGGGCGAAATCCACACGTGTGTACAGGGTCTCAGAGAAGAAAGACGAAGAAGGGGCCTACATGCAAGTGGATGTTTCGGATGTTTGCACACAAGCGTCACAGGCGGTAGTGCTGCCAAGCTGAAAAACTTCCGAACCCTCCTTCGCACCATGTGTGTACAAGGCTTTCCTCAGGGACCTGAGAGCGGAGACGGCCACAGCCAGCACAGGGGCTGGGCTGGCCTTGCAGGGGCCCTGAAGAGCTCGAAGTCCTCGTGTTTGGGGCTTTTTTGAAGGACCTTCCGGACTTAGCTGGGACTTAGTTGCTTGCTGGAGGATTCAGAGCTTGCGTTGTCTGCTTCGCTTTCTGCATGAGCTCTAAAAGCCCTGAGCCTTACAACCCAAACCTCCAAACAACCCGAACAGACGGCGCCGCTTGTGGATTCTGAAGTTGTGGCGCAATGTTTTTGTTGCCGTTCACGTGCTGAAGCAACATTCAAGTTTTGGTGTCCCTGCTTCCTCTCTGCAAGACGAGGTTCGGCACCCTGTTGTGCGCGATGATGCTGTTCTACTTGGCCATCGGCCAGCACTGGCCAATTGCTTTCGGGTTTCCGGTAGTGGCCGGTACTGCTGTTCTTGGTAGCAGCTTGCAGGAAGTCCCTGGGAAGGTTTGTTCCACCAGTACTACGAATCGCAACCCGAAGACCAACCCGAAAACTTCCGTGAAACATGCCCAGCGTGGGCTTCTCAGTCCACTGTGGCCCAGGTCAATCAGCCACACAAGGACTCGGCTGTGTGGCCAATTACCTGGGCTTTCTGTAAGTGCGCGTAGCCGAATTGCGATGAATCGTGTGGTTGGTGTCTGGTCTAGCTTCGGCACGTTCTCTCACCATCCGGAGATTTCAGTGCTTTGAGGACTTACAGATCAGCACCTGGCAACTCCTCAGCGGAAACATCGCACTTTTTTGCACGGCATCTTGACCTGGCTTCGAGAGTCATTTGGGACCTTCTAGACTTGTGGGAAGCCTAAGCCAACCCTCAAGGACTTTCGTCGGATGCAGGGAAAAGAAGCACTCCGTTGTTAAGCTGTCGCGGGTGAATGTTGAAAGCCCCCCTCGCCATGCTTGCATGAAGAGGTCCGAGGCAAAGCAGCAACAACAAATGCTAAAGTCCATGCCGGACCATCCCTCTCATCGGCCAGGAGATGGCTATTCTTGTTCTTGCAATTTGAGAGATGACGAATATCGCCGACGCGCAAAGGAGAAGAAAACATGTCCGCCCCGCTACCGTATCGACCTAAGGTCATCTTGTTCATGGCGCTGAAGAAGACGTGGAAGTGCATCGTGGGTCTCGGGTCAGCGCCCAAGACTTAGCGTAGGACTGAGTCTTCCTTGGACATATTTTGACTCCGTTGACGGATTTGACAGGCAAAAAGGGGTTAAGGTCCAAATCACGACTCCGCACCTGATGTCGAGCTGCGTGTGCACGTTGGCGCGAGGTCTGACTGGGCAACCGTGGGCTACGTCTTGTCCGTTATGAAGTTTGCTGCGCTGATGCCCCTCAGCTACAGACAGGTCACTGACCGTTGATTTGTCTGTTGCAGCTGATAAGTCGTTTGTGCGTGAAGTTACCAGCTTTTTGCAACCACCCTCCACCTCAGTGGCCGGGCTAAAAAGTTGCGACTCCTGTCAAGCAGCTCATTCATTCAGCCCAGGTTCTTCTTCCCGCTGCTCAGGCAGTTTGGTATGAGAGCACCGAGTGCAAGTACTGTGCCCTCCCTATGCTGTCGACTCGGATACTGAACGTGTTCATAGGCAGAGATGGCAGGCTCCAGTTTTCACATTTCATGGGATGCAGGTTTCCATGCCCAGGCTATTTGCTTATTAGCATCTTTTTGTCACGGCACCTCTTGCATGATTGCGAGCAGGTCCAAGCTTCAAGACAAAACTCGGCTGGCTGCTGCAAGGATTCTGGGGCAACTGCCTAATAGAAGCATCATCAGTTCTCCTTGCTACTGGCATTTTCCCACAAAGTGGCACAATCAGCAAGTCCTCATGCGAGATAAATATCCCTGCTGGCTTCACAGCGCGCCGTGCTAATGGCTACGCGCAGGATGTGTGGCACTTACCTCATTGGCTACGCTGGATCC
The DNA here is from genome assembly GCA_905221605.1 of Symbiodinium natans. Classification (NCBI taxonomy): domain Eukaryota; class Dinophyceae; order Suessiales; family Symbiodiniaceae; genus Symbiodinium; species Symbiodinium natans. Next base: position 231,727 of record CAJNDS010002715.1, on the reverse strand, counting down.
GATAGTGCCCTGGCTATCCTTTGGCCTGGCTATCCTTTTTGATGCTGGTTTTGTCGGTGCTTTGTCACGCCAGGGCCCAATCAAGGCCAAGCGAGGAACTGCTATTCTTCCACGTTCCCTTTTGCAAAGTGTCGGGCTTCAGGTTTGCAACGAAAACCCTGAACACCCGAGACATAAAGCCACTCAAAGTCTTGCTCACAGGATCCAGTCAGAAAAAATCCGCCAGTTGCAGTCCGTGGCAAGAATGCCAAGAGTGTACAGTACAGTGATACACTTGGGCCATCTTGAGCCAATCTAACCTCCCAGCCTACATCGTGCACCAAGGCTTTGCCTACATCTTGAGTTTGGAGCCCTTCAGCAGCTGCTCAGCTGCGATCTAGTTGGGCCCACGTGTTTGGGTGACTGGCGACTCGATGTATTCCTCTGGGCAAACCCCCGCCCCCCGCATGTATTTAACCTTACTGCAAGTACTGGGCAGCTGCATCTCCTGGCAGGTGCGTCTGTAGGAAGCGACTTGTTAGATATACGAGACGTGCAAACTTACCATCCTGGACCTGGATCCGGAAGTTGCAAAAGCATCAACATGCCCATGTCCGTGGAGGTGGAGCTGGATACTACTTTTTGGGCTTGCTGCTAATGCTGGTGGTCTTGACCATCCTCCTCCTCCTCGCCTTCAGGCAGGGTGGACATCCAGCAGCAGCGGTGTCAATATGCGTGCCCACTGCTTTATGCCTTAGGTAGGCTCTCGGGACAAGACAGCGATTCCTGTCCTCACTAGAGACTTTGAGGGAAAATTGAGGGATGATAACAACCCCCGGTATTGAAAAGTAAAGAGAAGCGCCCCGAGATGATCAGATGTGCATTTTGCTTGATAAAAACGATAAGAGTAAAAAAGAAAGATGACGTTCAGCAAAATGCTAAAACTCGAGAAAACGATAAGAGTAAACAAGAACAATAACGTAATTCAGGGATATCTTCTGGGAGAGGGGGTTTTCACGCATCCTCAATTGCTGCTCTGTTCAGGCTGGCCGATCGGCTGCAGTCGAGTGAGGGCTACAATCCTGACAGAGAGGCAGGCTTCGACTCGGTTCGATTGCGCGCAAAGACTTGCCTTCGCCCACACGTAAGACCCGTGCTTCGCCGCCTCGCCAGGCGGAGCAAATTGAAGCTGCTGGGTTTCAGATTGGCTTCCTGATGCCGCTTAGTTGCGGCAGCTTAGGGAACCAGTGGCGTGGAAGGCCAATGATGTCTTGGCTGCTCCTGGTCTCAGCCATGGCAACGGCCACCTGCAGCTCACTACACCTGCACGCTACTGCTATGATTAGTGTACCACATCCCCCGTTTTTTTACTCCAAATGCGTTCGCTGAGCCAATGGGCAAGAGTCCAGGCTGCAGAGTGCCCAAACACACTATAACCACTCTGTCCACCATCAAAATTAATTACAGCTCCCTTCCTGAACCATGCAAGCGGTTGGAGTTGTCCAGGCGTCGCATGCCTGTGCCCCGCTCCCCCTTGCCCCCCCGGGCCCTACCGTACACGGGGACACAGCAGTTTCGTTCAGTCTTAGAGGTCTGTTTGGATCCGCTTCCTCGTCACTGGCTTTCTGCCGGGAAGCACCGCGGCAAGAACTAAGGTAACTAAGGTAAACAACTCCAGGCTGTGCGGTTTAGTCTTTGTGTTGTCACCGGGTTGGAGCTTCGGGAGTTCTTGACAGGCCTACGTTCCAGGTACAGTGGGTGCCTGAAGCCCAGGGGATGCGATGATGCTAGCTGGTGCTGAGGATAGCGGTTAGCCAAAACGATTTGCATGGTTGTAGCAGAACATGGCCAATAGCCTCGTCCGAGTGCAGAGTCCAAAACGTTTCTTTCGTCTGAGTGCAGAGTCCAAAACTTTTTTTGGTCGTCTGAGTGCAGAGTCCGAAACGTTTTTCGTCTCAGTACTCAGGATCCCAGTTTTTGAAGTTGTCTTGGTCACCGTGGGCACATCGAAAAAAGAATCGGGGCCCATGCGGATGCAGAGCGGACTCCTCACTTGAACTGAGGCAAGAGTGGAGCGCGTGCGCTGGTCGTGAGTGATCTGACACTTTGCCGCTATGGTTGAGGGATGTTGAGGGCTGGCGCTGAGAAGCTCTCGACCTTCCCCTGTAATCAGCACGACGAACCGTGTCACATATCACTGACACGAACTGACGAGCGAAGCGCATAGCGCGATCAGGGGGAGACGATTCCGTTCAACTGCATGATCACACAAGCCAAGCCCAGGTCACACCTCGGCATCATTCTCCTGGTGTCGGTTGCCATCTTCGTGTTGGTCATGTTCAAAATCCGGCCGATAGCCACACAGACGGACAGGACCGCTGCCCAAGCCCCACCTTGGTTGACACAAGGGCTCCGCAGTAAAATGAAGAAGCACACAACAAAGCCATGGCCTCAAGAAGACGCTATTTCCACTGGTTCTGCAACGCGAAGTTGCTACCTTGCACAAGTCGAGTCCCACTTGCTGGTTGTGCCATTAGTAATATAGAGTCCTCAACAGTGATCACAGGCTGCCATCCACGAGACGACTCTGTCGTGTGCTGACGGAGACGAGCGCCATGACCATGGGCCCCTGGGCCCCAGACAGAGGCGTAGCTCAGAGAAATTCTGATAGTTGTCATACATGATGCATGGGTCCAGGCGGCAGAAGGCATCACAACAGGAGGCAAAGAGGCAAAGACAAGGTTGGCCCTACTCGTAGCTTCAGGATAACGCAAAACGGACTTCGCAAACTACGCTTGACGGAGAGCAGCGATTGCAAACGGCGCAGCATGGGAGTAAACACCGGTCACACACCAACGGACAGCGAGGCCCAACACTGCCAACAGGAGAAGCATCGGTGCAGAGCGTAAAGATGGCTTACGACAAATGGTTGGGAGGCCAGCTACAGAGAGCACACCAGTGGAGGGCCATGACTCCATCGAGTATGGCTTTAACAAAAAATGCACCATCGGAAGATCAAGAGTTGAAGCAGGCACAGTCATTGCACCAACGGCCTTCCTTCAGAGCTTGGGCCCGGAAGGTTTTTAGATGCATCTAGAAAACCAATTGAGACAAGGAATCAACTTGGCTCCCCAGCTCCTCTGGCCATGCAGAGCTTGTTTCAGTGGGCGCAGATAATATTCCAAGGTGCGCACCCTGAGAAGTTTTTGAACTGTGGGATGCCTCTTTATATCAGAAGGGCATCTGCCCATGCAGTCCGGCATGGTGGTGCCTTTCCAGCATTACCATTCCAGACGCCGGACGTTGAGAAACCAAGCCAACATAACCATCATATCTGAGAGTCCGAAATGACTCACATAAGCCACGTCCTGGGTGCCAGGAGGAAGGAGCAGAAACAACCTAGAGAGAAGTTTGAAGAGATCCGAAGATGCTGCAAATTAATGCACCCGAAAACATTGACTACCCGGCGTATGTCTGGCGGTGGTATGCAGCCAAAACTGGGGGTGCGCTCATCGGCAAATCATTTGTTGCTGACTGTCAAAACCGAAGCTGCTCGATGGCAGTTTGGCTTAGTTTGCAGCCCAGTTGAACTTGGGCCGTTGGCTTTTCTGTCGTTGCCTGAATCGTTCGGAAGCCTTGGAAGAGACTTATGAGACAACTGTATATGGCCCGATCTTTATCACAACCGGCCAGCCCGACAGCCCCAACGCATCAAGGCTCCAGTAGGGGTCGGGGCTAGGCGGCTGGCAAAAAATCACCATCAAACTATATCAAACTGAACTACAACTTCCTCAACTCCCCTCGGCTTCAATTAAGGTTGGCTGCTGATGTTTTGGGCGCCTTCGGCGGCTTTCATCTTTACGGTTCTGCGGTTTGGAGGATCACGGTGTTTTGGGATTGCCATCGGCGATGGTAAATAGGACGTTTTGGTTGCAGAGTTTTGGAACGTGGCATGCCGCACGAAATTTTAACGCGCAGATCGAGGCAGCATGAGTGTGTGACGGCGGCACCACTTCGCAGTGGAACTTTGCGAGCAAAGCCCCTCCCTCCCTCCTCCCTGAAGCCTTAGGTGCAGTGGGCTTGGTGGTATTCTCTTCAAGGGCCTGATGGCAGCCACAATGCCGGAAGGCATTCGGCACTGATGCCCCTGGGCCGAGTACAGACCTGCCGGAGTTTGGTGCAATTGTGTGCCAGTTTCATGCTTTGGATCTTGTGGCCTAGTGAAGCCCAGCCGACCTCCATCCCAGGTCACAGGCAGTCACGTCGGCTGTGGCCCAGCAGCATTCGCACGTGTGCATGACATGAGGGCAATATCGTGCCTGTGTCTACTGCTACAGAATCGCAACGGCCAGGGTGCAGAACGACCAAAAGGCGCCATATGTCTGAAAATTCACATGTGCACGTCGGTCGATGTATCAAAGTCGTCTGAATTCTTCCCCCCTCCTGACACAAGAGTATTACAAGCGAGGAGATTTCGAGTAGGGCAAACTTTTCGGCTTCACGGCACGGCATCCAACTTAGGGAGACCTATTGTTTGTCAAGGGGTGCTGCCTGCGAGCCTTTGGGTGCCATTGTTATCCGCCATCGAGCCGCAGGCTGCTGCCCAGATAGCAATGCCCCCCCCTCTTTGAGTAGGCCCTCGGTGGCCATGTTTCCATCCCAATGCCCAAGCACAATTGCTGAGTTTACTGTAGTAGCCATGCTTTACAAACGTTTTCAGCTTGGTATCTATACCTGCTGGTCGAACGTGACGACATATGAGGTAGAAGCAGTACACTCTTTCTGGCTCAGGTAATGGTGTACGTGGGCATTGTGGTGCTGTTCTTTTTAGCCAGGAGGTCGGGGAAGAATGCCTCGGACTGGGCCTCAGAGCATCCGGTGAACTGCACACGCTTTCGGCTCATCATTGTTCATTGGAATGTCCCCGAGGACTTCCCAGAGCTTACCAATGCATGGGTGCTGCAGACCGGCTTTTGCTGGGAAGTGGCCGCTAAGCTCCCAAGCAGACGTCAGGTGCTTGTCAATGTTGGACCTTGGAACCGAGTGCGCAGCCCTAGAGCAGTTTCCAAAGGTGCTGTTTGTAGATCTTGCAGTCTGCGCTGCGCTGCATGTAGACACAGCGAGTCCTGTCGGTACGCTGTCGCCCCTCACGGGCTTGGTGTTGGTGTGGCAGCAATGGCAGTTCACCGTTCAACCCTGGGTAGACATTGACACATTTACTAAAGAGACGGTTGCTTGTTTGATGACCGACTCTCCGGACAGAAATAACCGAGGCCATCTACGAAGGGCTGATTGATGCGTACTCGGCTTCTTACAGCACCCCGCTCGCCAGGCACGTCTGTTTCAGACGTTCACCGGCTTTATGTCAGGTGTGAGTATTAGATTAGAGGCAGCGTTCTGTTTTGCATAGATCTTCAATGCCGCTGGCATTCACGATCATGGCTGTCCGGACTTTTGATGCGCCCTCGGCGCCGAGTCGTCTACCTCCCTTAAAGTGCACATACCCTGTAAAGGCCCCGGGTGAAGCAAAGCCGTTTTGAAGCACTGGGGCCTGATGTGCATATATATATATATATATGTTTGGCAAAAAGCGCTCCTGCACATTACCTACTTACTTGCGGCTTTGTTCGGCGCATGAACTCGCAAACTGCGCAGTACGTGTTCGCCTGAACATTAAGGCCCCGCAAGAGACATGTTATCCATTATGCCTGCAGGTTGTCATGTTGAGGGCTGCAATATTGCGTTTAAAGGGGAGAACGGGATAACCCAATTTTAAAGTTGCGAAGGCGGTTGGCCGCCATTGCTTCTTGGCTGAAGTTAACTTGCTTGGGCCAAGTGTGCCGCAAGGCCAACTCTAGGGATGCGCCAGGTTTGAGGGGGGGGGACTTCTTGTTGTTCTAGTTTCTGTTCCGGTAGATCTTTGTAGAGGTTGTGCACGCGTTGCTGTGTGGTGTGTGGGGAGGGGGAAGACGTCGTTTCGGCCTGTCTGCCTGAGGGCTTTGGAGGTTTGTGGTTAGGCCTGGGAATTGTATTTTTGTGCTCAGACAACCAGACGATCCCAGCGCTGAAAATTAATTGCACCAGTTGAGTGCTTTGGGTTTCGGGGTGGGGTCTTCCACATGGGTTTTCTGATCCAACTCTTTATTCCGAAGTAGGCAGCGACGAAGGGGAACCCACCCCCCCATACTGCACACTCTGAGAACCTACTGTGTGCCAGGCGCGGCAATGACTTGTTGAAAGATGGCCCAAGGGTGCATGTTCTTCCCTAACTGTGGATGGGATGCTTGTAGAGGAGACCACGCCCTTCACAGCCGAGCACGGTACACACTTGTGGGGGTCGTTGTCGTTACACAGCTCTCACGCCCCGAAAGGCACGGGCTTTGGCAAAGGTTGGACCGAGGGCGTGGGTGCGCAGAAAGGCATGCAAAACTTCCAGCCCTGAAGAAAAAGAAGGGACATAAGAAAGAGAGAAGACCCACCCCACAGGCCCGTAACAGCCCGAGGTGTGCATCCTTCTGATCTTGGTCTCGATCTTGCCGGCTTGGTACTGGTCCCCCGAGCCAATGAAGTGTTGAGTTGGTTTAGTTCGAGGGTGATTGTGGGGCCCACTTCCAAGGATGCAGGTATACAGTGGGGTGTGTACGTATGTAAGGCGTGTAGAGTTCAAGTTGGTCACTGTCGAAGGGCCAGGCGAGGCGTGGTATCTTGTTGTAGGGTGCTTTTGACTTGAGGGTTGCCAGTCGGTTTCTGACTGGGCATGCACCGACTTGCCCCTCGTACTTAGGCATTCCCGCGTGCAACAGCTGAAGATGGATACCGAAGATATTTCCAGATTCAAATCAACAGCTGGTGCCTTTTCGTGCCTGGCCTTCCGAACTGCCTTTGCAAGGTACATCCTCCCCCGAGCAATGGAGAAGGCCGGTTCTGTTGCCGGCAGCAGAAATCGACGTAGCCAAGACAAGCTAAGTTAGTTGACCCCTAGCACGGCAAGTGAACTCAGCTTGCTCCTGCGAGGCAGATGGTAAATCGGGAGATGCCGAAAGTTCCAAGGCAGAGGCTGGTACAGAGAAAGAGGCGAGGTGCCACACTGCCAGACATTCAATCGCCTACTCTGGTGTGAAGCGCCTTGTACGTGCCGCCAGTCTATACTCAAAGGTGTCGATAAGTCGAAAGCAGCATCGCAACTGTCGTCGTTTCGAGGTCTCCCAGGCATCACTATTGTCGTGGGCCGGATGATGCCTGCATGGCACAACCCTTACGGTACATTTGGGCAAGATTTTCTCCATCTTCTGAAACTTTCTACGTACTTTCTTCGAACTGCTTTCCAACGTGGGCACCAAGGAAAAACCTGGCTGAAACCAACAAAGTTCCAAAAGCGAATGAGAGCGAGCAAACTCGCTTTTTTCAGAATCATATCCGCTGATATAGATAGCGGGATACGCAAAGTTATAAACGAAGAAAGGAGATGTTAAAGCAACAGGTGGTATGAGCAAAGGCTGGGCAAGCCGGAGCCAGTATCCCTTGTTGATGCCTTGTGGCACTGTCGCCTCCCTGTGTCGAGTTGCCTGAGGGGTTTGTAGTCGTGACTTCCGGACAATTGCCTTTCCAGCCGTCTGTGCGCGTGCGATCGTGACAAGCAAAGATTTCCCCAAACTCGCTAAGAGCAACTCCCACTGCGGAGTTCGTCGAGATGGGCTGAGTGGAACGAGGTCACCAGCCGGATGTCACTCCAACAGTATGTGCAGCCCTGATCACCCCTAATCTCTGCATCTCTGTACAATGCCTGACTGATTCAGACTGAACCCACGAGAGCCATTCTCACTTGAGACCTCTTGAGCTTACTCGCTTTGGGGCGTTTGATGTGTTTTTGCCGCGCATGTGCGTGCCGCGCCCACCCCGTTCCTCCTATGTGCAGAATCGCTTGCATCCATTGTGGTCCTTACGTGGTTCTCAACACTGTGGATTTTTGGCCTCTGGAAGCCGATGTGTACCAAAAGATGTGACGAGTCAGATCCGCGGGGTCGAACTTCAGACCTATTCTGCTGAATCTCTTGGCAGGGAGGGGATGCAGAGAAGCCAGACGCGAAGAAGGCCGTGGGCCGTGGGCGATATCGAGTTAACAAGAGCCCCAGGTAGCCATGTAGGAGTGCTGCCCCAGGAACCGGAGCCCAAGGCCAAGGAGGCCCAACATCCACGAATGTCGTTTCTTTCTTTGGTTAAGTGTGAATATAGTTGTGAGGCGTTGGGTGCTTGCGGAGTCTGGGTGCAGGGTACTTGAAGCTCAGCATAGTCAAGGTCAAGGTGAAGGAATGAAGGTCGTGTGATGGGGCTTTTTCAGTGAGGAGCCAGCCTCCACGCCAGCCAAGAGTGCAGAGGAGCTCGGGCTCAAGGGATGTATGGAAGTTGTCACATCTCCCTGAGCTTCAGATACGTGACACGGAACGATGCTGTGCACCCACAAGTACTTCCCGATGAAATCCAGCTAGTTGGTTAGCTTGTCAGCTTTCTGCAGCAGTACCGCAGCAGGACCCTGGCCAACACATTGCAATGTGAAAAGGGCCTGTTGGGCCTGCTGGGGTAGAATTTTTGCCTTGCAGGAGCCCAAAGCTGAAGCCGCCCAGGCCACCGGCTGGACGGGAGTGGTGCAGTAGCTTAGCCTCTCCCTCACACGCAGCAGTTGCATCCCAGCTTTGCCTGAGGAAGATGATGACGAGTTCTGAGAGCCAATTGAGCAGCGAGCACACGTGTCAGAGAGCCAAAAGAAAGCGTGCCGGTGCCCAGTGTTGGCGTGTGGGCTGTCTTCGAGGCATGGCTTGAAATTGGCGGGAAGGCGAGTGTGGGGCGGGGTGTTAAGCGACCACCAGACCTCCAAGCCCATCCAAGCCAAGCAGGCGGCAAGCTCCGCAAGCCCTTCAGTCAGAGCAGCGGACAGGATGTGGCATGGCCGCTGCAGCGGCCTGGGCGGCCATGGCAGAGGCAGACCTGTTGTCCAATTGCAGCCACCAATCATGATGAATTGGGGGAGCGGCATCGCATCGCAAGCAGCCGCACACCCAAGCGCAAGTTACAGCAAGTTTTGGCCTGCGGGGCCTGGAAGTGTCTATCTGGACTGGTTGAGGGGCGAAAGCAATTTCTGTGAAGGGTTCGCTGACGCCTGAACACGCGTCTTGCACGTTAATGGCAGGCTGCATCTCTGCGAGAGGATACGGCCGCCGAGAATGCTTGCCTAGCACGGACAGCGGCTTGTATCAGTTTAAACCTGAAGATCTTGTGTGCCGAGGGTTGTAGTTACCTGATTGAGGTTCAATTTGAAACGCGCTAATCAATTCGGCAGCAACTGCTACGTACCCAGCCAAAAGTATTGTTGACATGCATTTGTTCTGAGGGTCCGCTTGCTTTGCTGCCCCAGACAGTTCGACAGGGTGCAGGTTCATGGCATCACTGTCCCCTGCAAATCCCACGACTCGACGCCCTGAGGAAGCCTTCGTTCGCGACCTGCCCGCACTTAGTGTGTGGGCATCACCCCGCTAATTTCGCGAAAATGGTGCACATGCTCATGCGGGTGCTTGGCGATTTGTGATTTCTAACTAGCCTGGATGCCAGGTCGGTCCCCCCATCTGTGCGAGCCATGCCTCATCAGACAAGATGGTCCTGTGGCAATCCTCGCTATGATATGCATACGTATTTACATGCGTATAGTCACGCACACGTCATACGTACATGCATCTTCACATTTTGAATGGGGCAGCAGTTGCAAAGTAGGTATAAGCTGTTGCATTTTTTCTTCTTCGTCTGCCAGAGGCAAAAGCCGCAAGCTCTGCTAAACAAGGTGCTGTCTCCACCAACTACACCATCCTAGACTGGCTCAGCACACAATGGCCGACATTCAGGCAAGCGGGATTGAAGCCTTTAGGAAAGAAACAGAGTTGTGTGCTTCGGCGTGTTGGCCAGAGGAGGTGCGGCTGTGTGCCCCTACTTCTGGACTACTTACTGGAAGTGCATTAGATTGCCATAGCCAGCGTGGTGGGCCAGCTCTCGAGAGAGCGCGTGTGAGAAAACCAAGGATGCGCTAAGGCTAAGCGATACTTTGGCCAGTATGCTGTTCTCCAGCGAACTTTTAGTGCTGGCGGCATGCTTACCTCACATGTGCACTAAAGCCCAATCGACGCACCCGAAGGAGCACTCGGAGCAACCACGTCCGTCCATCAGCACTTGCAAGCCCTCGCTGCCCCACCCCCCACAGAAGGCATAGGGCTCAAAAAGATGGCACCAAGGCTGCTGCATCGCATGCAGTTCGGCTTGCTCCCCCAGGAAGCAGCTTCAGTTGAGGGCCCCTTGGTAAATGCACTTGTTCTGGCAGCAACAAAGTGTCGTAGCCGGCTAGATGATGATATGCTAATCTCCGTGCAGAGCAGCACAGCGGCATCATGTGTGTCGCTGTAATTCTTCGGATCTAAATTGCCAAGACAAAAGATGCTTCTGAGGATTTTGGCTGCAAGAAGATCTCGTCCCAAGGGATCCCGACACCGGCCAGGGGCTCGGAGCCTGGCCTCGTGAACTCCTCGACTTGTCAATCTCGTGACTTCCAATGCTATGCCATGCTATGCCTATGTGCCAGTCTGAACATCCGACACATCACAAAAGCACCTAAATCGAATGTTCACAAGGCGGGCAGATGAAGTTTGCCTTCAACAAGGGCTTCGTCAGGTGCTTCGGGTGCAGACGCAGCTCTAGGTCCGTGGCTGCGAGCGGAGCATAACCAGGTAAGCCGTGCTTTGAGTCCTTCGAATGAATCTCCAGAATCTCATGCTGAAAGCAAGGTAACTTGAGGGTGGCGGGTTATGTTTGTCCCTTCTGCGTATTAAGCCTCACGCCTCGGTCCCGCGCTCTTTTTGAGACTCATTCAGACTCTCTTCACACCTCACAGCTTGGCACAGTCCTGGTCTCTACGGCTCTTGGATGTTTTCGCTCGGCATCGTGTGGTGCCATCCGCAATTGTCCGGATTTCGCGCTTCCTCGGTTTGAATCTATTGACTTTGTTAGTCGCAGGCCGGATGCGCTGTACATTGATGTTGCGGCGGATATCGCCGCCAGGCTTATCTCTGATTTGCAGTAACCATCATTCAGAAGTCACTCGGGCGTTGGCCAGGCCTGCCCACCCGCACGCAAGGTTCCATTGCAGAGCCCCAATTAATTAGGTCATGTCAAAATGCATTTAGCCTTGCATTCGTGTTGTTTAGCCCCCTCCCAAACAAGTATCTGAAGACCCTGCGCGGCATTGCAGCTCAGCTACCAGAAATTGGACACAAAACCAGCTGAAGACACCGACGCCTTAAGCTTACATGAAGCCTGCAGGCCCAAGGTTAAACAGTCCAAGCCCTCCGATAACTCCGCCTTGGTTTCCTCTGTCAATGCCTTAATGTTGCATCCAAAGGGAAGTTCCGGAAAAAAACACAGGGGATACTGGTTACCCGCAATGATGCGAAGTTCGTGGCCCGTCATCCAGGGAGCCAAACACTAAAAATCGCGAAGGCCTTGAAAGCTTAGACCCTCAAGCTTCAAGGCTTGGCACGACTTCAACTTCACACTCCGGAATTTTCTGGAATCCGGCTTTATATAACTTCCTTTTACATTTTCATTACGAAACAAGCCCCCAAGAAATTGTTCAAGGCAGTAGCCCACGAGCTGCCCTCATGCGCTTTAGTATGTTGTTTCGGTTGCCCGCATTATTCCGCAGCCCCCGTGGCCAGGGAGCCAAAAAGCCTGGAAAGCTCAGACCCTCAAGCTTCAAACCTTCCCCTCAACCCTCGATTCTTACCCGCCCTACCCCCCGTTCCCGCTTATCGAGGGTGAGCCAAAATCCCGAGATTTTTTTTTTGGGGGGGGGCATTAGATACTAAAGCAAGAGCAACAGAAATGTCTTAACAAAGGTTTTTGGGCACGGTCTTTGGAGAGCACTGTATTGCAGCCAGCCCACAGATCCTCAGGTCGGCACAGACATGCTCCGCACGCTGCCAGCTTTCTTTGGCATGCGCGCGGCACGCCCCGGCGAGAGGCGGAAATTGAGGGCTCCTGTTCTCGATGAGCTAGCTCATTGCGTTGATTCAGGTTGAAGTTTGGTCGCACAAAGGAATCTGATCTTGGGCGGACCCCCCCCCCACTCTTTAGGCAACCATTTGTCTTGCCTTCGACGCTATCAGGTGGAACTTGGGGCTTGCGTACACCTCGACCCTTGGCCGGGTTTGCAGCTCGGAGAGGCTCTGCATGCTGCGACTCGAGTAACACTCAATATGGCATGATGTCTTTTGATGGCCTATGTTCTGAGATGTTGGATGTGTTGCAGTCGAGCGATCCACACGTTTTATTGCGCAGTGACTTGCTGGACTGGACTGCCGGAAGCACCCCAAGAGTTGGATGCCAAGAGGCGACAAAGTACCATAAGGGCCCAGGTAGAAAAACACACACTTTTGGAGCCAGTCCTTGCCTGCTTCGTGCGAGTGCGAGAGTCGAAACACACACGGTTCCGTTTTCAGAAATTTTCGTGTCAGGACAACAAAGTCACAGACAAGCGATCCTAAAGTTATTAACAACTCAGTCTGAACTTTTTGCGGGGTGCCCTGCCCTAATCAAGGCCATGTGAGGAATGAACATAGGTGTTTTGCCGAAAATATCGGAGTTTCAAGGCAGTTCACGTGACATCCGAATGATGGAAGCACGCTGGTTGCAGGAGGACTTCCGTGAAAGAACACACCTACAGCCCTTATTGCAAGCCTCCGTCCTGACATTTCCTGCTAAATTGCCAGACCAGCCTTTTCAGTTTGGGCATATCATCGGGCTCTTGCTGAGTACTTCGTGATATGACCGCCGTACATCTTGAGTGAAGCTTGAATCACCTCGTCTTTGAGGAACGACTATGACGACCTTGTTCCGTCCAAGGACTTCCCCAAACGATTTTCTCAAATTCAAAGAGACTGTCTTAGGGAAGCTGATGTTTGGTTTTCCTGGTGGAAGGCTTGCACGATCAGTTGGCTGGATCATCATGCGCAACATCTCAAGTGCATACAACTAGCTGGTCCAAGTTCTTGCACGCCACGACATGCTGACAATCAATATGCAAGCTCTACACTAGTCTACCTATGTCTACCTTACGCTAGTCAGGACCTTTGGCGCCTGAGGGGCACCAGGCAAAAGCTCCTTTTCGTGCCGGACCTCCAAGAGGTCATCGGGGAGAAGGACCCCCAGCTTGAAGGGTTGAGTTTTAGGGCTTTTAGGGTGGCTGTTTCGGGCTTTAGATTTTTGATATTTAGGGCCTACTTCCAGCAGTGATAGCATCCAGACTGCTTCCCGGTCTATTCACCCCTTCCCGAATATTAACCCAGCCGTGCAACCCGACAGCCAGCAAGACAAAGATAATCAAGTTCCGTTCCGTTCCGTTCCGGCGTTCCATTCCGAGGGGGGGGGGGACCTGGCTACGGTGCATCCGTTGGAGTAGTGAGTAGTGTTGCAGCTGTGGGAATGCTTAGCTTTTATCGCCACAGAGGACCAACAATGCCGGGCGCTCCTTGACTTGAAAGCCAGAAGGTGAGAGCAGAGAGAGGTTATAACCATAGAGCTTGCCACCACCTTGCACTAGCTGTCACTAGCTCTCAAATGGTGCCGTGATTCTCTGTGGTGAGGCAAAGTGTCGCAGTTAAGGTACTACGACGCGCTACGCAGCTGCACTCATAGCCCGGGTTGAACTTGGCCTCAGCATTTGTCCACTAGCTACGCGGAATGCACACAGAGTGACCCATGCTTCTGAGTATGCTTCTGACAAAAGGGTGTGACGGTGCCCTGAGGCTTGGCTCGTGGCAAGTGAGCGATAGCCTCGGCCGCGAGGTACGATTGTTGATCTTGCCTGGAACCCTGAAAGTCTTGAAGCCCATACTTCAGAAACCAGGGTTGCGCGCATCGTCGTGACTTCGGCCTATTCTAACTACTTGCATCAGGTTGCATTGAGCCAACAAGAGGGCGGTGATGTGAAGTGAATTGACCAGACAAGTGGTCTTAGATATCAACAAAAGTTGCCATATGTCACGGGGAGAGGCCAGCAACCCCTGATGATTTTGGATCGTTTCGGGCATGCCTTAAACTGTTGCACAGTCGCATTTCCTCACAAAGCGCAGGGGCAAGTCCAACAGCTTGTGATGTAACAACTGACTACCCAGGACTTCACGTGACCTTGTGCATCAGCGGCTGGTATTTTGTGGCACCAATATGCAAGTAACAAGTAATTACTACTTACGTACAGTATTTGCTAGACTGACACACGCACACATACACCTATATAAGCGTTGCGACACCAATGCGACGCAGAGGTTCCAGAGCCTTGAGGATTGAGACTGCCGATACCACACATTCGAAAGGTGGGCGGCATGCCGAAGTGCTTCGACATGCCTGGTGCTGCAGAAGAGCTGCTTGCCTTTGCATCGGAGAGCCCGAAGGAGGCCCTCTGCAGGGGATTATTTCGACTCGTGTCTTCGCCGATGTACTTCTGTTGTTAGGCAGTGCAAGTATTGTCCTGCCATACGAAACGGACACCACCAGTTCCACGTCACTGCAGGGCGGATCGATGGCTTTTGTTCGCAAGCCTGAAGGCAGGATGGGAATCAAGCAGTCCAACGGTTTGCTCGGGTTCGTTCTGTTGGGCTGACCGGTTTGATTGTTAGTAAGTTGGGTGACGTTGGTTGTGATCCGCAAGGCAGTGTTTATGAAGCTTGTAGCTCGTTTAGGAGCATTCTGGACGCCGATAGACCAGCGTGTTGCCGGAGGTGCATGGGGCGGCCGAGGGATTGAGATCCGCTTTGGCGTGCATCATCTCCTTGGTGCTGATGATGCGGAGGCTCGCGGCACATCTAGCGCACCATTTGGCCCTAGGGGCCGTAGGACGCAACGGTTGATGCCCAGCTTCTCCCAGCTTGCCACAGGCTGCTGCTGCTTGCGAATTCCTGCCGCTGGAGGACTGCGCACACAAAAAAACGAGCAGAAGTTCGTGCCTGTGGCCTCAGAACTGACTGAAATCTGGCGCTATAGTGGCAGGATGCACAATGCCTGGGACTCGACGCTGGTCCGGAGGCAGTCGTCAGCAGCTAGTGCAATAGCAGGCTGTGTACACCGTATACGACTTATGCTGTAGGGCCACGGTGCTGGGTGGTTGGTTGCATCGAGCCGCCTTGTGTAAAGTCGTGCCGGGGTGCGTGACCTTGGAATACACACACAGCGGCGAATTTGTTTGGACATATGCGTTGACCGTCGTAGCGTGACCTCGTGAAGCTCTGCTTTAGTGAGGCGGTTCTGATGGTGCCGGCCGAGGCTAAGGTTTAGGTGATTCAGGAGCCGATCCGAAATATTTGATCATGACATGAGGGATAATGCCTTCGGGTTTGGGTCGGTCGGGAGCCTCGCGCGGACCGCGCAACACCTCGCGCGCGCCTCGCGCAGGCCACGTTCAACACGCCTGATCAACACTCAGTGAGGCAGATATGCCTCAGCTGCTTCGTTCTGCCCCCGCACCTACAACACAGCGTGACTGAAGAACCCATGTGAATGCTGGTTGTTTCGCGTGCTGTCACGTCCGTTCTGCTTCGCAGGCTTCAAGCCTTTGGCGTAGCGGTAGCACAGCACGCTGTACGCCCATCGGAGGTTGTGGCGCGCGCAAGGTCTTGGAAGACACTCGGACTTGCGGTACTTGGGGATAGGCCTGCATTGCGTCATGAAATCAACCGTTTCGGGTCATGTCGACCCAAATGTCACATGCCGACCGTTTTCTCAGACGTCGGTGGTTCCGCAGGATCGAGCGTGCGTCGTGGTGCCTGTCGTGCGCGTCTGAGACGGCTTCACTCAAATCGCGCGTGCACTTCACGCCGCCTGGAGGCTTCCACACAATCCTCCCTGAACAAATTTGAGCCAATCACTGTGCATCACTGCGCCCTGTAGGGATCCTCAGCTTCTGCGGCTGCTTGTAGCCGCCCGGCTGGGTTTTCGGTTTGTTTCGTGCTTTTGTGCGCGTTTAGTATAGGTTTAGTCAAGTTTAGTATGGGGAGCGTCGAGATGTGACACATGACGAGGCGAGGCCTGCTGCAGCTTGCGGGACGCCTGCGAAGCTTGGAACTGGCGCGATGACGAGGGCTGTTGGGCTGCTTCTGCTGAAACCGTGGGCCGTACTCTGGTGCAGCTCGTGAAGCGAGTTCCGATTTGGGAAATTTTGGGGAAACAGAACATGTTACAAGCTTGCCATTTGCGTGCAGCCGCCGTCATGCCAGGAAGGACTGAGTTAGGTGGAACAGTGATGCTGTGCCTCGTTTGAGGTCGGTATCCCGCGCTTCTGCACGGATTCCAACCCGATGTATCTGGGGGGTTGGCAGGGCGGCAAGAGGCCCCGCGGCTCCACGGCGGCTGCACCCAGCGCTTCTGCAAAGCAGAATCCGGGAACGAAAAATCAAGGCTTTGTCTTGAGTCTTGAGTCCTCATGTCCTCATTCGAGGCATCCTTGCGCCTGTGCTCTTTTTCATAGGGGCATGCCTGGATCCACCGAGGAGAGCAGTGGTTCAGCAGTACATACTGGATCCTGTGCTTTACCAGTAGCTCGGATGCGACAAGAAGGGTCTTCACAAGTCCTAGGCGTGCCCGAGCTCTAGCAGCACAGAGCCTTCCAGGTTGGAGGGCATTTGGCCGCCCATCACGGTGAAGACGGACATCCGCATTTATGGGACTGTGGTATCCATGGACCCCTTCCGTGACCCGTCCTGCAACTGTTTCTGATAATTGGCTGTTGGTTTAGCGTCCAGGAATGATTCGTGGTGGCCATTCCCTTTTTGCAGCTCAGGCTTCTACATCAGCGAGTACGGAGACCTGACATACGCTCTTACGGTCCTACAGGGCTTACATGAACTGATGCCATCTCTTTTCTTCTAGGGCACTACCAAAGTCGCATCTGTGTTGGAGCCTTTTGTTTTGTTCAGGATGCACGGAGCTGGTTCTTGTAGGCCGGGAACTGCATCAACCATGCTGCAGCAATCCTGAGGATACTTTCGCTCCGGATTTCTGGAGAAGAATTATTCGGCCTCGAACAACGAAGATTTTCAGGAATCCTCTGCCGGCGCATCTGGGCCCTATTGCTGTTCAAGCAACTGTGCACAGCCCGCCATAAAACCTGGCCAGATTAAGTGCCTTCATCTGACTTCTGGACCTGTCCGAGCCGGGGTGTTAAACGGATTCAGCCCCAAGCCGAACCCCGCACGGCGTGGCAGGACGCGTTAATGCACGTGACCCACCACATTCCGAAGATTGAGGCTGGAATGGCTGGAGCGAAGGGTTGCCCAGTTACAGCAGAGTATGGAGCTTTCCATGATTCCAAATGCTGCTGGTACGGAGCAGGTACGGATTGAAGCTGTGTTGGATGTTGGATTTCAGAAAGCCATGCCGGTAGAAGAGCTGCACACACAATATCTACCTCTGGGCAGGCTCCAGAGACTGGATTCCCCGTAGCACCAGTTCATGAGTGCCCACTAGTGAAGACTGTTGGACTAATTACTGTTGGTAAAGTGCTGCTTTCAGGCGCTTTCGCGCGTAGTCACTAGCCCGTCACAGTAGAAACCACATGCGTCAAACATATCATCTTCAGATATGCTCCCAAGCCCATGCATCTCACTGGCCCAGCTGACCACAGTCGGACAGGCTGGCACCTACCAGTGCCCCACAGCGCCAAGCTGGGATCATCCGCGAGGTGCTGAGCACGACGCTGGCTCGGGAGGTCGGGATGTTTATAAAACTTCAGGTTCACTTTGTTTTGCGGGTTGCGGAGGCATAAAGATGCGCAGTGCAACTTCCTGCAGTGGCGTCACTCACCACAGTTGCACGCAGGTTTTTGTGTTGAATGATCGTCGTGCTACTGCTCATGCAAAGCAGGACAAAAATCCAGTCGTTTGGTAAGACGTTACGAGGCTTTCTTCAATCAGCGTCAGGTCTGCGTGAAACTCGTGTGCCCGTTTCCGATGCGCCCGAAGATCCTCTGATGTGAACGAGGTTGAGGCACTATAGCTTGGCCAGGCTCTCTTCACAAGTGGTTCAAGATCGCGGAGGAGCAGAATGGTCTAGACCCAAAGGCCCGCAGCCTTGCCGATGACTGAAAGTTGGGCTCGGTCTTGCAGTTGTTTCTGCACGCATCCGGGATCGCAAGGGAACCGGGTCGGCTTTGCTTTCGGAGGTGGTCTGGAAAAACATCAAGCTTGCCCTCTCCATTTTCTTGCTCCTTGTCAGGAGATTGCTTCGGAGAGAGTAACTGTCGAAACTGTGGAAGCCTCATTTGTTCAATCCGAGGCTTGGCACAAGAGATAAGCTGGACTGTGCCTCAAATGAACCTTGGCCGGATGCTTCAAGTTCTTTGCTTTTCTGTACTAACATAGGAGAAGGCTTGGATTCTTGAATCAATGAGTCAGACGGCTCTAGTGATCTACAGATGGGAGAGCGCTGGTTGACAAAAACTAGCCAGTGCCCGCACGTGCACCTCATTCCATTGTAGACACTGGCAGTTGGCCATATCCAGGCGATCCGGCACGCCTGCGGCTCGGTGGGCTTCTTGGTTTAGTTGATGGCTTTTGGTCTTTCACGTCTTCGGGTGATCGGCATCGGCTTTTGCTTTCAACACGGTCTTGAAGTGCCCCATCGTTGTGTTGTAACCATTACGCGCGCAAGCCAAACCCAGAAAACCTGCTCCCTACTCCTCGAACTCGATAACATCTCCAAACATGCAATCTAAAGAAGTAGCGTCTGGAAGCACTCTGGAAGCCCCAAAACCTGATTAGTTGAAAACTCGGGTATGGGACCCAGAACATACGGCATAATGCGTGGCCAAATGCACAGCTCTTACTATGTAGTCGAGCACACGCGGGGTCACTTAAACCAGTGAGCCTTAGGGCCTTAGGGCGGCGCTTGCGAAGTCGGGCTTCATACAGCGACCTGACCCGGGGCGAGCGTAGACAGCTTATATATATATATATATATATATATATTTATTTATTTATTTGAAACAGAGCGAACGCACCTTAGCGGAGGCTTCCACTTCTTTGCCGATTTAGTCGTGGACCGGCGCGGCCGGGCCACTTCGTCCCACTTGGAGGATTCACCTGAAGAAACTTGAGTTCTCGGCGGTCATGGGATGACAACTCACAGCTTCCAGAATGAGTTGTGCTGTGTTTGCTACCTCTTCGAACCGTGGACTTAAGTCTTTAAAATCCTTTCATTTCCTCCATCCTTCGAGATTCTTCGAGGCCTACCTCATGGAGATCCACCCGACCCTCGCAGTGAAATCTCCCGGTTTGGGGGACCCGGAGGCTGGCTGGGTCGGGGCCTTGGGTGAGTGAGGCACCATCGGCTTCATTGTGCGTTGCATTGCGTTGTTCAGTCTTGCCATGGGCGAATAGGCCCATGTGGGTTGGGGCAGCTGATGAAGCTGCAATTTTTTTTGTTTTTTTTTTTTGGGGGGGGGGGGGGGGGGGGGGGGGGGGGGGGGGGGGGGGGGGGGGGTGGGGGGGGGGGGGGGGGGGGGGGGGGGGGGGGGGGGGGGGGGGGGGGGGGGGGGGGGGGCCTGCGGAGGCCGAACATGACATGCACTTGAGCCATGATAGATAAGACTCTTCAGCCAGAGCCCAGCGAAGCTTCGCTGATTCTGTGCAACTGGTTAGCAGAGGTCGAGGTCCTCACCCGGTCTACTCGGCAGGGCACACTTGGCATCTCGCCTGCCAATCAGTTCCCACACGCGGCTCTTGCCTTGCTTGGACTGCCCCCTACAGTAACCTGCGAACCTCGTGGAGCATGTGAGAATGTGAGACGTAAGATGTCCCCTTTTGCACCAGCAAGGCTCCCTGGCGATGAGCTTTATTGGCTGGGCCGATGCTCCTTATCGTCGCTGGGTGGAGCCCTGGCACTTATAATACAGCCACCAGTGCAGACTCGCTCGCATCGGCATGAAATTGTGTTTTCTCATTTTTCTCGTTCTTGTTGTTTACCTGTCGGTCTGTCTGTCTGTCTGTCTGTCTGTCTGTCTGCATCACTGCCAGGCAGCTCGACAGCGCTCGCTAGGGCTCGAGGTAGCAATCACCACACAGGTCCTTCGAACCTGGGAATCAACTGTTGTCCCCATTTTTTCTTCATGATAGAGGTCGTTTGCACTGCCTGTGTTTGCGATTGTCGGGATGCAGCAGCGGCAGCAGCAGCACGGCAGGCGGAGGCAGAGGCCGAGGCAGAGGCAGTCCCCCTCTCTATCGCTTGCACCACTACACTGTTCATCCTCCCCACATCTGTTTGGAACAAGAGAGCATAGGAAGCCAAGGGAGCCGAAATCCCCGCAGCACGTGGTGGAGCACGATGGGCAATACCCGAAGAGTGCGTAAGGAGACGGCAGTAGACAATGAACGGCCGCTTCACTATCCAGATCTCTTATTTTCGGGAGCAAGGCTGGTAAATGCACACCACAAGGTGCTGAGGCAATTCTTCGAGTGGATGACTGGGTGGGAGGCGTGTACCCGTATCCTACATCTGTCGGGGTTATTCGGTTCTGGGAGGCCCACCGCAAAGCACAAGTGTCACACCGACTAGCCAAGTGGAGCGCCCCGCTCGGGGCAACCCTGTAGGGGCTTACGCTGCAATGAAGGATGAAGGATGGAATAGAAAGAGCTAGGGGGTCATGTCGTGAACAGGAAGGAAGACAGAGAGGGAGCGAGAGAGAGAGAGACAGACAGGGGGGGGGGGGTTCTTCGCTGTTCAGAAGAAGAAGAGAGACAAGACAGACTCCGCTCCATGCCCCAAAGAAAGGAAAACAGACAGAAAGAAAGGGAGAGAGGGAGAGGCAGACAAAAAAAACATAAAAGAGAAAGAACCAAGCAAGCAAGCAAGAAAAAACAAAGAGCGCAAGACCCGCAAATGAGGGGATACGTGCGCAGGAAGGAAGGAAGAAAGAAAGAAATAGATAGAAGAAGAAGAATTATAATAATAAGAAGAAGAATAGTTGTTCCCGCAAGGAGTCACTTCTGCACCAGCACTTTCGATCCAAACATCGCTGGCGCCTCGATCTTCAAGGCCTGTGGAAAGAAAAGCCCATGGAAGGATTGACAGATGCACGGCTGGTAAACAGGGCAAGCTGGCGACACATGGAACCTCATGTTGGTTCTGTTTTCCGAGGTTTGTGGCCAGTCAAGGTCATTCACCGAATGCCAGCGAGACCGTACTAGTAAGCTCTCATCCTGCACACTGAGCAGGCGTGCAACGCCGCCTTGCACGACAGCGGTCCCTGATGCCAGGCCAAGGGTAATGTTTGCAAGTGTGCTTGTCCAAGTTTGTAGACGACCTCGCGGGGGTCTTGAGTCTTGAGACCAGCACATATAGAGTTTTTTAATGGCGCTGCGTCGAACGCATCTTGTCATCGAAGCAGGTCGCGTCATGAAGACATTGCCTCAAGGTGAACCAGACATGTAACCAGGTCATCCCGTACAAACAAGACGTGTGCCAGCGAAAAGTGAAAGGACGCTACCTCTTATGATCAGAGCTGCAGAGTGCACTGGCAAGGACTGTCCCGGCAAGTCCTAAGCAGGATGTGTACTTCCAAGTGAACGGGCTCATTTCGTGTTCAACATTCCTGCCATGGCTTTGCTGCGGACGCGGTGTTTGCCAGGTCTGCTGTTGCCACCTGGCTAGCAACACTTTAATTGATGTGTTGCTGCATGTACACTATCAATCCCAACCTCCAGGCTCAAACGCTTCTCTGTGAGGGAGTGCTCTGTGAGGGAGTGCAGATGTTGAAAATGTACGTTGCGGTAGTCTCAAGCCACGCTCTTGAGACTACTGTAGGAAGAATCATGGACAGTTCGTGGGAAATCTGGGGTAGCCCTGATGTCGCATCATCACCCGTGTCAAGCAAGTGAAACCCTGCGGCGCCCTGCATCCTGCGAAAGCCATTGAACGAAGAAGCGGCCCCCTGTGATCGATGCGCATGAGGCTGCTTGGGTCCTTGGCGGCATTGCGCTGCTTTGTCAACCCAAGGCAGGGGTTCCATTGCTGGGCTTGGAGGGCGGTCACATATTGTAGCTACGTCAGCTACGTGCTGAGACTGGGAGCACATCAGGCACGGGCAATCCCTCCTTCTAGCATTTGTTTCGTACCGCATAGTCTTATCCGAGATGCGGCTTAACCTCGAATTCTGCGGAGGCTCCAGAGCCAGCAACTTCCGCGCACTGAATGCCGGGCGGCCCCAAAGCAGAAGACGGAGAACCCTTACGATGCTCCTAGATTGCAGACGTCCAGATTTTCTAGGTATTGACTTTTGATGAGAACGCATCATCAGCTGAGCTGGCAGCTCCGGGAGAAAGTATGAGGAACAAGTTTAGCAGCAGTTGGGGAACAAAAAAGGCACGCTGGTAGACCAAATCAAACTAGGCCCCAAACCCTACAAGTCACCCCCTGAAAGCCCCAAAAGCCCAAAGTGAAGAACAAGAATGCGCGAAACAACAAAAAGCCTATATGCAGACAGTACCGTGACAGAACTCCTTGTGGTCAGTTGAACCCAGGACGTGTTGTGAGGGGGCTGCGGGGCTTCTACCTGCAGGAAGGCCCATCTAAACCGAAGCGGTCGGTGTAGCTTCCAGACCCGAACAGTTCGGTAAAAGCTAGAACTAGCACAGCTGCAGCAGAAGAAACACGCATGCTTGCTGGCCAATATGCAAAGCTCGCAAACCGTCCGAAGCCGCCCCAACCAGGTTTTGGGTCTGCCAAGAGGAACCAGCCAGGGCGAGCCTCCGCCTGCTTTCGGGTTCTAGGGCCATTGTTTCGGATCAGCATTCAGCTCAGCTCAAGGTCCCCCTCAAGCCAAAAGGACTGGTTCAACTAGAAATGTGCCCCCATGCGATGCCGGTGTCCTGCGATGCAGGCTTGGTTTCTTGTAGGTTGGTGTGGGGCTTGTAGCGTGTACTCCGAGCCTATGCTAGCCTGCTGTGCTCGCGAGCCACGTCTCCATCAGAATGGTATTGCTTACCCGGGTCCTCCTCATAAGTAGGCTGGAAGACGGCTTTCGAGAGATCCAGGACAGATCATCACCATTTCGTTCCCCACCGCACATTGAAAGTGGCAGGCGCCCGCCACACCATACGAGTCCAAAACTTGCACAAAGGCACTAAGGTGTTCATATGTGTTCACTGCATCACAACTCAGCCGAAAAACCCCTCCACGCCCTCAAGCTTTTCATAATGCTCTGCGTGCACGACCTGCGTCCCTCAGGATGCACGCAAAGCCTTCCGGCGGATTGCGCTGTCTGAGCCTGGGCTGCATGTCATGTGTCACTTTTCTTTTGTCTGGTTTGAGGTGTAGGCTCCTCTTGTCGAGTCTAACGCTCGAGCGTGGTGCTCAGCTGCACAGCTGCAGTTCTGCAGACTTTGTCAGCGTCTAATTGCAAGATGAGACGTTTCACCGGGCGCAGAAATCAGGAGCACCCCGACGTCAACCCCGAGGACAAAGAGCAGGAGAAACGAAGCTTGGTCGCATGATGTCGAACCCGGAATTTCTCTTGCGGTCCTGAGAGCGTCCAACCGCAACAGCTTTACTCTGCAAGCCCTGCATGCCCGTCATTGCATGGTGCGGCTTAGGATTTCAGAAGCTGGTGAACGCCTACAATGCCCCGTAGCTGCATCCACTGTTCTGGATGAATTGCCAGAGTTCGTAGCGGCGGAGGTAAGGAAGTCGGCTTGTAGTTCTCTTAATTGCAAGTCAGACGAGGCAATCATGGGTGACGAGATCTTCCCGGATGAGGTGATGGAGATCCGCGTTCAGATGACCAAGCGCTATCAAGAGCCATCGGGCAGCACAGTTGAAGCATGCTCTGTGAGAGTACATGGCTTTCCTCCCAAGTCTGAATAGGCCTAATATAAATTTGCTTCGGGCCGAGGCGAGTCAAGAGTGAGATCAATGACGCGGGTGGTCTGATGTACATGGGCAGTGCTCGACTCATCCAGGGAGCAGCTGCCTGAGCTTCTCTTCCACGAAGGGAGTTTCCAACATATAAGGGCCATGCGCGAGATACCCTGATGGTCCTGAAGGCAGGCCAGCGTGGCACTTGAATTTGCCCAAATCTTGCCCAAGTGGCCGTTTGAGATGTTTGAAGCGCCCATGCGAGAATCTGAGTGCTCTAACAAGGGTTTTCGGGACCCCGCGGGCGGCTTAAGTGTCTTTTTTGGCACGAGGTGATCACCATCCTGTTCTTCGGCATCTTGTATGCTGCGGCCTGAGAGCACAATTGACTCCCAGAGTGGTCATTCGCACCATTTCGCACCCTCTGAGTGCTCTTTGAGAGCCCCTGTGTCCCTGAGGCCCTGAGTACGACGGACCAAAACACCCTCACGCAGCTGCTGCTTCCGCCGAAGAGCCGCGGCTTCTGAAGCGAGGGGGGTGCCTGGGAGGTTTGTACAGTCGCAGGTTTCGTGCTCGCAGTCGCAAGTTACTTCAAGTTCTCTAAAGGGTTATATAGTTTAGTAGCCTTGGCTTTGGATCGAAGCGTCTGTACCGAAGTCCATGTTGCCGTCCGTCTTTAGGCACAGGAAGTCTGCCACTGCGGTGCTAGTGCTATAGGCCAATAGTATCACAAGCTGACAACGTCAAGCTCACGTGCGGCGGCAACGTCCGAAGCGCACATGCCTCGTGTGCTGTATGCCAAGTGGTAGGTCCACGTGGAACAAAGCTTTCGAATGATGGCATTGATCTCCGTATGAGATACGATGTCCAACCGAGTTCATACTGCACACGAGATGCATTCCAATCATGATTACTCGCAGAGGTTGCGATGACAAGCCATGCTATGCAGCATTTTTCTAGAAAGGTTTTCACGAGCGCGTCGAGCGCGCCGAGCGCGTCGAGCTCGTCTCGTCTTTATGTGAGGAGCGTTTGACCTTGGCGTGCCTGACAAGGCTGTTCATCCAACCCAACCTGATCTCAGAAATGCTCCCTCACAAGAAGCAGTGGCCGGCAGAGATGGAAGGACCAGGCAACAGCGTTGTGCTACATCACCCTGGCAAGTTTGTGCTCTCTGCTGCTGCTTCGAACAATTTTCTGGATTGGCCGGTGCTGAGCAGTGAACCAAACATAAGCTTCCGCAATGCAGACTCGCGGTGGACCCTGTGGAGCTGCATAGCATACGCGGCCCCCTCCCTTCCCCCGCCAGGGCATCTTGCTAGAACATCCTGCTGGCCAGGCTGGAGCGGCGAGGCTACGTCTGTCGTCGGCCTCCTCTCCAAAGTGCTTGTAGAGGCGACCATAAGGCCTTAAGATCACAGCCCATGTCATGCAAGGACTATGCAAGAGTTTAGGGTGCCCTAGAACATGTTGAGCTTGCAATAGCTTGTTGTAGCTTTGTGATTTCACGGTCGAAAGTCTGATCTTTCATGTTTTTATGTTTGCAAGAACCATCAGGAGCACCTCGCCTGCCGCCTGGCCGTGATGCAGGCCCTGTAGTGAGAGGGGTGAGAAGTATTGTTTTTGGCGACAGGGGTTTGACGTTTGGTAGGGCATCCCAGCATCCCTACCAAGATAGTGATATGGCTGCACCCAGTGTGAAACAGGCGTTTTGTGATATAGGGTTTGTCGCACGGCGCTTCCCTTTTCGAGAAGCCTCCTCCTCCTCGCCGAGCCTTGCCCACCCTCAACAGGGCCGCCAACATATCCAACACGAGCACGCGACATACTAAGTATGAAGCAAGGTGCAGCATCTTTCCCATTTGTATCGAGGTGCGCCTCCACACCACCCCATTTTGCAATGCAGCGATAAAATGTCTTCCCCCAAAAACTTTTGTGACAGCTCTCCATCAAGCCTCTAGCCATTGCGATCACCAGCCTTACCACTTGCATGCAGGATGGGCTGTGCTGTGGGGCTTGCAACGTCTGACCGTGACCCCGAGCAGTCGATTGTCCGACAAAGCCCCTCTCTGGACCGAAGGCACATGAAGGAAAGACATGGCACGACGGTCCGACACAGACATGATAAACACTTCTCATGCAGCGTGAGTGAACCCGACAAAAGTTGATGACTATACTGGTGTTCTCAGACGAAACGGAGGTTCCGTTTCAGCATATTGCAGTTAGCTGGTGGTTTGCCGTGATTAGACCACTGCTTCCCCCCGCCACTGCAATCAATCATGAGAAGCCAGCCGGTGCGCGATCGTACTCGTGTCCTTCTGTTAGTCGTCCTCGCCTCAGAGCGGTTGGGACAGCTGTTGCCATCGCAAGAAACGGTGCATGCGTGGCAAGCAACATTCGCCTGTGCCTAGGCTGTGTTCGCTCTGGTGATGGCGTGGTGCAGGCAGGGTGTGCTCGCGGTTTCAGCCCGAGCTTCAACACGGAGATGTAGTTTAATTTTCCAAATGCCAGGCCCCGAGCAATCACAAGGTCATTGTTTTCAGACTTGCATTGCAGTCGGGCGCCTCCCTTGGACTGGAGACGTTAAGCTCCGATCGCATTCTCCTCCAGCCCGAAGAAAAAACGGATCTTTTGTTCCGGGATCTCTAGCTACAAGTGGAAAGCCCGGACGTTTGATTTCTTCGCGTTATGGGTACGGTTCTCTCGACTGCTACTCCTGTCGGGCCGCCACTGCGTTAGTTTATAGTTGGACCTGGCTGGGCACAGGCTCACAGAATTCTGGGGTTGTAAATGCAAACGACCCAGAGTCAATTCAGAACACGAGGCACGACATAATTTGTGAGGTAAACACTACAAGCTTCGAAATGAGATGAAACGAGCGCAAGTTTCAAAACAAGAAAATGCGAGGTACGAAATGCGACATATAATACATTACCCAAATGCACACTCACAGTGAACTCCGCCCTCGGCCGAATATAACATGTTATTGCCCTTGCGGGACCAGGGGCCTTCAAAAGACGCCTGTAATGTTTTACGGTATGGATAAGGCTTGTGAGTTTTTGGGGTTTAGGGTTCAGTCTTCGACCTCAAACCCCAAACACTTCCTCCCGGTAGGGGTTCAGGCTTAAGGCTATTACTGACTTGGTGCTTTCAGTCCTCCATCTACCCCAAACGCGACGCGACCCGCTATCTTAAACTTTGTTCGACCATTTCTGATGTGTATCCTTGGAGGGAGGTTCAACAGTCGGAAGGGAGGAGTCAGGCTGCCAATGACAATTTGTTGCAGACCGCACTGTTCAGTTGATTGCCTCCATCACAACCCAACGCAGTCCTGTTTGCCCCCTTTTGCGAGGGAGTTTGGAGTTTGGATTGGTTTCTCTGACCGTGTCAGATCTCGACACTACAAAGGGATTTCTTGGAAGCTCCTAGCGACCCCAGCCTTGGAAGCCGCGAGTCTTGAAGATTTCTGAAGCCCGAGCCCGTCTTGCTCCAAAACAGAAAAGGTACCCACTTCAAAGCCTCTCTAAAAGACTCCGAAGGCCAAAGTGTGGGGGGGCTCCCGGAACCTCTCGGGGTCGCTTTTTCGGAGGGCCCTGGCCTTCCTCGCGACTCCGGGGCGCTTGGGTCGACGATTTGCTCTGGCAGCCGCCCTGGCGCCCTCGCTGCGGTGGCGTGGCAATTTAGGCCTGCTAGGCTATTTGTCCTCCGCAGC
Source organism: Symbiodinium natans (assembly GCA_905221605.1). Taxonomy (NCBI): domain Eukaryota; class Dinophyceae; order Suessiales; family Symbiodiniaceae; genus Symbiodinium; species Symbiodinium natans. The sequence continues at coordinate 204,108 of CAJNDS010002715.1, read as the reverse complement.
TGTCTGGACAGGCCCGCAGCCAGCTTCGCACAGGTGCCCGACTGGCAGGGCCCGGGGCCAAGGAGTGTAGTGGTAGGGCTTGTGAAGAGTAAACATCCCAGCGTGCAAGTTTTCAGGGGGGAGGGGGGAGGCTTGAACCCAGATGCTTCCGGTTAAATGTCCCGCGGAATAGTGCAAGGACCCGGCAAGCTGCGAATGCAACAAAGAAAACCTGGACCGAAAAGCTTTAATATTGTCATGTTTTTTTATTCTATTATACATCATACAGTTTGAATATCATTGTCTTTTCATTCTCTTATATGATTATATTCGAAGGCTTCAAGGCTGCAGCCCGAATCGGATGCTCAATGACTAAGTGGATTCAGGAGGGCCACCCCTGAGTTGGCTTCCAAAAAGCAGCAGGTTCGTAGAAAGCTTAGGGCCTTCTGCGGTTTTTAGCAGGCTTTCCCCTCTCCGAAGCACTCAGAAAAGGGCCCAAAACATCCTACAGGTGCACTTCGCTGCTCCCGAAACAACCCGAAACAAGCACTGAGGCTCCTACGAGGATCCCGACCACCCGGGATGCAAGCGGGAGGTACGCGTGCAGGGCATGAAGGCGCGAGTCTCAGCCACATGAAGCTCCAAAGCCTGAACCCGCACTCACACAAAGTCCACTCGCTATGTAACGAGCCTCACGGAAGTGCTTCACGACAGGAAAACGGACTTGCAGACCTCGATTTCTTGCAATGCAGCACCGAGTGCGTACAGAAAACATGTTCCTGGCGTGTTACGCTGTGCAATTTTGAGCGGCCACATCAATTAATGCATTGCCTCGAAGCCCTACTGCAACCAACAACGTATATCGCCCCTTTCGCAAGGAGGCTTGAGCTTACTTGCAGAGGTCACCATCGACGCTGCAGAAGGGAAACCAGGCTGCGGAAACGGCGAGAAGGAGCCGATTTATCAAGCCAGGGCTGCTTTGGTCGACCATCCACTTTGTTCGAAGAGCCCGGAGACAAAGAAGTCGAATAAGACCGGACCAGTGACACCCATCATAGTCTGTGCGCACACATATGTTCTCTCACACACACACACACACACCCCACCTACCCACCCACCCACCCACCCACCCACGCACGCACGCACGAGCGCAGGGAAATGCTGTGAGAGATTCTCAGAGATCCCTGAGGAGCGGCCCTGGAGTGTGAGCGGCAAGCTGAGCCTTGCGGCTTACAATGCACCTGGGCCTGCACACTGCACGCCTTCCACTATCTTCCACTACCGCAGGGCGGCTGGTATAAGGGACTCTGAAGGACATATACAGGTGATCTGAGGCCGCGTGTTGTTCATGCTGAAAATGCTGAAAGGGCAACGCTTCCAATGCACACTGGCCTCGTTGTGTGTGTGCGTGCGTGCGCGTGTGCGTGTGCGTGTGCGTGCGCGTGCGCGTGCGCGTGCGCGTGCGCGTGCGCGTGCGCGTGCGCGTGCGCGTGCGCGTGCGCGTGTGCGTGCGCGTGTGGGTGTGTGTGTGTGTGTACTGTTGGACAACATAAGCAACGGTAACGGGGTCGACCTTCTCAGTGCCGGGACTTCGAGAGCCTCAGGCTCGAAAAATTGAAACACCCCGCGCCCCCCCCCTCCCTCTCCTAAATCCAAGCAAAATGATGAATTGTCAAGAGCTTCCCGGCGAAACGAGGAACTGATCCTGGACTTTCGTTCGCGTGGAGGTCCCGAGCGCCTCATCGTGTTCCGCCTGCAGTTGATTTAGTTAAAGGCGTTAGAGGCGTTAGAGGAGTTGTGCTCTTGGAGTAATCCTATGCGACTGAACGGGCTTTCGGTGAGTTCGACCTTGAGAAGGCTGCCTTTGCGAACTTGTGCTGCAGGCCACCTGGGAGAACAACGCCATACGCTTCCCCGAGGGTCAGTTTGAGGGAAAGTGGACGAAGAAAGCCACGCTGCCGTAGACAAAGAAAGTCTGCAAATCAAAGGATCGAAGCCCGACATGGCGGTTTCAATTGTGTAGAAGTACAGTTGGCATACACTTGGCACTCGGTGAGAGAGCTGCGTTTTGTGCAGCCGAGTGACCTGAGACATGCGATGCTTTTAATACGCGGGTTTGGGTTCTTTGCGATGCAGACGGCCCAGGTTGCAGCCGAGACAGGTTCACATGGTAGCAGAATTTCTTGCAAGCTGCTTTTCTCTGCGTGGATTCGCAGATTGCGGGAGGGCGCGCCAGCCCGCCAAAAGCACTTGTGACACTGCCAGTTCGGACTTCTGTCGAACTAGTTTCCATTAAGTCACTTTAGCATCTGTACGGTCCTGTATGGTCGTATGGTGTATAACAATAACTATGCTCCCTGGAACACAAGACAGTTCAAGAACCCTGCAAGCGATAGTCCAGTTCTTCCGGACAGGTGCTCCCTGCCATGTGGTCGGATGTGGCAGCGGTTGTGCGGCCGAAGCCTGAAGGGGGCGATCCTTTCGCAGGCCCGCCCAGGATCATGATTGTTCAATCATGGAGGGGGTTGGTGTCACCTCCTGCATGAGATTTGTTGTCAACATTCGTCTGCAAAAACCTGATAAGCCTGTTGCGACGTGGCCGTGTTCGGGGGAGACTCAGGGAAAAGCCGACAGGCCTGCGCAGCTTTTACCGCTTGCTGGCGGCGGCCCGCCGGTTGCTCGCTGGGCGCACGCCAGGTGCTGTGCAGAGCTGCGGCGCCACCATTGGTACGTATACTGGGTTGAATTTAGCAGAATGGCCGGCAGCATCTTGAAGGTAGCCATGATAGTCTTCAAGACCCTGATTTTGTCCAGGTTCAGAGCAGCAAGTTTGAGGTGCTTGGTTGCAGGGCCCATAAAGTTCTGCACCAACTGCAAGAAGGGCGTTCGCGGCTCTTGCATGCACAGAAGGTGTCTATGCGCAGTGGAGCAAGCGTGAAGCAAGGCCCCCTGAGAGGTCAATTGCCCTCAAAAGCCGAAGCTTACTTGCAGCGCACGATGCTTTACCTGAAGCACTGAAGCTCCCTTAAAGCCACCCTGCCGCCCTACAAACATCTACAAACCCACATCCCCTCCAAGAAGCTGTGCCGTGGCAGGAGCCGACCTCCGGCCAAAGCGCTGCGAAGCTGTGGACTTCAATCTCGGCAGTGTTTGGGACCAGCTGCTCAGCACGCCATTGTTTATGGGGCAGGCTTTGTTTTTTGCAAGGATGGATTCATGTGTACTTGGGGGTTTCGACTCTTCGGTTTCTTCCGTCCGCAGCGTGCATCGTAGTAAGAGATGCTGGAGGCCTGCTATTTGAACTCGTTGAGCGCTGACCCCTCTTCGCAACAGGTGTTCTTGCGGCATGAGGTCTGATCGTCCTTAGGAGTGGTTGCCTTTGCCCCCGAAAGTTGTTGAAGTTTTAGGTCTGTCTTAACTTCAACTGTTAGAGTCCAACTAAAAGGAGCTTCTAGGAGATCCCCACGAGGCCCTGGGAGCGCAGCTCGCGGCGATTCCAGATCTGAGCGGGTTAGCACATGGGCTTCTTTGTGCTGACGTGGACGAAAAGTCCGGTGCTCTCCCCACGTGACTGCCACCATGCTGCTGAGATTTCGATACCATGCTTAGGAGATTTCGACCTAAGTGTGTACCGTGTACCGCAGTGAGCCTTGGCAGGGCATGAAAGGGCATGGACATGGCATCCATCAAATCCCGGCTGTGCTTCATGTGAAGTCGCTTGGGAGGGCATTCCGAATTCCGAAAGAGAGACAGAGAAAGAGAGCGCCAGAGTCGAGCCCCAAAAAAGAAAACAAAAATCACCGAAAGAAAGAGGAGGAGGGCCAAAGAGAAACAGAGTCCGCAGGACCTTGCCTTGAGACAGAGACCGCTTTGCCGGCACGTGCCAGGTCCGCAGGCACATCGCGCGGACAGATGCTGCCTTTTCGCTCTTTGCTTGCGCGTGGTGCACTTCCATCGGACTTGTCGCCGAGTGTGCTAGGGAGGTCCCGCTTTGCTCTCACTTGCCGCCGTGTTTGCTGCGACGGGTGGCCAGTATGCTGTATGCTGTGCTTACACCTGGCCTGGGAGTCCCATGGAGGTGCATGTTCAATCACTCTCCACCCCTCACCCACCACTCCCCGCCCTCCCTCCTCCTTATTCTTGCATATAATAATTGCTCTGCCATTAGATGAGTAAATTGAATATTCAAATGATTCCTCTTATCATTATTGCTATTCAACTTTGTTTATTGTCCCGTTTTTTTTTTTTTTTTGGGGGGGGGGGGGGTGGCCTAAATTCATTGAAGTCGGTGCAACATCTTTAGAACTTTTGCAGGGGTGGGAACTTGACTGAAACTTGACTAATGCATGCACGCGAGAAGGTGATACTCGTGGGTCTTGCTAGGTATGTGACTCGAGCAGGTCTGGTGTGAATTGTGTGCCGTGCACAAGTATGTGCTTCGCAGTTGCCAACACACTCACATGCAAAATCAGAGAACCCCCGAGATGCATGATTTATGATAGTCGCATTGGTTGTTTCCTGTGGCTTGTGATGCTCCATGATACGTGGCTTGGCAATCGGGAATATCTAAGGCAACCGGCAAATGTGTTAAGACAATGGGCAGCGTCCAGCTCTTTGGAAAATTGCTCCAATTACCAAAGTCATGTGGCGTCTGACCTTCCATGGTCCGCTGCGTGGGAGCGAGCGATGTCTGTACAGACACGCTTAGTGTTGAATCCCTACAACGACAGGGAGGATTGAAGAGTTCTGGTTGATGGTCTGCCCTGCCCGGACCCCGGTTTTTTTCTTTGGCAATCAAAGACACAAGCGCGGACTGTGGAAAACATCGAGAAGGCGTGCGCGGATGGGTTTTCGGGGATTTGGGAATTACAAAGGTTTACAAAGAAGCAAAAACCGTCATGCCTCGGAGCCTCGTGTGGCAAACTTCTCCTGGCACGTTGGCCACTGTAACATGGGGAAGAGGGGGAACTCTAGGATGCTAGTTGAACACGCTCGGACTGTCCGTGACTTGTTTGCCCCACCCCAAGATGGGGCTGCTGCCCCCAAGATAGGCCACCCCGCCCCCCAAGCTGGGCCCAAGCAGTGACAGAAAGGCCCGGACTTGTTTGCCCAGCACCCCCAAGATGGGCCCAAGAAGCGACCGAAAGGCCCTGACTTGTTTGCCCCCAGGCCTGAGTGCGGGGCACGCTGATGTTCTGGCTGGGACATCTGGCGCCTGAAGTCTTCTCTGAAATGACCCGTGCACTATGGCAAAAACAGGACAGCGTGTTTCCTGCCCTTGGCTGCGGAAGGAGCCCGCCGCGGAAGTGGGGTTTGGGCAAGTGGGCTTGCGAAAAAGCAGTCCGTCCTGGAAGACGTGTGACCCCGGTCGTGCTCTGCAAACACGTGGCTGCCATGGCTTGCACACCTTTTTGCGTCAGAGGCCTTCGAAATCGAGGAGATTTGTCACATCCTCCCAAGACTTCCACGCCAGGCGTCACTACCTACCAGCTGCTGTCATGCCTTTAGCCCAGGCACGCTTTGCTGAAGCTTGCAAATCTCGTCCAAAAAGACCATGGTGCTCCAGCCCTTCCAGGGGCCACCACTATACCGAGTCTACTGATACGGAGGTGTCGAAGAAACCGCAAAAAGCAACAGCCCGGGTGAGGGCTTGGGACCCGGGGGCTTGAATGCTGAGTTGGTACCTGGGAGAGAGGCAGTCCAGCTTGTGTTCGAGTTTGTTTCCCTCTGCTGAGGTCACACCCTGTGGATGTGGCCTTTGAACGCTGGAAGCAGGATCATCTTCCTCCATACGCATCGCGGCGGCGCCAAGACAGACGCCATGATGTCCCCAAAGTGTGGTCAGCAGGAGATTCTCAGGAGATGCCATGACTGCCATGCTGCCCACCGGTATTTCCATTTGGCAACGCTGCCATTATTTGGGCTGCTGGGCAGCGCGTATCATGTGAGTCACAGTTTTCAAGAGTTGCCGGCAGAGTCAAAGTCAGCGCTGAAGTAGTTTTATGTTTGTGCGCTCTTGAATGCACCAAGTACTGCGAACCAAACGCCATCACTCTGGAGAAGGCCAAAGAGGCTCCTCCGCTCAATGAGAGGAGTCAGAAGGTCGGGGTGGAGGAAGGGCTAGTTGTCACGCACGGCCTTCGTGTTTTGTAGCTAGATGCTTGTAGGAAGCAACGTTTCTCTTGGTGCGACTCTCAGGCCAAACAGGCTCCTCCGCTCAATGAGAGGAGTCCATGCAATCAGAAGGTCCGGACGGAGGAAGAGGCAGTCGTGGGCACTAGCTCATTTGCTAGTATGCAGTGTCTTCTTGCTTTGTAGTAGATGCCAGTAGGCAAGCCGTTTTTCGAACACCTGCCCGGATTTCAGGTGCAAAAGGACGGAAAGGCCAGCGAGGCCTCTGCCAAGAAGGAGACAATCTCGTCTTGCGCTCTGTGGTTATCAGACCTTCAACGAACTTCAGCTCTTTCTGACGTGGAAACGCCCGGTGGGGTGTGGGAGTTTTTGTTTATGTCTTGGTTTCGTGAACAGGGCCCCTCGCAATTTGATGGCTCCCATGATAAGCGACATCAATAGGAGCCTCGGAGACAAAATCCTCGGAGCCTCCGGGATGTAGCCTAGTTGTTCTTCTTCTGTCAATGAAGGATAGCTCATCTTGGAAGCGATGCCGTTTTCAAAAATGTTCATTGTTGGCGGTACATGTTTACGGTGCCTTCCCGTGAAGGGAAAGGTAGCAACGAATGTCCCGAAGGAAGAACATTTTCTGTTTTTGCAGGAGCACTTCGAGCATTCTTCCAGCGCAGTGGCGGATGAGGCTTGGGCAGTATGCCTTCGCCGCCCAATTTAGATTGCAGTTCACATTAGATAATTTCTGCTACGGGAGTGCCCTGCCGCAGCATCCTCGAGCACGAAGGCTGACGAGGCGTGTTTGCTAGGCAGATGCACTGCGCTCAAGCACGCTGACGCATGTACAGTTTGTGCCCTTGGACAGGACACTATTCACGTGGCAAATGACGCGCCGGAGGTTTCGCAAGGACAGCCTTGTAAGCTTGTGACTCACAGGAAGCAGTTTGAAATTTATGTGTTTCGATACTCTAGAAGCATTGAAGCGTCGAGTAGTTAAGGTTGTGAAGGAAGCATTGTTGATGGTCTGCCAAGATCTGGCTTTGCACTTATCCCTGGCCTTAACCTGCCTGCAACCACAAAAACGCATGGAACCAACCATGCGACCGAAACCACAACCGCCAGCAAAGTGATGGCTGACTAGAATCTGCATCGTGTCAGCAAAAAGCATCTCCTCACCATGTTGGATCGTTCTCAAGTGCAGCGTGTGCCTCAACAGAAGGCTCCAAAAACGGTGTCCATATGGCTTGTTGCAGGAGTGGCCTGCAGCATCTTTTATCACGAAGCCCGACGAGCAAAAAAACACGGGTGGCGTGTCTGAAAGACGTGCGACCCGTGTTTTTGTTGCAGTACATTCGTGTGATCTGTCCTAGGCCATAAACGAATGCGCAGCAAAAATGCAACAAGAAACCCACACCCGAGGGCTTTTGGAACAGAAGCCTGTTGCCGCTGCGAGGTGGGTTTTCGGAAACCCTGGGACCGAGCACACTTGGAAACGAAAGGGCACATGGAAACTTTCCTGGACTTCGCTGGCCGACGTAGCGAGTTTCCAAGATCAGTGAAGTGCCACTCCAAGACCGCGCACTTTCAGGACCGCTCCAACCAGCACGCGCAGGACCATTCCAAGACCATTCGGAGACCGCCAAATCGAGCCCGGCCCCACAATCATCTGCAACTGCAACGTAAGACCCCGCAGTGTTGCCGCAACGTTTGGGCGTTTTTTGACCGGAACACTAACGGGCTCCATGGCAGGTGGATCCGGACAGCATGATCAAGAATGCGCTTCAAACGATGAAACAACGGAAGCTGAGGGCCTCTGGGCTTGTTTGGCTGGTTATCCTGAGCTCGAGCCCTGTGAGGAGCGCCAAGAGATCGAAGAGATCAATGCCCAGAGCCTCGAAGAGGTTAACTGGTGGACCTGGGTTCGGGTCTCAGCTGGCGGCTGAAGGGCTGCGTTGGCTGCGGACCAGTGCTGTTCAGGTGGGCAAATTCTTCTGCTGTGGTGCCCGCGTTTTGCTCAGACGCAGGTGGTGTGTTCATCGGCATCTCGTTGGCGCGTTGCAAGTCTCCGGATTCCAGATTCACTCGAGACTCTATTGTGAAAGCTCGGCGAGGCCAGTGCGCGATGGGCTGAGCTTCAGCATGAGCTCCGAACTCAGACCCCAGGTGTACGTCACAGGGAAAAGGTGAACGCAGCAGCGCATACAAAGCGCTTTGCAGTTCTTTGAACCTGTGCAGGAGATCACCTGCAGTGTTTGCCAGCATGCAAGATTCTGCGAGTTGCTGTGTGTGCCAGTTGCATTGCGAGCCGGGCTAGGTGAAACACTTCGGGCTGCTTCACACAGATCGGGGAGTGAGCCAGTTGCGCACACAGGCCCAAAATGGCATTGAGAACTTGTAGTTATGCGGCAATTGCGCATACGCCTACTTGGAGGTGCATTGGCCAGCGTTTAAACGGGGATTGATAATATACTGGGTAGCGGGGGTTGCTCAGCCCAACCAGCCGGAACTTAGCCCAATCCATCAGTGCCGAGGGGATTTGCAACTTGCTGCTACAAAGAGACCTTGCAAGACAAAGCAGCTTATTTCCAGGAAACGCGAGGGCACGGCAGGATTTGGTGTGAATAGACGGGTGTTTTTTTATGGCTCGCACGAATGTCGGCTCCACTTTGAAAGCTTCAGCCCCAGACGCTAAACCCAAACCCTAAAGCCCTGAAGCCCGAAACCCTAAGCTGCGTTATGTCTGCAGTGAGCTCGCCCACCAAACGTAGCAGGTCCTGAGCCTGAGAGCGATCATCAGAATCAGAAAGCTGTGACAGAGAAATTGACTCCGGCCTTGTTTTGTGGGTTTTGGGTATCGCGGTGGTATCGATTTGGTATAGATGGGGTATCGATGGTGTCCCACCACAAACGCCCAGGTGCAGCTGGTGCCGGAAGACAGCAGCAAAACCCCAAAACCTTAATGCTCTAAACTCAACACCCTACACATCTTAACGAGCCGTGTTTTCAATGGGGAAGAAGTCATGAGATACTATGTTTTTGTTCCTCCTGTCTTGTGACCGTGCCCTCGGGGAAGGACCATGAGATACCACTCCAAACCGACCCCAAAGCATGAACAAAACTATGTTTTACGCGGGAGAACGCCAACATTTTCAAAAGTCTCATTCCGCACGTTATGTTTTGCTGGTTTGTGGCCGTGCCCTCGGGGAAAGGATCATGAGATACCGCTCCAAACCGATACCAAAGCATTCAAAACTATGTTCCACGCGGGAGAACGCCAACGTTTTGTCATGTGAGTGGCATTGCTGACGCCGCTGTGCCCTCGGGGAAAGGGTTTTGGGCTGACTTCTTTTGTTTTGGGCTGAGCTGTGTGCCCTGGGGTGGGCTGAGATCAGGGGTCGTGGGCTGATGAACCCCCGGCGCTCGTACTACCTTGGAACCTGGACCCTAATTAACCTGGCTTATACCAGCCCAGCAACCTTCAAAGTGTGCCTGTACCGTGATGTTGCACTGTCTTTAGTATGCCCGCCCCCCCCCCCCCGCCAAACAAATTTGGACCCTCTTTCAACGCACAGCGCGGCCCCCAAACAAATTGGGGGGGGGGGGGGGAAACCGCCCTCAGGGCCTCAAGCCTTTAGAACCTCAAGGCCTGAAGCTTTCCAGCCTTTAAAGATTCCTGGAGCCCAAGGCCCTCAGGGCCTCAAGCCTTACTGCGTAAGCCCTTAACCCAAAACACCAAAAAATCATCCGAGAAAAAAAAACTTGGTATTATAGAGGGTAGCCAGACAAACTTACTAAAACAGTCTGACCGGCCCGTGGGTTACCTGCCCATCACAAAATTTGTTCGGGGCCTCGTTTCGTAATGATTCTCCATAAGGCTTTACATGGAACTGGCCGGGCTTAGATTTCTGGATTCTCCGCGCTCGGGCTCTTTAAGGGAGCCCAAGGCCCTCAGGGCTAAAAAAAAAACGTCCGGAAAAACGTGTGATGATAGCGGGTGCCCTGAACAAACTCGGTTCGCAGAATAAATCTTCGAAACTTGTGATTATAGACCCTGCTTATACTAAAGCCAGTCCAACATTAGCATGAATTGCTTGATGCTTTGCGGCTTTCGCAAAAAAAAACTGTCCCCAGTCATGTGCTCTGCCCCATGATGCGAGCCCTACAACCTCAAGGCTGAAACCCATACCGATTTTCTATTGGATATGTGCCTCACGACTCATCACCCCATCCCTAAACTGTTACTCAAAACCCTGAGCCCACAACTCTAAACTTGAGCCTGCGCACACCTGGACATCGGAACCTTCACTGACTCCTTGATCACTCACAGGAGCATTTCTTGGCTGACTGTTTATGATCTCCCTGCGGCAAGAATCATATTTTCGGCTCGATGCTGGTTGGGCAGTTGCCAGGCTTGAGAGATGTAACTTTCTAAGCAAAAGTTGCAGAGCGCCAAGTTCGGCCACCCATGCACTTAAAGCCAGCATGCGATGTAAACATGCACCGCAATTCACTGCACATACCAAGGCTTGGGCAAAGTGAGTTCCACATAGGTACCGTTCTTCAGGATGCATCGTGGCCGCTGAGTCTTTTGGCGGCGTGGCTCTGCAATGGATCCGAGCCAGGAAGCAGGCCATGCATTGGCCATTGCAGATCGTGGAACTTGGCACATCGTTCCGTTTTTGTATTGTTGCATTCCTACACCCATCCAGTTTGCCCAAGGCTATGGGACTGAAGTCAGCCTTGGTGTCAGGCGTCCAGAACCTTCTCCAGTCTCAACTGCTGGCCATCCAGCAGGCACCTGTTGAGCAGTTCGATTCGGGGACTTGACTAGCAGACAGCGTTCATGGGGCATGTTGCGCCGCGAGCATCGCCCAACAGCTGGCCAAGCGCTCAAATGGGTCTGAGGGAGTGGCCTCTGTGAGGTGATGTCGCTGAATCAAGCGCTGGCCAGGCCGGCACAAGACCATCAGCTGGGTGGGAACATTCCTGTTCGAACCGTATAGACGTCCAGCAAGTGCGTTTAAGACTTTCCTGGGCCTTGCCTGCTATGTCTGTAGATTGCAAGCTGCCAACTGGAATTTGTATGCCTTCAGGGTGCCCCAAGTGGATGCCAATTGGTTAGGGCCTTTTCGTGCTGCTACGGGTCAAGCTCCCATGCCAGCGTCCACTTCAGAATCTACCTTGCAGTGCCACGACGCAGGCAGCTGCAAACCAGCAACGGTGCGGGCGGCGCCCCAGTGACCAGGTGGTCAGACTGACTGTTGATTGTTTGCGGCTTTGGTGCAGGCTGCACGCAGGGTTGAGATTAAGATGTGCGGGCAGGAGATCTGAGGGTTCCTACAACGACATCCCGGTGACATCCCCATCAACACATCGGCATCTTTCTTTCTTCCTTTGTATCTTTCTTTCTTCCTAATTCTCTCCCTTTCTCTCCGTTGGGGCATTCTCTAAACAGTTATGAACACTACGCGGCAAAACGCTGGCTAAAGATGTTGCGAACATTTTTTAACCCTCAAGCCGTAGCACCCAGCCCTGCAAGTCCCGACATTTGCTAGCACACCAACGGCAGGCCGCAGGCCTCGGTCGCCTCCTCCTCGCCCCTCACGGAGCCCCTGCTGCCGCTCAGCCCTGGGGCCAGCCCCAGCAGCCTGTCGAAGGCCACAAGTGGCAAGCAACGGACGTGAGGGATGATTTGGTGATAGTAGTAGGGCCTTAGTAGGAGTTTGGTGGGGTGCTTAGCAGGTGTGGCATACTATGATACAGGGTTTCTACTGCAGGGTGAGTGGGCATTCAAGCCCTCGGACACGGGCAACCACATGCAGAGCGGTTCCAAGCGAGCACGCGCTGGGGCAACTCAACTTATCCATGCGAATTCGCTGTCCTCAGGAAACCAACTCACCATGCCGGTTGGACCGAAAGGTCTCAACTATGCCGAGCTTCCTTCAGCTGGAAAGCCTCAGTGGATGAGCCCACGTAAACCCCGGGCGAAACCTTGCGAAGGCCAACGGGCAGCCAGACCTGGAGCGCAGCCCTGGCGGAAGGACCGGCTTTGGGCGTCTGGGGAGTGACAGTTCTTGATGGGTGCGTTCTGGGTGCGTGGACAGAAAGGTGTGCTAGAAGTCAGATGACGTCAGGCCGCAGCTGCCCACCTCCCTCTCTCGCGACTCGCTGCGCAACCAGGCCTTCCTGCTGTAAGGCCGACAAAAGGTCCCCTTAAAGGTAGAGCCTAAAAGATCACAGATGCCGAAGTGCCGGAAGGGAGCAGAATACCCGAAAGAAGTTGCCTTAAGTTGCCTCCGCTGGGATTCCATGGGTTTCGAGGGCGTCTTTGGCGTGTCTGCTTCTGCGGTGACTGTGTAGAATAGTATAAACTCTACAAATGCATGTGTTCCTCGCTGGGCTTTCAGCACGTTTTATTGGGGTCTTGTTATGCACAATTGAATTAGGTGTGGCCTTTTCCGCAACCGAAACTCAGATTTTCATTGCATGGACCAATTTGGTAGTCTAGTGAGTCTAGTGAGATGATCGGGAGGGAGGGCAGCATGCGATTAAATTTCGAGGGATTTCTGGCGGCTGTACGTGCATAATCCAATGTTGGCACTTGCTGTTTATACAGGTACTACGACACGGTTTGCGTATGACCCTTTTTGGGATTATTGAAAGATGCTCGCAAGAAATGCATCTTTTTCTGGCTGTTTTTCTTATGTTATGTTTTGGCAACACGAAAATGGAGGAGGCGCACATGCGTAACCGTTGGACTGCAGGCAACACTACAGTCCAAACTGGATGAGTCTGACCTCCGTGGGCACGTAGAAGTTCTAGTTCAGACTCCCCGCCCCCAAAAGAAAGCCTTAAGCCAGTTCTCCAGCACAAATCGCCACATCACTTCGCACCTTTGTTTCATAACACGTAGAACTAAAGGCGGGTGTGAACAGCACAGAACTCATTCCTGCTTCCCCCCCGCACCGCTCTTGGTGCTACCCTGGTTGCCTCAATTAGACCCTTCCTGTATCGTAAACGAGCAGTGCTCTTGTCAACACCAGGGCTAAGCGGCTAATCCAGAAGACGCTGCCACGGTCGGAAGGCGTTGCAGTTCGGCTCGCGCTGCAGGCCACAGCAGCACAATTCGAACTTCCACGAAGTCGGGAGGGTGAGCGGGTTCATATGTTTGGATTGATGGCTCTGCAGTGCCGACAGTTGGGAGACCGTAACTAAACGGGTGTAGCTGCTACTGCTGGTGGCGTTGGGGTTGGCATGCACAAACCTCACTGACCTCACATAAACTGTATGAGCCATGGGGGTTGAACTAAATTGCGAGCCCCATTTCGGCATCCGACCAAGGAAAAACAACATGCCTAGAACCTCCCCATAAAGGGGCCCAGAGTTTACATCAGCCCCAACATGCCGGAAAGTCCCCACAAAAAACACTAAAGCACTGGCAACGGGCCAGGCGGGCTGCGACGAGGCTGAGCGTCGAGGTGCCTGCGCTGTCCACATACTGTCCACTGCATGTGTGTGTGTGTGTGTGTGTGTGTGTAGGAAACTGCTGGGAATATAGGGCGTCAGAGTAGGTGCCGCAGGGTGATTAGAACCTGGAGTGGCTTGCCAGTCTCCGATGAAGAGCCTCTCGATGTCCCGGTACCTCTCGCACCTTGTCATGAGCCTTATGGTCGAATGGCTTTGGTGCACAGATCGACAGGTGAGCCGTTTCAAGGTGTTTGTCTGGGTACCTCTGCCCCTTCATGTGTTGGTTTCGTACAGCAGTATGGTTCCACTAGATAGAAGTATTCGAAGATGGAACCCACGAAGCCCCGAGCCAATACTATGATATTAGGAATTTAACCTGGCTTGGTTGAGAACACTTGATACAAGTTCAGACGACCGCAGCTGAGGAAGCCGGTGCTGACCAAGCCGAAAGAGATCAAGAGTCTGGCGTAACTCGAGCAATTAGCTTTCGAGAGCTTTCGGGCTGTGGGGTTGCACGGTTTCCATGACACCAAGCTTGTCAGACAGCGGGGTACTGTATGTGGAGTCAGAGTCCGTCGATGGCCAGTGCTAGCTGTTGAGGAAGAGCGTCATGGACAGCATCAACAACAAGGACGAATCTTGCCTTCATCAGATTTGCAGCTTGCTTTCGGCCCGACTATCCTTGTGATGTACGCGGTTGGAAGAGGGCTCACACGCCAGACGCTTCAGACACATGAGTCACATGAGGCAACTCCAGGACTTTCGAAATCACTGCCCAGTTCACCGTGACCTGCAATGACAAATCTTGAAACCCATGTCTGGAGCTAGCCTGACGAGTTTCCTCGCGCCCCAATCCAGGTCCTCGATCCCGAGAAGCTCTACTCCAAAAGTGGGTATTGCCAGGCCGCTGTGGTTGTGTACTGTAGGCTGCCACCAGCATTTTGAAGCCTGGGACCTTTGATGTTGACATGATCTCATTCATTTACTCATTCAACTCATTCAACGCTAGTGCCTGTAGCAAGCTTGGCAGAATACCACCTCTTCAGCATCATGTTGCGAGCTGGTCCATTCAATACTTGGTCAACTTTCTGGGGTCTCCATTCATGTTCGAGCCAGCTTGACTCCTTCTTTGAGTTCCAAATTTGTAGGTTCTTGTTGGACGGCTGGGGAGTCCCGCTCACATTTTGGACGCACCCCACGCCGTCCTCGAAGAAGGGTCAGTAGGGAGTGGGGGTATGGGGGTGGGGGGGGGGGGGTGTGTTCAGGCATTCGGGGTAAGGGGCAAAGCGGACAAAGGGGTTCCCCGGCGCATGACCCCATAGGCGAAGAAGCACTCTGATAAACGTGTTGTCTTGTCGCTTCTGCTGTGAACTGGGAATCGCACGCATAGAGCTGCTTTACGCGTGCCCACAGTTGTATACTATGTAACAATGAGCATACATTCAAGGGTTTTTTCCGTGCTTGCTTGTTCCCTGCTTTCCGCGGCTAAGTGCACGACAGGCCATCGCTCGAAGCCCCATCTTCAAGTCTTTCACCATGTCGATGGCCTCCTGTCTTGAAATAACGAGATGGGCATCAGGGTGCTGGTCGAACAGGGTCGAATGGGTTTCCTACGAAACCTTCCCCAATTCCGCCCCAGAAAATCAGAGACCCTGCAACGGAACCCTGAAGTACTGCGGATTGGAGAGAATTCACCGTACGGTCAGCTGTGGGATCTTCTGGCTTGAAAGCAATCTGATAGTTGTGCCAGTAGGTGCCCCAACTGATCGTCATAGATAAGCATCGTAGTCCCTGGCAAAAACAGCCGGCCATCCACCAACCTACTGCTTTGCCGCGGTGGTCTCGCGGTACACTGAGGTTTTGCTGAGCACTTTTTGGATTGCCATCGACACGGATTACAACCAAGCTGGTGGACACGTAAACTTTTTCCGTCTCATGGACAACTTCATTTGTGCTGCTTGCCTCCATGGTCTAGTCGTTTCGTGGCGCAGCACCGCTGCGCACGATGGCGTGATGAAGCTCTAAGCGTGCAACAGGTATCTGACGTGTTTGGAAAGCTAGGCGTGCTCTTCCATAATCCATACAGGCTATCATACAGGCTGTACAAGCATGCCTAGCTGCCAAACTGAGTGTCACGGCCTTCAACAAGTCTCAAGTATGTAAGCGTATTGTCAGATCATCTCGGTGGTGGCTTCTTCTTCTTCTTCCAGCACTTAAGCAAGTGCGGCAGTGCTGAGAGAGTGGGTCTTCTGAGCCAGGCGCCGCTGCCATTACAAGACAGTCCAGCTCGAGCGTATGTCGAAAGCTGATGTTTTCCGAATGTAGCTGAGTAGCTGCGCCCCGCCATGTGCCCTGCCAGTCCCCATTTCAAAACCTTTCACAGTGTGAAGGTAGACCATCGTTCCGCTTAGAATTTGCAAGGGAGCGTGCGAGCTTCCGACACGGTATACGGGTTTGCCAGGCTTGCCACGCTTCCCCTGGCCGTCGTTTGCAGTTTAGCATGCCTCGGAGCTTGGTGGTTTGGGTAGACTGGCTTGGCGTAGCAAGTGCTTGTTGCCAAGCAGTGCGGGCACACAGTGCGCTGCCCCGCAGTGGGGTGTGTAGGTGAAACGCTCTTTCCGGGGGGTGTACACTCGTTTGTGCGTGTCGAAGGTTTGTCGGAACCGTCCTCCCATTCAGCCACTAGCCTGCCGACTCCTCTGGCGAAGCGAGAGGTTACCTTCGCTTCTCTTTGCTTTCAATTCAGGGGGTCAGGAGGGGCGTGACATGGTACTATGGTACCGGACTTCGTCTGAGGGCGGCGGGGGAGGACCAGACTACGGGTTGACTCCTCGACTCGGACCTGCAGCGTGCCTGTCTTCGCTGTCCTCCATTGAAAAACCAGGCCAATCCGAAAGGACTGTCAATCCAAGCTTGCTTTCACAGTCTTGCCAGCGTGTGAAGCACTTGTCTGTGGCCCTCTGCCTGGGTTCAGGCAAAGGTTTAGCCCGAGAGGCGACTGTTGCGAACGTGGGCGTTTTGATGCCAAGCCATTAGTGCAAGACACGCGGGCACAGGCTCGCAAGTGACCACGGACTCAAACTGAAGCCTCGCGAGCTTGTGCCGGCATCCAGGTCGAGCTGCGCTGGTGCAGATACTCGTCTTGCTAGCTCGCGGCTCTCCGGCTGTTTGGGCTTCGGCGAAGTCTTCGCGTTCGTGCGACTTCCAGGCTGCCGAGCGACCACATGACGAGCATGGCGTGACCGTGACAGTGAGGGAGTGGCAGCGAAAGCGATGGCGAAGACCTTGATGCGGCGGCCTTCGGACATCGCAGAAGGGGTGACAGATGATGACAGTCTCATTAGTATGTGTCTCTTGTTAGACTCCTAGTTTGAACCTCCCTGGCCCCTCAACCAACCCCCTCTCCTACGTAGATCCGTTGGCCAATTCCCCAAGTCCATTTATTCGACACTAAACATCACTCCGAGGCTTACTTCTGCTTCGAGATCACGGTTCGCTGGATGGCATACAAGAACCCCCGGGATGCCCTGTCGGACAACTCCTTCATCTTCGACCTTTTCTTAGCGGCAGCTGAGCTCAGGAGGTTCCAAAGTCCCCAGGTCAAAGCTTGCACATCCGTTCATGCAAAGGCCTCTTCAACAATCAAACATGGAACAAAACACGAACAACGTCCGCACTCACCTCGGTGATCACTTGGCTCTTGGCCGCGTGCTTCAGAACAAGCTGGGTGTCTTAGAACCATGCCAGTGAACATTAAACCGACGGTTTCTGTTATTCTTCAGAATTTGAATTTTGTGTCTGTCTGTCTCTATTTGTGCACTCTTGCCGTTTTTTTGTCGACGGTCTCTAGGCCCTTTGGCAGTATTTCGGGGAAGCACACATCACCCTTCCCATTCATCCCCTCCCTGTTCAGCTTTTGCTTTTTTGACCTCGCAACATACCCTTCCGTAAACCATGAGAAACGCGAGGCCACTGTGCACAAGGCGCAGCCAAACGAAAGAAAGCAAAAACCATTTCAACAGCGAGCCCAGGTATCCATGGCGATCGAAACTTGGGGGCTGGTGCTGCTCGCAGCTGTGGCGGGCCTTTCATCCCAGCACCCTTCTCCAGGCCTGTGTGGACTTCCTGGGTGAGATTTTGCATGCAGAGGCATGGCAAATGATGGTCAGCTGCAAACATGCTATCGTACAGTTTCTGTTGCTGAGCCCGTCCCAGCGGCACCCGACAACTGAAGTGACACTTGCTGTCACTTGTCGGCCTTGCTAGGCATCACGCCTTCGCTGCGGGCGCTGCGCCTGATGCACAGCTGCAAGCTTGGAACAAGCAACAATGACCCAAAGTTTGGGCTTCTGATTTGGATTGTCTTTCCTTAGCCATGGACCTCGTGAAGTGCAGGTTTTGGACTTGGTGGGTGGGTCCATTAGTGCTGAGGGAAATGATACCTCACGTCACCTGGCTCTCGGGCAAGCTCTCACACAGCCAAGCGAAAGCAGCAATGATTGCAGGTAGCATCGATACGGCATGACTGTGGGGTCTGGGTTGAGAAAACTCAGCATATGCTGTGACAGGTTTATGAACAGATACAGCTTAAACGTTTGGATCATCCGAATCCATGGAATGTCCACATCAGCAAGTACCGTGAGCAGCATGTACTCGAAATTGTAGCTTTGATCCTGAGAGCATGGCAATGGCAAAAGCACCGCATTTCTGGCAAGGATACGGATCACCCGCGCCTTCCGAATGAGCCGGATCTTCCGCTTTGTCCCCGAGCTGATGATCCTTCTCCATGGCATGTTCCAGGAGTGGGGAACGCACAGTTCTGACCAGTAAGAGCAACGTAAGACACTTGGCTTGTGAGACAAAACTTTGTTGGCCTTTTTGGGTTGAGGGGAGCCTTGCGAGGCCATCCGCTCTGTTTTGACCACGCTGCTCCTCCTCGTCCTCGTAACGTATACCTTTGCAGTTGCCATGACCCAGTTGCTCCAGAACAAGAGCACCTGAGTTTTTTTTGGAAGTTTTTCTTTGCAGGCTGCGGCCAAACATTGGGGCCCGTTCCCTCAACCCTGCTTGAAGCCCAGGCATTGGCGACGGGAGATTCGACAGCGTCCCTATAGCTACGACTTTCCTTCTGTTGCAGACACTCTGTGGTGGCTCGGTTTCAAAGCTGCGAACAACATCACGCGGCAGGGAAAAAGCACGGCGACAGACAGGGGGACACAGAAAAAAAACACAGTACAGACGCAACATGTGTTGCGTTGTCAGGGGGGTTCTGGTGTGAGTCGGCCCCAGGCTTTGATCAACACTTCATGATGGACATGTTCAATGCTGATGGGCTCTCTTTCGCATTCTTGCTGGCGTACCAGTTGGTAGGCGGGCCCTTGCTGAATTGCGATGCTGCAAGTCAAAATCCTGCGCCGTGGGGTCCAGCGATTCAGGGTGCCTGTCACAAAACGCATCACAAGTTTCGCAGGCAGCGCGCCTTCCGAATATTGAAAGTGCGCGTACTAGTACTAGTAGTAGTAGTCGTCGTCGTCGTAGTCGTCGTCGTCGTCGTAGTAGTAGTAGTAGTACTACTACTACTACTACTACTACTACTACTACTACTACTACTACTACTACTACTACTACTACTACTACTACTACTACTACTACTACTACTTCTACTAGTATTAGTACTAGCGCGAGTACGAGTACGAGTACTACTACTCGTAGTAGCAGTAGCAGTAGCAGTAGCAGTAGCAGTAGCAGTAGCAGTAGCAGTAGCAGTAGCAGTAGCAGTAGCAGTAGCAGTAGCAGTAGCAGTAGCAGCCACGCGCGCCCGGTGGCGCCTGGTACTTTCTTAGCTTCTCATGACACTTCCTGGCTTCGTTGCGTGCGAATGGACACTGAAAATAACATGTGTGGTTGGTTATTTGCAGTGTTGCGTGCACATGAAATGGTAAAACATCGGTACTTACGACATTTCGTGGCTTCGTTGCGTGCGAATGATGATATCGTCCGTGTTACAAGACCATTCATTTCCGCACGATGATAACGTCCGACAGATGGAACCCCCCCAAGCATGTGGTATCAGATATTTTGGGCTTTACGCCATCAGATCATTCTCGTTGAACAGCACTGGCTTTTCGTGACAGGCTACTCGAAACGCACAGCCTAAGCTGTCAAGCAGCTACACAAAATTTCCCCAAGCCTTTGATCCCGCGTCAGGCTCCCTGACCTTGATGAAGCTTGGCTGTTTTGTCACTGCTGTGACTGTAGTGGCGGTTCGGGACAGCCAGAGCAGAAGTCCTAGCTGTTCTTACGAAGTGTCAACCGTTTGTTTCCTGAAGAGAGTCAGGCGGTGCGTGTGGCCATCACTTCTTGTCGGTAGTGTTTTGATGAAAGGCCTTGCTGCCTTTCGAATTGGGCGTTTGTCCCTCAAGCCTCTGTCACGTTTAGAAACCCAAGGAACATGCTCATCGGTGTCATGGTGGACGTCGTTGGCAACACTGCGCAGATAGAGCAAGAGGACTGGAAATTCTGTGTTTCAGATTGTCAGGCAGATTTGGCGAGGATTCTTCCTTTCGTCTCTGGGAAGGAAGGAGGCGCGAGTTAGGCCTTGTTGCCTCTGCATCTTTGCCCTGCCCTGTGGCTTTGCCTCAAAACCTGCAGCTCCTATAAAACACGGCCAAGTTCCGCAAGGAGCAGAGCCTCAAGAATTTGAAAAAAGACATCGCGGATGTCGCTCCTTGGCCACAAATTGCCGGACTCCGATCGGCCGGCCCTGGTAAGCGGACCTCATTCAAGCCATGCGGCGTTTGCCCACCGCAAGTGATGTGGATGCATTGGGAGTGCAGCTGGCAGGTGGCAGCCAGCACCTTTTTTTTCTCCCTCTTGAGCTTCACCAACGCAGGTTAAGCTCACGGATGAGAACGAGGATCGAACTGTGACCGCGGTGGAGTTCAATCACATGAGCCTTGCTAGTGAAACGGAGCACACGTTGCCAGGATAGCTTTGCAGCTAGTCTGGGTCGGGGATGTAGTCTATAAATACATAAATAAATATAAACATAAATAAATAAATAAATATATTGATATATATATTGATATTTATTTATTTTTATATTTATACAGAGCAACCACTGGGAGCCGGCCCAGCGTTGCGTTGCACCATTGCAGAAATCTGTTGATCTTGGCTGTGGCCAGCAAGATCTAGCAGCTAGCAGTTTGTGCCCACGACGTGTTTTAAACTGAAAGTCTCAGGATTCAGAATCCGGAAGCTGTGAAGAAGCTGTGCCCTCCTTACCTGTCTACGCGGCTTTGCACTTTCCAGCAGAAGAGGTCGACTGTAGCTGCGACAGGGTGTTCACTCAGTCAATGGGTGGGCGCCATGCGTCCGACCGTGCAGCAGAGGTATGAAGGTGGTGTCAACGTGCTGGCTCTCGTGGACTATGTCGCTGGGCCATATTCAGTAAGGGCATCAATGTGAACCATGCTCTGTCTTCCTTGCAGCTTGCAGTGCATTCGGCATTTTAGATTGTGAAGTTTTAGCCAAACTGACACAAAACAGCATCTGGTGCGGTGTGTGTGTGTGTGTGTGTGTGTGTGTGTGTGTGTGGGTGTGGGGGTGTGCGGGTGTGCGTGTGTGCGTGTGCGTGTGCGTGTGCGTGTGCGTGTGCGTGTGTGTGCATGCGTGTGCACGCGCGCACCCGCGTGGGCGTGCGGGTGCAAGTGGTCGTGCCGGTGCCCGTGCGTGCGCGGGTTCACGCGCTTGCGCTCGTTCGTGTGTACTTTGAACTCGCCGGTCTCAAGGCCGATTTTGTCTTCAGGGACACAACTACGCTGAGCCTTGAAGACTTTGTCGAGACTGTGCTGCAGCTTCTTGGAAGGCACAAAAGCATAAGCACTGCTAAAGAACAGTGAAATAAAGTACACGGCTAGCCTGGCTACTTGATGCGCATCGCATAACCCGCCCATCCCGCGCATCGCCAGCTGTTGCGATCCCTGGAGCCCCGGCCCAGCTCTCGAAGCGCTCGAGGACGGCTGTGGAGACCAGGGCTGACAACATCCCAGGGTTTTAAGTAAAACCCCTTGTCCTTGCGAAGCCCAGAGCTGGGCTGCCGACTGGATCTTCTCAGCTTTTCATGAAGTCCCTATCCAATCCCAAGCTCTCAGACCTTGTGGCCCAGAGGTTCCGTGGCTGCAGCCAGGCAACCGTCAAGGCCCGAGCATGGAGGGCAGCCCTTTTGTGAAAGTCCGGGGGCCTCATGCGCATGTCACTGCAAAGGCATTTCTGGGGGAGGATTCGATACCTCTATAGTGGCCTACCCTTGGGATGGCGCGGCAGAGAGAGCGGAAGAGGAGGAAGAAGAAGAAGAAGAAGAAGAAGAAGCGGCTAGAAAAACAATTCCCGACTGGCACTCCAGAGACTGAGTCCACGCGTTATCCACGCATGCTGCAGAAACCAGGAAAAAACCTCAAGCTCCAAACCGGTTTGAACCTACGCTCGCGCGCATGTAAAGTGCATTCATCCAACTAACTCTTTCTAACCAACCAAATCAATCCCGGTCAATCCCGAAAGAAAGAACTACAGTAGAGTCCTGAACCGAGCCCCTACCCTTGATCGTTCGTCACAGTTATCCTCTAATGGCATCATGCTTCAGATGTGGATGGTGGGAATTGGCTGCTCTTCTCTGTAAGCTTGTGGGGAAGGCAGTAGCATCGTGCGACATGTTCACCCTTGCAAGCCAATTTCTCAGATTGACCCAGCTAGAGCCCCACACAGCGCAATTGCTGCTGCGGTTGGATGTCTTGCTATAATCAGTGAACTCCTGCACTGACCCGGAAGGATGTGGTTGACTTGCGTGTCTACGTCTCCAAGGAACTGCTGCCTTAGGTTCATTGATGTGTGTCAGACGGGACTTGTCCCACCGAAGGGTCTGGGGCCTGGGCCGCCCCTGTCCATGCAGAAAGGATCTGAAAAGCGTTCTGCGCATCGGTATGCTGTAGAGACCTGCCGAAAACAGAAACAACATGAAACTCGGAAGGAGCTCGCGAGGCTGGCGGCGGAAACAGCTCCCATCTCGGCTGGAGTGTAAGGCTCCGACGGGGCCCAAGGGGAGGCAACCAAAGGCTTCCCCGACTGTTCTTTGCTTGGCTTAAGATGTTCCAGAGGGGGGCCGCCTGGAGACTAATTGCAGTTTGTGCAGCTTGAGATCCGTGCTGTCGCCGCGTGCCGCCCAGGCGTTCCGGTGTGTTGCAGTACTGTTGTAACTAAGAGGTACAGGCTGAGGCCACAGAGCTGTTCGGTGCCAAGCTTCCGAAGCCCCGATCTCCTGTGCTGAGCAGGTCCAGCCTCAGCAGATGCTTCTGACCTCAGGGCCGCGTTAGGGGGTTGATTCTCAGGAAAAAGCGCCCATCCTCTGCCCGGATACCTTCGTCAGGTTAAATTCGGGTTTCTAAGTTTCTAGTTTTAGATGATTGGTTTGATTTGAACTTTGCTTAGTTTTTGCTTAATTATCACAAGCCTCAATTCAAAGCAGCTGGAGTCTGTGCCATGCGAGGCGACAGCACTTGCAGTGTTGACAAGGCTACAGGCTGTTCGTTTTACATGTTTTTTGTGGCGCTTGTATTTGTTTGAGCCCTCAGTTGCGGCTGCTACGCTTTCTTGCGTGGAACAGACTCTCGCTGCGACACCTGGTGCTGCACAATATCCCAAAATCTTTGTAGAAATCTGATCTTTGGGCCTGCGGCCAACTTGCGCGCATAGAGGGGCCATGTTGGTTGTCATTATAGGCTCCCCTAGCCGACAAAGAAAGGAGATGAGAGGAGGCTTCTCATAGGGCTTTGAAGGCATGACAAGTGTCAGGTCTTATCCCTGGCCTACCATCGTTTACCCAGCTTCGAGCAAGCGAAGAAAGTACCAGCAAAAGATTCCAGAGGCTTGCACCCCTCGCCTCGACCTGAATGAGCATCTTCCACAATAGTCCATTTCGAGATGGTCACTCGAAGCCAGTGTAGGAGTAGCCCAGGCAAAAAATTATTGTTGGACACTTGGCTACTGGCTAAAGAACCAGAGCGGGATGTTCGGATGCACGGACAGACCGCCAAGCCTCCAGCTTGGTGCACCTGCACATGCCTCCACTGAAGCTATATGGCCTCTTGGCGCGTGATCAATCCCACAGGCGTGCACCGGCGGGAGTTTCGTGGAGTCTTCTGTCCAGTTCACGCCAATGCCACAAACAGCAGCTCCAAGTCGCCTTTTTGCTTTATCATTTTATCTTTCTCTGCTCCAATAGACACCCTGGCAGACTCCGAGAAGCCTCTGCGAAGACTAGCTAATGGAACGACTGCTTGGCCCGTCGCACACAGATCGCCCCAAGCACCAAAGAACGTGCTGCGTTGCTTGGCTCCTTCGACTCCAGTGTCCCTGTTCTCAGGGTTTTCAGGATTCTCAGACTTGCAGTGTGTGAAAGCAGAGAGTTGGCTTTGTTTTTGCATGGGTCGAAGCTGGCAGCAGCTCTCTCAAGCAGATTGTACCAGGTGCTATCACTGCCTGTTCTTTCTCACACCACTCACAGGCTCTAGTGGTCCAAATGCAATCTTGAAGTCTCAAAAGCGATGCTTGCTTTCCCTTTGTGCTGGAATGGGAGGCATTTCGTGCTTTAAGCACTTTGACAGTTGCTACCTGTAAAGTGGGCTCACTCTCCTATTTTGCCACTGGCTTGCACAGACGAGACCATGACTTTTTTCGAAATGTCAAGAATGTTCGTGCCATTAGCATGGAAGTTCTGGGATGTTCCTGGCGGATGGCAGTATTTACGCAGCATGAGAATGGCGGGGCCTGTGACGATGAGGTTTTCATGGAACTGGTTTGAGAACCTGCTTCACACCGCGTGCGAAATCAATGGGCTCCTGAGGCTCAGCAGCCTCCTCCCAGCGACCCCGATCCCTTAAACCCCCGAAGCCCCACCACAACCCCCGAGCATGAACATGCTTGAGAAAACTGACGGTTGTGCTTTGGCAATGCCGAGAACGACCTGTCACCCCAACCCTTAGCCCTACATCAGATCTCGAGGCCCTAATGCATGCGACTCGACATCTGGGAAACGGACATAGCCGCGAAGCAGAGGTCTCTTAAAATGTAGGACTCTTCAATGCCGCCCCTGAGGAAAGTCTGGCAATACGTAGAACCGGATCCGAGCCATGGCAGCCGAGCGTGCTGCCTTCCGCTCCTTGCTGCGGATATGCCGCCAAGCGGACCGCAGTGAACTTGTTACTTGCGCGGACGTGTATGCCATGCGAGCATGCCATGCGAGCATGCACATGACATGTGTGTATATTTGTGTAAGTATCTGACAATTTATTTCTTTGTGCACAGGTATACAGACAGAAAGAAACAGTCCAGTCAAAGCAGCCATGGCGAAATTGATGCTATATTAGTTGAGCTGAACGTCGAGCTCCAATCCAACAAGCGCACTGGGATCAGTAGGGCCTCAACGGAGAGAACGCCCATCTGCAACCTTCTTTCTTGAACCTGGATTGACCATCAAGAGTCCAGTTTCCTTGAACAGCATGACTTACAGTTTCATGCATACCGCAAGGACAATCACATTGCAAGACGAGTTGAGTCACAATTCGGCAGGCCGCATGAAGAAGCCTTTTGGGCACCCGGGGTGATGGCAGAGGGCACCGGAGTTTTGGTTTATGGCCCGGAGATGCAAGGACTTAATGGGGCTTAGGAAACTCAGTGTACTGTCGTCCACAGACGATTCCTTTTGTCATAGCCGCGAAATCTGGCCGGCTTTATTCGCAAAATGAATAACAACGAAAATGCAACCCAAGGAGTTGGAATATGCGAATAGAGAACCCTTTTGTTCTCACAACTCTCTTCTGCGTGGTTTGTAGATGGGTGATAAGAGGGGGGAAGGAAGGGTGGAGAGCCGGGGTGGGGGGCAAGCCAGCCTGGGTTGGGGAGTGCTGAAGGCCTTCAGCGTGCATGACCGCATGAGACCTTCTGCTTCAGGGATTGATCAAACAGGCTCAGGCAAGGCGAAATAGTGTGAGCATGTGTGAGCAGTCGTGATCTCCACGTTGCAGGACAAGCAGCCGGCTTTCTTGCTCAGTTTGCTGGGACAGCCGCCGCGGATGTACAACTTCTCTCAGAACCGGGACAGACCAAAAGCTTATAGGCGCTGCGTAGCAGTGACGGCCCGTTTCGGCACCCACGCATGTGATGTCCCAACGCGGTTCCGCCGCCGAGCCCCACCCTCCCCCAACCGCTTGCCGAGATCCTCGCAAGGGCGGCGTGAACATGTGACATCCTTTGTGTGACATATGTGGCATGATGCGGCGTAAGCTTGATCTCTGAATCCTTGGACCTGACATCTCCAAGTGGGCCGTTGGGACTTGGGACGGCTTTATGTGCCCTGACCAGGAGGTGCGGATGCAGCTGATGGGTTCTCCTTTTGCCGAGGATATGGTCTGGGAGGCTTGCAGAAGAACAACTTACAGCCATTAAATCAATGTGTTGTTGCCTCCAGTGGCCATCTGTGAGGAAGGCATAAGCCGGCCATGAAGCCAGGAGTTTGTGAAGGTCTCAGCAGGTACTTAGGACCTGAAGCCACAGCATCCCTTGTTCCTTCAAAACATTTCCAGAGTCCAAACCCAATCAGATCCATCAAAGACTTTTCTGATGATCCCAGGCAGTGGGCCGCTCCACGCAATTCGCCCACCCCCGGCCCGGCAGAGGCGATTCGCGACGTGCCTGTCGTCCCTTGGCCCGTAGGGTGGTCGGGGTTTGTGTCTTATGTGTCACAGCTCCGAATATGGCGGCATTCGTTTCTTCTTCTCCAGGTCGAGGAGGTGCTCCCCATGAAGGTCTTGTGACTCATGTCCGTCATGTCCCTCCAGAACCTTGATGCCTCCCCGAGTACCTGAGCCTCAAAATTCCGAAGGTTGCCTCAAGTCTGGCGCACCCTAAACTTCAGCTAAGGCCAGCACCGGGCACGGGCATTGCACATGGGCATGCCGCGGCTCGGCATGCCTCGGGTGAGTCCAGGTTTGGGAAGGGCAGAGTAGGACCTCGAGTAGGATGCACATGGATGCGGGGTTCCGGATCAGGGCTCTGCCAGTGTGTTGAGTCCATTTTTGCTTGGGCTACCGCTTCTGTTGGGTGTTTCTTCTCAACTTGCAATCCATGCTGCCGGCCAAGCGGCGTCTTGCGCTGTCATATACGTACCAGGTCGGATGAGAAGGTGCAGGGTTGAGGTTGTTGGTAGTACGCAGACCACCCTCACCAGATTCGGAGGTCGTAGAAAATGAGGCGAAGCCGGGGAGGCATTTTCCCAGTCTTTGGCATTCTGCCAATGCAGCAGGGTCTATGCTGTGGTTCATGAAAAAAGATGACAAAATCAGGCACTTGGTCCTACTTTTCACCTTGGTAACGCTCTTCCTGCTGCGACTTCTCAGCCTGGCCGTGTTTCATAATCCCTTGGAAAGCCTTGGTACAGAGCAGAGGGCGCTAAGTGTCTAAGAGAGGGAACTCTAATGCAGTCAGATGCAGGCCTCTTCCAAAGTCTTGAGGTTGATGTTAACATGGAGGTCACAGCCGGTCTTCGGCTGTAGCCCTTCCGTGCTTCTAAAGGTATACATCGGGTTTAGATGCTATTTTGCTGCAGTGGATTCTGAGTTAGATGCCACGCTTCACTCATCTGCCGAGCACAAGCTGCGCAGGTATGTGCAGGAGGCCCAGGAACTGTACAGACGCTTCTCAGAGGCTCGTCAGGCCTGGACAGCAGGGTTTAGGGGCTAGGATCTAGGGTTGAGGGTTTAGGGTTTAGGGTTTAGGGATGTTTGGGGTTCAGGGATTCTTGAGACCCCAGGAGGCCTGAAGCAAGAAGGGATTCTTGAGAGGTTTCAGATCGAAACCAGCTCTTGAAGTGAGGAGAACCAAAAGGAAAGTCGACATTCTTCAGTCCATGCCTTCCCCCTCTGCAAGAAGAAGAAGAAGAAGAATAACAAGAAGAAGAAGAAGAAGAAGAATGACACACAAATAAGTAACGAGAAGAAGTAAGAAGAAGACAAGAAGAAGAAGAAGACGAAGAAGAAAGGCAGACAGACAGACAGAGACATGCACGCACACACATACACACAGCGGCTGGCGGACCCAGCATGGACCAGCCAGGGACGGGACGGGCAGGTTATGTCCGAGATCCAGAGTCAGCAAGAGCAGGAGGATGAGGAGCAGCATGACTCGGATGCCGAAGCGTCGTTGGCAGGTGCCGGAGCCTTGTGTTGGTTTGGGACTTTTGAGGGGATGTTTGGTCATTCTGGGGAGGTCTTGGAGGGACAACGTTCAAAACATTTCAAAACCCTTCAAAACGCACAGCTATGGACGACAAGAAGAGGCGTTGTACTTTAACCTGTTGTTGTGTATTCCTTGCCGCTGTTCCCGCAACAAGTTGGATCAGACTGGCAATGCATACAGCTACATGGGGTAATACATACGATGGGGTTCCAACATTGTAATTGAGGCAAGCAGTATTATAGCAGTTTTTTTCGGAGGAAGCAAGCTTTGAGGCTTCTTACCAGGCCTGTAGGCGTCAAACACGGCTGGGTGCATACAATGTCATGTGACATGATCAGATCAGGTGTGCCGCAGCTCCTGAAGAGTTTCGACCCATTGGGCCACTACCAGATCCTGCCTGGCGACTTCCGGCACACAAGACAGAATGGAAAAAAGATAGAGATCGGTATCCGCCAGAGTTGTCATTCCAGCAATCGCACCTGCGGACCCAGAAAGCCAACGATTCTCACACCTCGGGATAAACTGTGTCCGCGGGCCTCGGCACGTACTCCTTCCTGCTGGTTGTCTTCGATGCATCAGACCTTTCCTTGAGTATTCTGAACTCTGGTTCCCAGTGCAGCCGAATTCGGTTGATCCTGGGTTTTTAGAAGTTCGATTCGATGGCAATTTCATGCCAACGGTGGCTGAGGATTTCTTGATGACGCATCCGATCTCTTGCATCCGGGAGCCTGTTTTTGACCAGGCGGGGCCACGTGTGACATCCAGGCCTTCATCTGTGAAGTGAATGCTCTAACATGTCTAGAATCTAAAGAAGATGACAGGCTGCGAAGGGTATGATAACCACAACATGGGCAATGCCGTTGTGCCAGGCTGTCGTTGCAGCCGTTTGCTGCTGCTGCTGCTGCTGCTGCTGCTGCTGCTGCTGCTGCTGCTGCTGCTGCTGCAAATGCTGCAAATGCTGCAAATGCTACTGCTGCAAATGCTGCCGCTACCTACTACTCAGATAGTACCTTCGTTCATGCGCTGGCAGTTGTAGCACCACCTTCGATAGCACGCACGATGCCATCGCGGCAGCAGATTCAGCTGCCTGCCTTTGGCTCTGCTGCCACGAGTAGTGCTAGCTTAGAAGATTCCCAAGCAGCTGATTCGCAAATCACGTTGCAATCGAAGCTGCGTGATGTTGTTCAGCCGTCGGCTTCTGACAGGCCGTCGTCATACTACACACCAACTCAGATCATCCGCTCACCGACTCGGGATTGGTGCCCCTGGGCTACCTTGGACTTGTAGTGAGGTGCTCCCAACATATCTTAGCACGGCAGTTTCTGATTGCTTGTGTATTGATTGTCCAGTCAGCTGTCCACATCTGGGCAACCTCCTGGCATCTCCCAAAGCAGAAGTCCCTAGACCGGCGACATCTTGGGTTCTGCAAAAACAGAAGACAAGACTAGGTTCGATCCGCAACCCAGACACACCTGAAAAGCTGACTGGCAGCGCCCAGGCGCGGCTTAGTGCTCAACAAGCGGCTCAACACCACTTTCAAGCTCTTAGACTGCATGCCGTTCCTTCTGGGTGTGGTGTTTCTTTGAGGGGAAGTGGCCTGATACACTGATACCTTTGCAGGTCCACTGTAGGTCAACCTGTAGCTGAAGGTGCAGGATGCTGTGTGAGGAGGTTGAACATTTCTACTCAGCTCGGTGCCGTTATTTGCAAGGGGCCAGCCATGGAGCCTTATGGAGCCAGCGAGCACAGCGAGATAACTTATGCTGATGTTTCAGCATGGGCGCGCTGGAATGGTAAAGGTGGTAGAGCAAAACGTCGTTTTGTGAGGCAGCTGCTCGAGCGCGCACAAGATCCCCAGGACGGCAACTTTGTTGGGTGTGGTTTTTGTACCTGGAGGTTTGGCTGCCATTGGCTGCAGCATGTCTCGAATTCCACCAGCAAGTACTGTAACAAGTAGTATACTGAGACCATGCTGCCTTTGCCCTTTCTTTTCAGCAGCCTGCCAACGAGAACAGCAGCAGGAACACTAGTTTGGCCGTGTAGCATCAAGTGAATCAAGCTCCGCGTGGTGGGGGGTGGGGCGGGGAGGGCGATCTTCCTCGCGCGGAGTCGTCGTGGCCTTCCGCCCTGCGCGAACCATCTAACATTTCGCGTGGTTGGTAAAGCCCTCTCACCTTGCCTGCGTCCATAGAGCAATCACCTCAAAGACACAAACCTTGACAGTGCACTTGGGTACTTACCGCTGCGCCCACCCTAGCTAGCTCTTCGAATGCTTTCAATCGCAAGCCTGAGTTATGGCAATCCGGAATGCACTTGACATTGAGAAGAAGCTGCAGAGACATCGCTAACTTGTGCTTACTTGTGCCTTGTGCTCGCCTGCTAGGACAAGAATTGGGCTGAGCGACTTAGCGCCATGCCAGCATCGGCAGAGCTTCGAGTCTTCCGGGGCGGCCCGGTGTCTCGTCCCTGAATGGGAAGTTCCGAAGGTTTTGGAAGGCTGTGATGCTTGGGGTTGAACGTAGAGTGAGCTGATGGGCGTGGCATGCTTCATTTTTCGTGAACTCTCATGGGTTTAAATACGGGGCAGCATCCACAGGGAGCACCGATCTCTTGAAAGTCGTTGTGGGGCCAGCTCTCCGTGGGAGCAGCTGGTAGCATGACGAAATGGCGGCATGTGAAGACTGCTTTGACATGCTTTGACATGCGTGCGCTCAAGAGACATAGCAGGGACACCGCGGTCTTGTGGTTGGACGATGCCCTCTGTGAACATGTTGAACTGTAGCTCTCTCATGAACATGATAGGTCTACACCTTTGATCAATGTTCGCAAACTCGGGGCACCTAGGTGATTGTTGGAAGCTCGCTCCAACCCAACCTCGCCGCTGGGCTGTGCGCAGAGATATGTGTGTGTGTGTGTGTGTGTGTGTGTGCCTGCGTGTGTCTGTGTGCCCGTGTGTCTGTGTGTGCGTGTGCGCGCGCGGGATGTCGGGAACGGCAGTGAATCAGTAGAAGATAGTCGAACTGCAAAAGATGCAAGCGTGCCACATGATGGGCTGGCTTGTCATCTGTCATTCGGCCTTTGCCGAGTTTGCGAACTCATTTAAAGTCGCGCGCGTTTCCGGTTTCCGACTCGAGCTTCGCGATCGCCACTATGAAGGACATGCAGCGGAGGGACTTGTAGAGACAGCTCAAGTCGGAGCCGGAAGCCGGCTGCCATGAGGGCCGTCAAGACATCGAACATGAAAGATGGATTCCTTGCGCCATGAATATAACCAAGCTCCAAAGTCGCCTTCAGCATACGCACATGTGGCCGGATGCTGGGGAGCTTGGACCGGGACAAAAAGAAATCAACAGAGAAGGTCTCGCGCCAATCATCACTTGAGCCCACTCGCTCGAACCCTCAGACGGGTGCCGACAGATCCGCGAAGAGGCAGACAGTGACCACGTAGGAGCCCCTCTCGGAACAGCAGCTTCGTCAAGCTCGAGCACTGGGAGCAGCTGCAGCCACCATGCCAGGGCGCAACATGTGACGGCCAAGCAATGCGAAAGTGTTGTTCAACACGGGGGGGGTGGGGGGAAGTTGAAACAGGACTGTGAGGGGTGGGGGAGAAACGTTGCACCGTACTTGTCTTCCACGAAAATATATGTGTGTGTGTGTCCTACACAGACCTCCAAAAGCTTCAACTCTCAAAGGCTTGCGGGAGCCAAGGAATGGGTCCACAGCTTCCCCGAGATCTCCGAAGCCCAACAAGTTTCTCAAGGAGTCTGGTTCGGCGGGCTGCCTGGCCTGGAGGATCATGGAGGTGTAAGAATATGAGAGTATGACAGGTTTGGAGGAAGCAGAGCGAGTACTCAGTAGCTTAGTCAACATGTTGTCACGCAGCTGAGCACTCCACAAGTTACTGTAGCGCCAGTTTGGCGCTAGTGTGATCTGCTGTTTGTCCTTTTTGCCTCAATCCTGCCCCAGGGTTATCATCAAGCTTTTAATCTGAACGCTACGCGACCCCGAGGCCATACCGAAACCATTCAAAGCCTTGGCATGCCTTGGCCGTGGTTTTGTTTCTACAGTAAGGACAACTGACATGTAACATGCTTTTTTTCGGTGTAGTAAGCAGCTTCGCACGTACTGCCGCAGTAAGCTCAGTTCCCAGAACAGAACGAGACTATTGACCATACAGGTTTTTGTCAAGCACGAGTTCCCAACACTGACTCTTTAGCTCCAGGAAACTCGAAGAGATCCTCGAAAGGGCAGCTGCGTGTGAGGGCACGCCGCCTGTGCGAATCATGCTCGGGTACTCGGCGTGGTGGCATGGCCGAAGTGGGAACACTGTGCTGTCGTTCCTCGTTTCGCATTGCCGTTCGGGAGTTCAAACCCTGGGGGTATGTTTGTGTTGGTACTTTCCCCAAATTTAAGCAAGCATGCGCCAATGAGGATCGATTGAAGTGGGTCCAGCGCACGTTCACACTTGAAATCAACTGAGCATCGTGACGGGTCATGCCATCATGAATGCTGACCATCCGAGCACAAGACCTCATCCCCCATGCCCCATGTGCATGTATCTGAACTATAAACAAAAACAGAATCACCCCTTCAGAGTTGGCCCGAAATGCCGAAGCGCAAGATCATGAAGCACAGTGTCCATCGGCTTGAGCGTTGAAAAGGTCGACTCTTCAGCTGCAGATCGAGCTTGAGTGCGGTGTTTGGTGCCGTGCCCGGGCACCACAAGACGCTCCCCAGAAAGGCGGGGCGCAGGGTCTTCCGGGTTTTCCGAATACGTCGCGTTTTGCGGCGTGGGACCTGTGCCATGGACGTTTTTCGGGCCACCACACACCGGAGCCACTGCCTTCCAAACAAGACCATGCAGAGCTGTCAGGCAAACGCACCAGCCTACCCCCCCGGACAAACACGACTTGCTCAGAGCTGGCACCTGGGTTCACGCAGAGTTCTGCCTCCCTTACAGTCGTGGCATCCCCGCCAGCTACTTTTCGGGGCGGATCCGGGCTTGGGTTAAGGGTTTCTTTAAGAGAGGTGTGTACGGCCGCAGGGTTTGAGAAGCTTGAATGTCTCGAGCAGCCCAGAAAACCCTCAGGTTGCACAAAGCGACTCGCAAACTACATTCGGCAGCTAAGCTGTCACATGAGATCAGCTTGCAGACTTGGTTGTGGAAGGAGCGAATGATGCACCCAGTGTCTCAGCAAGGTGAGCCGGCCGCAAGTTGATACTGAATTAAATTGAAAGTTCAACAGATGGCTTCAGGTCCTCTTGGCCAACATGCCAACACATTGCAATCACCCGCCACTTAGAGGATGAAAGATGCCCTGTCCCGTCCCAGTCTATGGCGTGCGTGGCTGACCACCCGTGCTTGCGCAAAGCCTAAGCATGACCCGAAGTTTGCAGTTTGTGACTCCAGTTTCGCCATGTCTTCATGCTACTAAACCACGCGAACTTCAACTGGGCATCTGTACCCAGAGGCTTCAGCAGCGAAGCCCGTCTAATCATGGCATGAGAAGCTGCGGAAGGTGATGTATAGATTATAAATGGTTCTAATGAATTACAGTAGAGAACAGCACTCATGAGGCTCGTCTTTGCCAGTGAACTCCCAGGCTTTGCTTCGCCGAAGAGGGCGCGCAGGCTTGGAAGACAGCACCCTGGCTGCTTTTGTGGACCCCAATCCCCAGGTTCAGTCCCTTTTTTTCTCCCCTGACCCAACTTCTAGTGTTCGAAGATCCAAGTCGAGGCTTTGCTCCAAGCCGGGCAAGATCTCCTAGCGCACTTCCCACGAGCCCCAGGCTTGATCTTTCAGATGGGGCTGGGCGGAAAAGGGAAGCCGATTGCAAGAGTGAATGCCGGATGTGTCCTACAAACCACTCCCGAGTTCCGAGCTGGCCGTACCCGAGACCGGAGTGTTTAGGAGCTCAATACTTGCGGAAGATCGCTACAGTAGGTATTATACTTTGTTTTGAGCAAGCTGTCCATAAGCTGCAGCTCTTACCGAAGAGGCATCGACACGCGAATCCGCGGACACATGAAGCGCCACGAGACGACGCTTCGCTGAAGAGCCAAGGCCCGCACCGACTACTTGCAAGTGAGATACCTGTTGAATTACTGGAATCACTATCACTAGAATGAGTGGCAATGCCTCCCCGAAAAGTGTAGATATAAGGCCAGTTGCTTTTAGTCAGCCAAGCAGTTTGAGCTGCCGGCTTGAGTCACAACCCCATCTGGTCCTTCCTTCGCAGGCCGGGCAGTGCCGTGGATCTTTGGAGCCTCAGTTCCAGGTTCACACTGTTTAGGGCTTAGGCCGACCATTCCATCGTTCCGTCCGCGGAGTTTCAAAAGGCGCGCTCGCAGGCGTGGACCTCCATGCCACCAGAGTTGATTCATTCAGGGATGCAAGCTTCACTTGTAGCCAGAGCATCATCTTTAATTATACACGTACAAATTCACATTTTGAACATGCAGGTCGCGTTCAGGGGGATCAGAATCAGAATGATCGGCGTGGAAGACAGCCCCTGTAACTAGAACCCGTAAAGCCCGATGTGCTGATCAGATGCAGTTGGCCCTGGGATTGGCTTAAGCTGTGCACGCCGCTGTGAGCATGGCTGTGGCTTCTGCTTGGGCCAGAAGCATGGCATCTGGGCAGGTGCTAGCAGCAAGAACCGCTTACAGAGCCACGAGCCAACATGCAGACTGCCACACAAATTCGCACAAAACATTGCAACAGAGACATCTGCGCTCCTCGCCCTTTCCCGGCATCTGTTGTCCCGAACTCAGCAAAGAATTCTTGTTCATTTTCTCCACGGCTTAGAGGCTTAAGAAGCTGGTTAGGCAGGCATAGGCACGCCTATCGTGAAGATGGATACAATCCCCGTCCCCCCCTGCTGTTAAACCCAATTGTTACTCAGCCTAATCAAATACGGGTTTCGAAAATCCATCTTTCCGATAGGCGTGCTCAGCAAATTTGTGGGTTTTTTGGTGGTTCAGGGCTTGAATTCTCAGCGTTTTGCCATGGCAATCGCAGTCTTCATGCGCTACGCCTTGCCCCGTTTCGCCTTCCCCGTCTCCCCGAAAAATGGGAACGCGCTCCCCGTTTCCCCTGAGAATGGAAACGTGTCCCCCAACTTGGGAAACTCGCCCTTTCTCTCTTGGAGCAAGAAAAACTCGGCTTCTCCAGGAGCGTCATTTTCAACTCTGTTATGCAGTATGCAGCCTATGTTTCAGTGTTCGGATGGCTCTTTCTGCGCATGCCGGATGCCCTCCTGTCCTGAGCAAATCTATTCTTCCTCTTTGAACTTGTCAATGACGCTCTCATTGTTGAAACTCCCTTTATCGTATATATATATATATATATTTATATACACGCATAGACGGGTTTCGGCCTCCGTTCATTTGTCCATAACCCCTATGTCAGGCGGTTTCTTTGAGGAAATCAGCACAGCATGACGGCATTCATATATTTACTAAATACATCTATACATATCATTCCTACCCTAATTTTTTGATTGGCATCATGCAAAAAACTGAATCTATTTGAAACTCATAATAAGCACTGGGTGCTACAAAGCTGTTCTGTCCCGCTGCTTTGCGTTTCTCCTCTACACTCTTACTAAACAACTCGTTGCTATGTTCCACTGTCATGGTTTTATCCTTCTTTCTGGCTTCTTGTAGGGTGCGCTGTCGAAAAATTCACATTGTACTACACAATGGGTTCTAAGCATCTAAATGTGGTGCTACGGAAATCATGAAACAAATACAGAATCCTATTGAGAAAACTAGAACAGATACTTTTAGTTTCTTGAAAGGGTTGAATTGAACGCATTGAAAATTTGGAAGAAACAAGAAGCGATAAGTTAGTTTATAAACTGCCTTCCATAAGCCTATGTAGTTAAATAAATAATGTTGCAATATTATGAATACGTACATATAAATAGGTATATATATATATACATATATCTGTCTTTTTTCTCAACCAAGAGAAAACAATGGCGGTCCTCATGTGAACATAGTAGTGGTATTTCTTGCTTTGCTTGTAGATGTAGAAAAACTTATATAAAGATAAGATGTAGAAAAAAAGATAAGAAAAAACAAGTGATGATACAAGAAAGACAAGAATGGAGGAAAGAATAGAAGCAACATCAGTTGCTTTTTGTAAGAACACCATTACAACCGAGAAGCCCGACCATTGAAGAAAGATAGATGAGTTGGAAGTGAAAATCGAAAAGGTTAAAATGGGGATTCAGAGAAGTATGTCAGGAGATGAACGTTTGACGAAAGTAGAAGAGTTGAAACAAAAATATACGGGTTTCAATTAATGATAATTAATCTATTTGAAAATAGATATCTTGTGTACTGACAGAGTGCAGCGTACAGTGCCCCCAGACCAGCAGGAGGAAGGAGAACAAAACCCTAACAAATCCCCTTTGTAGTCGATGGACGGAGAACGGGAAGTATCTGACCCATTGGCTTAATTTGACAAGAAGAGTAAAATGTATCAGCTACTTCGTGTGGCGCGGACATTAAATCTTAAGCAGTGTAGATTTCCATGACATATCGTTGTGTTATGTAATGTTTTGACAGTTGAACATATAATGCTTGTTGTACTCGGAGAGTTAAAAGAGTTCAAAGAAGAACTCATTGAATGGAAGAGGTGTAAAGAGAATTATCCAATGAACAGCTTTCAAACGTTAGTAGTCAGAATTTAGCAGCAACGTGTGAGCATTGCAGGGGTGAGTTAGGGCGAGAGGAGGAAGAGACAAGAGACACTGAAAAATGCGTTAAAAGGGTCAAATCTGTTAATCTGAGCATGTATATATATATATATATATACATATGAGTGATTTCTCAAATGAAGTGAAAAGGCCCATCAAAAAGTTGAAGGAAACACAGTTAAAGAGATGGAAGAACCATAGTTAAAATAGTAGAGAAGATGGATAAGCTTGAAGAGAGCAAAAAAACAGAAAGGTAAGGACATCCGAAGATGCTTATTATACTAATTGAAGCGATGTATATATTAATAAGCTTTGATCGTAATGAGATAAATCAACCCGAAGCTGAAACGTTGAAACATGGGGTGCGTGGATTGTATCCATCTTCACGATAGGCGTGCCTACGCCTAACTTGTGAAGCATTGAAGCTTGCACCTGCGCCATTTCACGTGTGACACATGGTTCTCAGACCAGTGACTCGGTGAGGTTGTGCGGCTATGGCTGAGAGAGCGCCCGCAGTCGTTGTGGCAGACCTGTCATGTGTTGGTGAAGATGCGGTGGTCAGCTTGGGGCATGGTCACAAATGGTAGAAATAGATCACAGGAACGCACCTGAATGATGACACGAGACTGACCAGCAGCGGTTTGTGGTGTTGCATTTTGAGCATTTCTGATCTGACTTGCATTGAATCCAATGCTGGCTGTTCATGACCTGCCTCATATTTCCAGAAGAAGCGCCCAAGGCCAAAAATGCCGGAGCAAGCGGGCATACTTAGGTGGATTCAACTTCGAGCTGATCGGTTGAGTAGCTTGCACGTTCACCGTGTAAACATCTTGATGTAGCATTTTATTAAGTCGGGCTCAGAAGGTAGCAGTGCTGTTCGCACACGGGCTGCAGTCATTGCGATGAGGTTCACACATGAACTGCGCTCTCTTCAGCAGCGAACCAGCTGAACAAACCCGTGTTTGCTCACGCCTGTGGCTTGACTTAGATGGATTTTGGCAACAGTGCTTTTCGACTCCAGCACTGGACTGGTTTGCCTTTGGGCTGGCGTCTGTTGTTAGCCCAGCACCACAAAACCAGAGCGTACACCCGACGGGCGTCAGACACCAGTCGAGCCTCACCCTTGCAGCGTGCAGATATTTGGGAAGTTGGGGCTCCTTGTGCCTTCCCTTTTCGGAACCTTCACGCCTGGAGGTCTGCGATCTTCTGTGCAGCGAAAGCTTTGTGTAGTCTCGAAGTGTCAAGCAGCGCCGCCTTTTTCAGTGCATCCATGAAAGCTTTACCTGCTCCATTATATACTATTTTACTACTTCTTAACTCGTCGCTTGAGTCGCGCGATCTCCCTCCCCTCCTTCCCCCATCAAGTTCCACAGAAAAGCCAGGTCGGTGGCGCAGGCCTGGTGGGCCGATATGTGATCAAGCGCTGGAAGCAGAAGATGGAGGCAACTCAGTGTCTTACACGCCTGCACCCTCATTGATTCTTCTTCTCTTTGTGTAGGGCGTAGCTGCACCTCGGTGTTCGAATTCAGGCTTGAGCTTGGGAGAGTGGACAGATTTTTCGGATTCATTACCGCCTCTATTTGTCGAAAAGTTTCATGCTGGGCTGGTGTTTGGGGGAGGGGGGTCCGGCCTCGCATGTAAACGGACTAACTAGGGTAGAGCTTTGGGGATGGGGTTAACCGGCTTACCTTACTTTGTCTGGATTCCCGAAGCCGCCTTGGTTCAAGCGGACGTTGCGAGGGCCTGCCTTCAGCGAAAGTGGGAGCATGGAGAGTCGACAGAGCATCGGAGGTGGGGCTCGGAAATCAGGGGGCTGAGCGACACGAATGCGGCAGTTGTTTGCATCAGGGTACCTGGAAACTTCAAGTCTCTGTCAGGGTTTGGATTTCCGGCTTGGCTCCCGTCCGGTTTCCCGGTAATACTGTAAGGTCTCATGTCAGTATATAAAGGAGTCGAGCGGGTCGTCTCGATTCCGTGTTCCTGTAGAAGTATGTGCCACCACTGCGATACGGGAAAGCACACTCAGAACCTTAAGAACCTGTCAAAACGTTAAGGCGAGGGGTTGGCCCCTGCAGATCGAGGACTTGGAGAGCCCTTGCAGCGAAAAACATGGTTCTTGTCGCCCTGCAGGAAGCCCGCTTTCTCCGCTAGCCTGGCATTATGACATCAATGCCGCTCTTCTCAATAGCTATAGGGAAGCCTGTTCAATAGGTGAACCATGTGACACGGTTCGCGGGGCCATACTGGTCCTGTTGATGTAGTGCCTCACGCACACGTGCAGTGCGTGCTGTATTGTGTGCGTGTACGCATGTTGTCATGCTGCGCTGCCTCCTCGGCGTGCAAGGCAGGGATGGCCGAGAGTCAGAGTTTACAATTGTAAAGCTGTGAGCATGACTGCCGTCTGCTCTCACGTTTGGCCTGGCGCCCCCATTGGAGAGAGCACGACCACATAATCGCTTCCCTGCTGGCGCTTCTGGTCTATCAGCGCACTTCAAACCCCCCCGCGCCCCCACCTCCCCGCGATGCTCTGAAAGCTAGAGACACCCAAGGATTGGGTGTGGCATAAAGATGCCAGTGAGGGCAGCTGGGCAGCAAGCACGGAGTCTTCGGACGTCCAAACCCAACCCAGTGCACCCAGAGCCAGGTCGTCTTCAGCAGAGGCAGGTACAATAGTGTCAGGGTGCCTTTGATAACCCGCCCCCCCCCCCTCTCTCCCTCCACAAAGTTAAACTGTAATCCATTTTGTGTCCGGGCAGTTTGAGGGTGGTAAAAAGGGGTGGTGTTCTGGGGGCCTGGGTGCAGATTCCTGGCCAGCCGAATTTTGAATTGTTACCCACGTAGAATTCTCACCGGACCCCCAAATATAGATCAGCTTAGACACATGAGCCCGGAACCTCTGCTGATTGAGAAAGCTCTTGGGCCAGCCCCCTGGCCGGACGAATATAATTCTCACCACATTTGGGAGCTGTGGATGACGTTATGCACATTTGACATGGCCATCGCTCCCACGCAAGAACTCACCGATCAGGCTACCGCCGCTCTCGGGTTCTGAGTGTCGATGATAATCGGGATGCTGGGCACGCAGCAAGTTGATTTGTGGAAGGGAGATGAAGGGAGGTGTCCATGGAGCGTCGCGTTGATCCGAAGAAGTACAGTATGTCCCACCACGCGTGCACACGCAACACACAGGTGCGCAGGCACACGCAGAGGCACACGCAGACGCACGTTATTGCTTAAGGACTCCATCATCGTGGCTGCTGATGGCCAAACAGGTGGATCCCAGGCCGCCCCCCGGCGCCATCTCAGATTTGAATGATTTTTTCTTTTTCCTTCTGTCAGAAACGAACGGAAATCACCAGTTTTGACTCTTGTGTGAGTTGGTTGATGCTGCTAGCTTGTAGGAACATTTCACAGCCAGGTTCGCAAGAGTGATGTCCGCCCCTTCTACGATTCGGGAGAGGCAAGCGGCGCTTGGTGTAAGCCTCAATCCAGCAAGTTTCTTGTAGCATCCTTGGGCCTCTCCGGCAGAATTCATGATGTTCTGCAGGAGACCACCTTCCAGGATAATACAGAGATGGTGCATTTGGATGATGCCAACATCCTGGACAATTTGCGCCGCCTGACGTGACCAAGCCCTTCATGCAAATGCCGCTTCCAATTAGACAGCAGAGTTTGTTTAGAGCCTGCGCCCGGAATTCGTGCAGTGAAATATCTGGCGAGCAAGAAAGAGAATGCAAGAAACCATCCTGCCTTCCCGAAAGCCCGAGGAATGCAGACTGTACTACGTACAGGAACGTGGAAACGGAAAGAACCAGCCGGGCGCACGCCTTAGCCGTGTAATTACTTTGATGAACACCTTTGGACAGCCTATAGAAGATTGATCTTGGAAGACAAAACGCCCGGTGAGAGAACCAAGCAGCCCAGCTTAAGCCTTCTTTGCAAGGGACTTCTATCTCGAACCATTTGAAAGGATGTTCAAGCGAGCAAGTTTCCTTGGGGTGTTTTTGGGATTGGGCCAGACGAGCCAAGGGAAACGAAAGAGCGGCAGGGAAATAGTAGCCAAACCACAGCCCTCTGGCTGGGGCTCTATTGTGCCTCATGGTGTTTATGGTACCTGCACTGCACTGTTGATGCTGCGTTGGCTTTTGTCTTGGCTTAGTCTGAGAATGCCACCCCTCCTGACGAGGCAAAAGGTACTGCAAGGACAAGATCTACACTTACACCGCCAACGTCCTGCTCGCCGTCAACCCATACAAGAGCCTGCGCCATCTGTACACCCGCGAGGATTTCCGCCTGGCATGTTCTGCTGGAGGTCTTCTTCTTCTTCTTGACATGCCTTGGGCAAGCATGAGGTCTCAGGTTGGAGAGCTGTCTTCACCACAAGATGCCACCGCAAATCTCTAGAACTCATCATCTAGCATCATCTAACTCGCAGGGCTTACTTGAGCGTGGAAAGGAGATGGAGAAGTACTGGGGCAAGAATCCAGGCACCCTGCCCCCGCACCCATACGCAGCTCAGCTGCAATAAAGACGAGCAAGCAGTGGCGATCAGTACCATCGCTTCGACAAGGGTTCAACAAGCTTTTTGGCCAGGCTCTGAGTCATGACAGTTCCATGTCTTGCTGTTGTTCCGTGGCACCCTTGAGGCCATCGCTGATGTGGCATATCGGCGAATGCAGCGGGATCGCAAGAATCAGGCCAGCCGCACAGGAGGTGACCCAGAAAAGTTGAGCCGAGAACAGTGAACCGCGAGAGAATTGAGTCCTGGAACAATCCAGTGGGCAGTGCCAAGTTTCGGGTGTAGATGCCTGTCTGAGTGTCCTTCCCCAGCAGGCTCTGGTGATCAGTGGGGAAAGCGGTGCCGGGAAAACAGAGACCGCCAAGATCACAATGCATTACCTCACGTCCATGTCGAGGAGACCAGAGAGGGTTGAGATCTACAAAGTTCAGCAGGGAAGGAAGAGTGTAACAATTCATAACAGCTTCTCGGGGTCGATTTATTCGAGCTCTTGCTGAATTCAGCCTTTGGGCTCGGCCTTTGGGCCCCTCTCCCCGTATGCTGAAGGGCAGAGCCCAGGCCGATTGTGGATCGAAGGTCTATGGCTTTGCAGCTACCGGCACCTGCTTGTAGCTTGAGACATCCTTGTCGTAGGCGCTCTTGCTGCAACAAATCAGCGGAACCGTGTTCTGACAACTGGTGTCCTAACAACATCCGAAGGCGGGAGACTGCACTTTCCACTGAACGGCTCATGCAACGAAGACTCTTTCGTCGTAATCCGAGCACCTGTTTAATTGGTGCCCCCCCCCCCCCCCCCCCCCCACCGCAATAAGAAAGGCAGAGCGCCGCAAAAATGAGACCATGGCCATGTAATTAAATTTCGAGTAAAAACAGTAGGCTGCAGATCCCTAGGGTGCTGTAGCTCCGCAGCTCAGCAAGCAAAACAAAACAGCCTGCCGACAGATTGTTGAACCCCCCGAAAAAACTCTTTAAATGTGGAGGTACTGGCCCATACATACGAAAATCCCCGTAGTGGAAAGTAGTCTTTCGGCGGGCTTCTCGACGAAAAACTCTTTAAATATGGAGGTATTATCTAAACAGGTGCTCGGATTAAGCTGCTTTTGCCCTGTAATTAGGCTAACAAGTGAGTGAAGCCATTGTTACCTTGCGAGTGCAGACGTAGTACAGCAAACCCCCATTCTCGAGCCCTGGTGCCCCACCTGCTCCGCTTGCCAGTACTTTTTTATTCGGCTGTCCTATTTTGGGAATAAGTACTCCTCCACCGTTTTTTCGGGTACTTGATTTTTTCCACAATTACCACTAGTGATGGGGCAAACTCAGTGAGACTGCATTGTTAGCTGTTCAGGGCACTCACCTGTTTATAGAGTACGTAGAGGCAATTGCTCTGCGGAGAGGACTGATGTGGAGCACGGCAACAAGATCCAGGATAAAATCATCAGCGCGAACCCCATCTTGGAATCTTTTGGCAATGCTTCGACTGTGATGAACATGAACTCATCCCGCTTCGGAAAGTGGCTTTGGCAATTTACACAGATGTTTGCGTGTCCGCGCTGTGGCTGTTGCTACTGCTGTTGCTGCAGCTCCCGACGCAACCAAGGTACAATGAAATGATGTTTGACCGAGTCGGTTCTCTAGTGGGTGCTGGAATCAAGACCTTTCTGCTGGAAAGCTCACGCGTTGTCGTCCAGCAGCACGGAGAAAAGAACTACCATGTCTTCTATGAGCTCTTGGCTGGCATGGACGACGACCACTTGGATAACCTTTCCCTTGACCGAGAGGAGAACTACAAGCTGCTGCACTCCAGTGGAACCCCGCCTCTGCAAGAAGGTTCACCTGAGTCACAGCGGCTTGCAAAGCAGTTCGAAGAGCTGAAGCATGCACTGTCCCTGTTTGTGGGCGAAGAGGAGCAGGACCATTGGACAAACATGGGCCGTGTCTCAGCTACTTCCTCAGCTCTAAACAGCAAGAACTAACTCACCTCTGAGCAGAATTATCGAAGGACCACATGTGGGACATCCTCGGTGCGCTTATCCACTTGGGAGAGGTGGAGTTCGAGGAGACGGTGGCACCATCTGAAGATGCCCCTGGGCGCAGTTGAGGGAGGGAACTCCCCGATTGCATCTGTGTATCGTTGAATGCGTAAAGCTGAAATATTCGAAGTCACAAGACCATGCTTGGACTGCTTGCCTGGGTTCAGGGCTAAAAAGCAAAGGACTGCTCAGCACCCGATTCGTCACCGTGCTTGTCGCCGAGCACCTGGGCACGACGAAGAGTCTCGTAGAACGTTGTAGGATTTAAGTCTTGGACTGTGTGCGACGGTGGACAACGAGTCCTGCAGGTAAATTCTTGCTAACCTTGGAAGTTGAAACCTCGAAGGTAGAGCTTCGACAAGCAAAATTTTTAACCGTGCATAAAGGTAGAAATAGATAGCATGCTGGAACTTCGGCTTAAGAGCTCAAGCTCCATTGCTGGAAGGCTCCCACGCAGCCTCCGCTGCCATGTCGGAACAGCCTGTCCCAGTCCCAGACAGCCACTTGGACTGGCAGAAATATGCTCGTTCTGCCTTGCTGAAGATGCTGCATATTGCTGCGTGCATGTATGATGGGGTACACAGTCTCCAGATTTGAGGTTGAGGGCTCGTTAGGTAACGTGAAACACACCTGACAATCTGCATGTCCGAACGTCACATGCCGAGCTGACCTCGTGCGCTGTCAATCTGCCAGGCAGCCAGACGGCAAGAGTGGCTGTTACGCAGGAGACCGAAGAGGCCCGAGATGGCCCGAGCACTCTCATGACATACTACCTACAAGTATATATGTATATATATATATATATCTAGATAGATATGCAGATATATATATATATATATACGCCACGTCCTCCGGGAGCCCCCGCATCTTTGCAAAAGGATGGTAGACGGGCTCAACACGTCTTTCTAAAGCTCGCCCCATTTTGCGCCTCTACTAGCCTGGTACCAGTACGCACAATTCCTCGCCAGATGCCATACGAGCGCAGGTAGAGTCCAGTGAGCACTACTGAAACCTCCACATATCCCGGCTTGTTGCTCTGAAGATTAGCCAAAGCCAATCGGACCGAAACCAGCCTTTGCACTCGCACCCTGAGCCACCCTCATCCATCCTCTATGTATTTGTTCATGTATGTATTTATTTCTGTATTTGTGTATAAACAAGAAATGAATATATACATGAATACATATATGTACGGACAATATATACATACATATATATATATGCATATATATATATGGTACCCCCCCCCCATATGCCCACACTTTTTCCTCTCAGGTGCCATGGTAGGGTTTAGAGGCTTAGGATTTCGAAGCCTCCTAGGCCAGCGAGCACGAAAGCGCTCTACTGTACCAATGTTTTAGGCCCAAAAGTGCAAAAACGCTGTACTGTCCCAAAAAAACAATCTTTTTAAGCCAGAACAAGCAAAAATGCTGTGCTGTCCCAAAAAAATAAAAAAAACAAAGTTTGGAGAGTACAGCACTTTCGAGGCCTGGGACTGCAAAAACGCTGTACTGTCCCAAAAAAACCAATGTTTTTAGGCCAACAACTGCAAAAATGCTGTACTGTCCAAAAAAAACCAAAAAAGCCAAAGTTTGGAGACCTCCAGGCCCTGGAGGAGCCCAAGGTCTCCAAACTTTGGTTTTTTTGGTTTTTTGGGGACAG
The DNA here is from genome assembly GCA_905221605.1 of Symbiodinium natans. Lineage (NCBI taxonomy): Eukaryota > Dinophyceae > Suessiales > Symbiodiniaceae > Symbiodinium > Symbiodinium natans. The sequence continues at coordinate 159,334 of CAJNDS010002715.1, read as the reverse complement.
TACAGCATTTTTGCACTTTTTGCCTTAAAAAGATTGTTTTTTTTGGGACAGTACAGCACTTTCGAGGCCTGGGACTGCGAAAACGCTGTACTGTCCCAAAAAAACCAATGTTTTTAGGCCAAAAACTGCAAAAATGCTGTACTGTCCCAAAAAAACCAAAAAAACCAAAGTTTGGAGACCTCCAGGCCCTGGAGGAGCCCAAGGTCTCCAAACTTTGGGTTTTTTGGTTTTTTTGGGACAGTACAGCATTTTTGCACTTTTTGCCTTAAAAAGATTGGTTTTTTTGGGACAGTACAGCACTTTCGAGGCCTGGGACTGCAAAAACGCTGTACTGTCCCAAAAAAAACTAATGTTTTTAGGCCAAAAACTGCAAAAACGCTGTACTGTCCCAAAAAAACCAATGTTTTTAGGCCAAAAACTGCAAAAATGCTGTACTGTCCCAAAAAAACCAAAAAAACCAAAGTTTGGAGACCTCCAGGCCCTGGAGGAGCCCAAGGTCTCCAAACTTTGGTTTTTTTGGTTTTTTTGGGACAGTACAGCATTTTTGCAGTTTTTGCCTTAAGAAGATTGGTTTTTTTGGGACAGTACAGCACTTTCGAGGCCTGGGACTGCAAAAACGCTGTACTGTCCCAAAAAAACCAATGCTTTTAGGCCAAAAACTGCAAAAATGCTGTACTGTCCCAAAAAAACCAAAAAAACCAAAGTTTGGAGACCCCCAGGCCCTGGAGGAGCCCAAGGTCTCCAAACTTTGGTTTTTTTGGTTTTTTGGGACAGTACAGCATTTTTGCACGTTTTGCCTTAAAAAGATTGGTTTTTTTGGGACAGCACAGCATTTTTGCACTTTTTGGCTGAAAAGCTTTTTTTTTTGGGACAGTGCAGCGTTTTCGCAACTAAACTCTAATGTTTCACGGCATGCCTGATGCTACGACAAGCATCATGTGCACACTTCCTATTAACTTGTATCGGTTCCGAAAAATATTGGCAGGATTCCTATGAATTCAATTATAGGATTCCAATCTATCAAATTGGTTTCGGATAAAAGCCAAGAGGAAGCCTATTAGAATGAACCTTAACAAATCAAAAAGAACGCGGTGGTGATTCATAGGAATCATACTAAAATGAGAAGGATTCTTACTAAGATTAGTTTGAACTAATAGGACTCCTATGAAAAAATAAGATTCCTTTAACAAGAATGAATAGGAATCCTACTAAATGAATATGAGCCTAAACCAATAGGAATCCCTTTCCAACGAATGAGATCCCTATTAACATTAATACGAATCCCATTAACATGAATAAGAACCCGAAAATGGATAGGAATCTTATTACATTAGAAGGAGAATAATTAAAAACCCCATGAGACTTTGATTCCTATGACTTCAATGAAAGATTCCTACACATTTTCATAGGATGCCAATAAAGTTTCATAGGGTTCCTAATTATCTCAACAAGGCTCCCACTAATGCACTAAGATTCCTATCAGTTTCAGGGCTCTTACTCATGTTAATGGGATTCCTATCAATGTTTAATAGGGATCTCATTCGTTTGAAAGGGATTCCTTTTGGTTTAGGCTTTTATTAATTCTAGTAGGACTCCCATTCTTTAAGGGTTCACACCTTTTTTTATAAGAGTCCCATTGGTTCCTATAAATTTTAGTAGGGGCCCTCTTCAGTTTATTAGGATCCTATCAAGTATAATTGGGTTCTCATTAACTCCACTCGGGTTCCTATTCATGTTAATATGCTTCCTATTCACTTTATATACAGTCCGATCAATTTTAATAGGGTTCCTATGGATTTCAATAGAGGGTTCCTATTTTTCTGTTTAAAAGTTTGCCAAATTATTTTAATAAGGCTCCTACAAATGTAATATGATTCCTATCAATTTTAAGTAGGATTCTGTCATTTGAATAGGGTTCCCATAGAATTTAATCGAATTAAGGGTTCTCATTCATGTTAACGGGTTTCCTTTTCATTTTAATAAGATTTAAAGAATCCTATGAACCCCATTAAATTTGATAGGAACGCTATTCACATGCATAGGATTTGTATTAAATTCATGGCATGCAATCCACAATTTCGAGCAAATTGTTCAGGTCACTTCTGCTGGAGTTTCTATGGGAGTCCCTCCCCCTTTAAAAACCACCGCGCAGGGCGGAACCTAGTATTTTTATCTGGAAACCATGCTGAAGCGTGGGCGCATGGGGGGGGGGGGTAGCATATATATATATATATGTATAGATATGTTGATTGTATATTCTTGTTCTTATTAGTATGAAATACACACACACACACATATATATATATATTGATTGTGCATATACTTTAGTAAGGCGCGATGGTCAGCCCCCCGAGGCCTTAGAGACGGCTGCAGATCTATTGGGCCTCACTGGGCTGGGCATCTCTCGCATCCTGAAGCTGCCTGGCCTAAGAATTTTGATTGGTTCTTCGTAGAGAATGAGGGAATGAGGTACCCTGCAGAATTCCTTAAAGGGTATGTGTATATATATATATATATATATACATACACCGGTTTATTTAAAAAGAGGGGGTCTCAGGTGCCTAGTTCCCTTATTCCCTCTTCAGAGCAAGTAGGAAGTTTGGGCCCTCGGTTCAGAAGCGCAGCTTTCTCGTTCATACTGGTTCACCTGGACTGCCAGGTTTCGTGAGATGCGTGTCAACCGACAAGGACGGGAGCTATTGCAAAAAGCGTGTGGCATTGTAAGGCTGACTTGGCCGGGAGAGGACGAGGTATGCGAGGTAATGCTGGATGTTGATGAGTCTGATCCCTTGGAATTGTGGTGTTTCTTCCGAAGATCGGGCTCACATTCCCGGAATTGTGTTAAGGTTTTCAGGTCATCTGATTTTGTTCGCATCAGTTCTTTAAACTTAGCTTCTGAGATCTTCTGAGTTGTGCCTGCACAAAACATCACAAAGCTTCATCCCTCCTGATGCCGGACCTGAGTTTGAGCAATGCTAACCTGCCTTCCATAAACTGAAACTCTGAAGAAGCCTGAGGCCCGAAGTGACCACCCCCCTGCCCAACCACACTAATCAACGTTCAATATTACAGGCTTTGTGGGCTGCAGGCCGGTTGTACTGTACGATTACCAGTTCAGAGAAGCTCTGAGCGAGTTTCAGTTGATGCTCTCGAGCATCTCAACCTTGCAGTCCAGGCTTGCCATTGCAGGCATTAAGTTTGGCAGCAAGAAGTCGGCATGCTTGCGAGAGAGCTCTTGAGCCTTGCAGGGCGCACGTCGCACATCAAGTGCCCGCGAAGCCTCGCGCAAGCAAAGCAGACGCTCCAGTGCATCATCAAGGTGCTCGCTCCACAAGTCCAGTGCGCAACGTAGTTCGGTCCGTAGGTCCGTAGGTTTAGAGTGTCAAATCAGAGGCGAACATTATGTCTGCTATGAGGCCCCCCCGTCCTTCAGGGGCTTACAAGGGGCTGACAAAAAGGACCTTGCTCTCAAAAGGTGCTATACAAGCGCATGTTTGACAAGATCGTGGCCAAGATCAACGAAGTCTCCAACGCGAGGGTCCATCCAGATGCCAACTACACCAGCGCCCTAGTCGCAACCATTGCAGCACAGGCTCTACATGAGGCCTTTTCCAAAAACTCCTCCCCAACACCTCGTCCAGCTCCTAGAGAGACCCCACCGCAGCTGAGAAGCCTCAGAGTGTGAAGCGAGAGGCATTGGAACCTTGGACATCTACGGCTTCGAGCGCCTGGAGCACAACAGCTTCGAGCAACTCTGCATCAACCTGGCGAACGAGCGCCTCCAACAGTTCTTCGTAGAAGAGGCGGCTTTGCTCTTGGATAATGTGCTCGGGCAAGTCTTTTGACATTCGAATTGAAGTGTAAGACAAGGAGCAGCGCTGCCGCACAGGTCCTGCAGGCGGAACAGCGCATGTATGAGGAGGAGCGGCTTACCGTGCTGGAGATGGACCTCCCAGACTCCACCCCGGTTGTTCTGGGCGTGCAGAAGCCTGCCTTTATTCTGGGCAGCAGTGGGCAATGGTCAGCACAAGCCACAGGAACAGTGGCATGTTCAGGCAAGTTTGAAGTCACACACAGCATGCCTTCAGTGCCAGAATTCTTCAGTCGACTTCTGCCAGATAAGAAAGAGAAGGGCGTCCTAGTGACCGCGACATCACGCGACATCACTGTGATTGTGTGCTGTTGTGCCAGCAGAAAGGAACGTCATGAAGCTGTTGGATGAGCACAGCCTGCGGGCCATCAAGAACTTGGTGCGCACGGGTCCAAAGGACGACAAGGATGCCAAGTACTGCGAGCAGGTCGCCCTGGCTGTTGGAGTTTTAACGCAGTTTTTTCGCAGATGCGGTTCCCTGAACTTCGGGACGGGCTTGCGCTTTAGGATCGTGCTTGCAGAACGGGCTGGATTAGGACCAAGTTCAGTAAGCCATCATCAAGTCAAACGAAATGCATGGCTCAGGTGCATCGAGAGCTCATTCGCGATCGCCAGGGTGGGCCAGTACTGCCCCTAAAGCTGAAGGCCCGACACATGATTTTGTGTTCAGTGTTTTGTGGCTTCGTTCTCCCTGCCTCCTATTCCAAATTGAAGTAATTTGCTTGGGCGTGCACTCGAAGTTTGCATGTCTTTGAACCTCTCCACCCTCATACCCTCCCCGTTGAGACACCCCGTAAAAAACACTCTGAAAGCGAATGCCCTGGTTGGTCTTGGAGCTGCCTTTTGGGATATTGAGCGAGGCCAGCCGTTCTGGCGCCGGGCCCGGGCTGCATGACGGAGCCCTGCCTGTGCATAAAAGCAGTATGTGAGCAAACAAAAGATCTATGTACACATACATAAATTATACAAATAAATAGATATGTATATGTATATATATATACACATACAGTTCAATTGCCAGCTTCTTCGGGGCTTACCATGTGGGTGTTAAAATTGCGGGAGGTTCAAGTGTATTCAAGTGTATTCCCGTGGGCATCCAAGGCTTTCAGATCTGCCACTACGCCGGTCCTGCGCCTCGGCCAAGGGCGGCTGCGTGGGACGGGGCAGGCATGTTCGGACTTGCTATGGTTTAGGTGGTGGTGCGCCCCGGCTTAGCGGGAGATCGGGTCTAAAATGGGCTTCGGGTGGCATACAGCAGCCTTCCGATGTCCAATCTGGCCCATTTCCTCTAATTACCACACATCGCTGCAGTACACTCTGTAATCCAGGTGGAGTGGTTACCGCAGACTCTGCACGACAGGTTTGAGCTGCTTTGCGTGGCCAAGGTGTCCTATTCCACCAGGGGATGGATCGACAAGAACAACGACTCCCTGGTTCCTGAGATCGAGTCCCTTCTGGCAGATGGCAGCAAGGATCTCGTCACAAGCATGGCAGACACCAGCCGCATGTCGGCCTTTACCGGAGAGCGCTTGTGCTCTGTGAGCAGCACCTACTTGAACAACCTCAACGAAGCTGGGCTGCAGATGGGGTCCGAGCAGCGCGACAAGAATCGATAGAAGCAGCCGCCGCCACGGCAAGAGAAAACAGTGCAGAATCATAGAGAAACACAGAGTAAGAGGGTACTTTGACGCACAGGGGCCAATGTTGAGTTGAGGATTTGCTTTCCACGCTGAAGCGGTGCTCCGTGCACTACGTCCGCTGCTTCAACCCGAATCAGGCAAGGATGTTGGAGCCGATCCTTCTCGAAACTTGAATCTTGAATCTTGAGCCAAGCCAAACAAACAAATCAGCAATGTTCGTGACATGGCCAGCGTCGACCTTGGCCATCCGCCTGCGAGTGCTGGCCAGAGGCATAGATGTCATAAATCACACCGTTTGCAGGAGAGGAAGCCAGGGCTCTTCAATCGAAAGTACGTCCTGGAGCAGGCGCACCTTGCGGGGACCGTGAACCCGATATTGCCAAGTTGTACAGAAAGTCCAAGCACAGCCCGCTCATCGACGTCGTGCGCGTGTTCGGGAAATACGTAATTACTGCCTGCATACCTCTAGAAGGTCATCCAGTGCGGGACCGTGGAGCTTGTGCGGATCATGCACTATGGATACCCCCACCGCTGCATCCTTCGAGACCCTTTGAGCGCAACTTGTGCGGCTTCGCATGTGGAGTCGATAGCTTTCGGAGGTTTGAAGTCGGACAAGAGAAGGGGTTCAAGTCCAAAGAGTGCGGGTGTCGTTGGTGTGTTGAGGCAAAACGGTGCAGCCATTGCTTCGGAAATGGGTCGCTCAGTCAAGGACCTCCGGGCGCGCTTCCAGCAGCTCTTGCCCCCAGAGTTCGCGCACTACTCGGACTGCTTGGGTTTCGTGTGAGCAGCACTGCGACATTTTGACACGATGGTTTTCTTCTGCAGCTTAACTATTCTGTCAATTTCGCCGGCCCTTTGCATGGAGAGCACCTTGCATTTACCAATGTGAATGTCGGAACCACCCGCTTGTAATGGATTTCAGGGGCGAGAACTGCAGATGAATTAGTTGGTTACCTGGCTTGCTAGCCGCTAGCCGATGCTTCTTGTAGCATTTGTCCGGAAGCTGCCGAGTTCGACATGGACACTTGCAACTCAAAGAATCAGATCAGGACCGCAACTTCATGCATGCAGTGATGCTTGCCTGGGACATCGATGAAAGCCAGTGGCTCGCCTATGCAAAACTGATAAGCGTCAGGGCATGTCAGTGCCGCTGTGGCCCCCAGAATTTGAGCAAACTCCTCTGCTTGATTGAGAGTAAGGTGGACCCTGGGAACCACGCGGCTCTTCCTCAAGGCAAGCTTTTTGCACTTACGGTCAAGCTCCCTCTCAACGTCCAGATGTATTTGATTTGAGGGTGCCCAGATAGACCGAAGACGTTGCAGTTGCTCCTCGCATCATGCTGCCCTATGGACCATGCACTGCTTCCATTCCCGCAATGCGAGATGACGCCACATGCCTACTGGCCTTAGCTAGACGGCAAGGTGTATAGTAGATACATATGCCAAGTGTGACCTCATTCTTGCCTGCCGGACCCTGAAACGCCTCCTTTGTTCCGCAGGCCGGGCAGCTGCGGGCACTGGAGGACCTGCGTGACACGGGTGGCCGCTGGGAATGCTTTTCAGGTGTGAGCAGTGCCCTCTTCAGGGCACTTTTTGGCGACTGTGTGTGTGTGCACTTCAGTTGACGGTCGATGCCGATGCATTGATGACCCTGAAACCTTAGGACTTCGCCCCACCCACCCCTTCTTCGGTTCCCTGTGTCGTTTCCCTGAAAGCACCCGGAGCAACAGCCGCCTTGCCCGTGCCCTCAGGTCAAGCCTCTCAGGCGGTCATTCGCCGCATCCGCAAGCACCAGAGCGGCACACGTAGGTCAGTTGAAGAGTGCATGGGAAACTGTGCAGATCTGTGCAGTATGTTGTGTTATGGGCTTTGGGACGGCTCACAGGCTGACAGAAGGGGTGGGTTGACGTCATTCGGTCCGGCTTGGCATGACTTTGAGCAGAGGCAATTCTCGCTGAAGAAGGCTCGAGCCTACGCACACGCGGTGGAGTTCTGCACCTACCTGCACAAGGCCGGTTGAAGCGTTGGGAGAAGGACTTGTAACACAGATCCTTCAACCTGAAATATGCAGCTTGGAAGTGAGATGCCCGCCCCCTGCCGCCCCCCTGCCCGAGCAGTCCTTTTATATCCTTTTATCAAAACGGTGCAAGAACAACTTTGCTAGGGTTCGGTGACTTACAGGACTTCGCAAGAAGACTCTTGCACCCGGCTCAAGGTCATGAGGGCCGGCAAGCGGGAGCGGAACCTGGCAAACTTGTACAAGGCTGTGCCTGATTCTGCAGAAGGGTCCCGGCTGATTTGAGTATATTTGGGCTGCGGCTTGCGTGCCCTGACATTGCCCCTGAGTCTTGGGCAGCTCACCGAGAACATGTTCATGTAAATACTGCATCCACTGTGCCAAGCCCTGTGAGAGGCTATCCGTATCATGGTTCAGCTTAACCGGTGGAAGAACCGAGCGCTTCGACTGGCGGCCCGGTTTACAGTTGCAGGCTGTGGTAGGCTCCTGAAGCTTCGGACATAAAAGGGACTTGAAGGCCTGTGGGAAGTCTGCACTTAGCTCAGCTGAGCAACCTCAATATCCCATCCAGAGCCGACGCCCGAGAGTGCTAGAAGCGTGAACACTCAGAATGAGCTCCAAACCTTCTTTACGGCGTTCAAACATGTCATGTTCACAAAGATGTGAAACAAAGGCAATGGACGATGAGACCGAGTCGCTTTTCAGCCGGCCATTGGGCATCCCATTTGAGCGCCTGGGCCAGCACGACAGTGCTTTTTGTGGCCTTAGGAGACACTGGCTTGTACAGAGAACGATCGGGCAATATCGGGCAGCACGGCGGCCCGAGGACCATGGCGCTGGAAGTCAGCAACAGGCTGAGCATCAAGAGCTCGCATCGGGCAGCGCAGTACTTGTGATCCACAGCTTGAATCAGTGCTATCCCCACACCATCCAGCTCAATCAAGTCTCTGAATGCAGACCCCGAGCTCCATGTCAATGTGGCATTGGAGATGTTTTTTCTTTGTCTTTCTTTGCAGATCTGACCTGGCGACTTGCAGGCGTGTCCCTCAGCTCTTCCTGACCATGGCCGGCTTGGACATGCCCAAAAGTGCCGCGGCTGAGTTCAGTATCTGGGGATGTGTATAGTTGTCGGGCGTTGTCGAACTTCTTGTCTTGGGGACATGTGTGATGGAGGGAACCTTGACGTCCAGCTCTGGTTTCCTGATACCCCCGTCCGATTGGCCACGATGGATTCTGATGTTTGGTTTCCAATCCGCACTTCGCCCGACGATGTCCGAACATTGTACCGCACCCTTTAGAGCAGATTCAAAACTGAAGTCTTATGATCCGTCACTGCTTGAAGATCAGAGCTCGAAAGGAACTAAGATCCCGAAGAAGAAAAAGTAACCTTCAACTAGGAAACTTCCTTCAACGTGAGCCACGAGGCCTTGCTCCAAAACTTGGGGCGCAGGGCCCCTCCAACGAGGTGCCGCGGGCAGAAGTACTGTGGGTGATCTATACTGTTTCAGCTGGGTTTCTTGGGGGGTGGAGGGGTTGTTGCAGGGTTCGAGAACTGTGTTCTCGCCATTGCAGGGATCGTCAGCCCATGCCTGGCAAAGCCTATAGCTGTGGTTGGATGCCAGGACTACGAGCGCCTGTGGCAGACCGAAGCGAAGGTGCGAAGCTGTCGGGCCATGCGCACGGTGTGTTTCATGCCCCACCGCGGTCACAGCGGCCCTGCAGCGCAGCGATCAACTTGTGGCCCGCTCGCCAGGAAAGCGTCCTCTACTTCCACGATGGAGTGCTGAAGCCAAGCTGCATGCGAAAGGTGTTTGAGCAGCCTCTTCAGCCCAGGAAACATAAAGTTCATGATGGCCCCTACATGGCAGTCAGCCCTAATTTGGTGTTAGGGTGTCTTTGCTTTGCGGGCTCCTCCAAACATCTCCGCAACCAGATCACTCAACCAGAGCCTCATGATCCCTATTGCCCTAATGTTCCAAGGCTAAGGCGGTGGCTTGAGCATTTCCGGATCCATCTCATCCACTAGTCTTAGTTTTGTAATCGCCTGTTAATTGCAATTTACATAAATTATATAGTTAGAATAACTCTATTTGACTGCAGCTGCTGGTGACTTGCAAGGAAGTCAGCCAAGCTTTGTGGCGGGGCCTTCCTGGGCAACTCGGCAGAGCGTGCGCTCTGCGACGTGCGGCGGGTCGACTGCATCTCAGCTGCAAGGACCTGGTACATGATTGGATATGATTAGTGAAGGAAAAGGGAGAGTTGAGAGGTGCCTGCTTCTGTCCACTAGCCCGATGCAAGTACCTAGGCAGCTGTGTGACAGCTGTTACTGTTGCCAGCAACAAGCCTCCTAGTCGCTTGCGCTTGGTCTCCCAGACAGCAGGTGATTTTTGTCCCCTCCCCAAGGTTGCGACAGCGGTGCAGCAGTTCCAGTCGCACGGAGCCCCGAGTTCAAGCGTCGCTTGGCTGGGAAAGCAACAAAAGCGGCCAAGGCGTGTGAGGTGGGGTTAAAACTTAAAAGTTTAGGGCTTTAGGGTTTTGGGTTTACGGTTGGTTTCGGGGAGCCCGTAGACCGGGGGGACCGAGAACGCACAGCGCGCAACCATATATGCCAGTATTCCTTAGGTGCCGCCTAATTAGTCTAGTGAACTGTGGAGGCATTTTGCCTGGACCATGATGGGTGCACAGGGCATCATGGCTTTCATGGATACTGGAGCTTGTAGCTTTGGCGTGTTATGTACTGCTGTAGCGGAAACTTCTCAGGAAACTTCCCTAAACAGGCTCCTGCGTCGGTAGCTCGGAGTCTGTCCAGGGACTCCTTCTTCATTTGGCGAATAGTACACTAACCAAAACTGTACTTCTCTGAACCTTGAGGACTTGTATGTTATGTTTTGTCGTGATGTACCGACGGGGGGGGGGGGGGGGGGGGGGGGGGGGGCGTATCAACCTTAGAAGATGTGTTGTAGCGTCAATTTGCCTAAAGTCGCAACGTGAAGAGCTCCTTGACCACGCTTCAGGAATCATCTGCATGTGCCAGCATCCGGAGAACAGCCGCGTGTTTGCACACTGCGAGCTCACGGGCAATGAGCACACCATCATCATCTGGACACGCAGATGCAATGGATTACAGGTCCGAAAAGCACATGCGACGTCACAGCTGCGCACTTGTGTAAACCAGGCTTCTGCACCAGATGGCTGCATTCTCGGGTACAGCAGGTTTCCTAAGCTACAGAGTCTTGGCAGACAAGGAAATGGGCTGGAACAAGTTCTGACCTGCGACGACCCGCAGTGTGTGCCGAGGAGGGGGGTTGAAGCGTACTACATGTTATAACAGGTATAAGTGCATCCAGGAATAGATGTTTATCTATAAAACGCAGCATGCCTGGCGTGCTTGTTTGTGTATCGTGCACGCTCATCTCTTGACAGTCAGTTTGCAGTCTGGACCGACAGGTCTCGCCCACTCCATACAAAATATTCAAAGAGAAGTGCCCTTCCACCCAAGATGCGAATATGAATAGAACGAGCGGGTGTCGGGCTCGTGCTTGACACACAAGCCTTGCTGGCCAGCGTCAAGCTTTGCCCACATGTTAAGTCCGCTGCCGTCCTGTCAGGTCTGCTTCAGTCCACCTCACAAGTGGCAGATCTACCAGCTCTGTTTCCTGCCAAATGTGGGCCAGCCGGGCGAGCACGTCCTGGCAGTGTTGCTTGCCTAGCCGATGAAAGAACTGCAAATAAGTAGGCAGCAGACCCGCCCGGTCGGTGGCCAAGGTGATGCTCAGGCATTTGCCTAGACTGTGTCCCACATGCAAACTTTAGATGACTGTTGAGGCTGGGCAGGATGCGGGACTGCCACTGGCTGGCCATCAGCATCTATTCCGTGTCCCGGGATGGCAGGATGCGCCTGCATAGCATCAAGAAGGTCCTCATCAATCTCCTTGAGCCTTGACTGCTCCTAGCCGAGGGCCTGCTTGAAGTTTCAAATTACAAGCGGTCGAGATCAGAATGAGAAGCGCCAGAAGATGCTCAGGACAACACCCTCAGAAAGGAAGGTGCGTGCATATGGCACTTTGGTGTCGCACATTCTGGTCGAACCCTGATCCTGGCTGGCAATCGGCTTTTGAAGCTCTACTCTATCACCGCAGCTCACCTTATACTGTTCAGCTGTGAATCAGTGAAGTAGATGGACAGCAGTATACCAATGTCATCTGGACTATGCTTATGCATGTTTTCTGAAGAGCCCGGACAGCTGAGGCAGGCAGCAAGAACATCGAGCTTCGCGAGCTGGAAGGGGGTGCAGATTGTGAGTCGCACATCCTGAAACTCATCTTGTCCAGATACCTTGGCTTCGGGTCGATTTCCGCATTTGGTTGCCTGTGATTTTGCATCGGACCACACGGCAGATTCGCAAAGTATGTCTGCACTTGTCAAGGAGCCGAGATTCCGCAGCTCCTGATGCCACCACAGTTACGACTGTGTCCTTGGGCTGCACGTTATGCAGCTGTGCAAGCAAGCACGCTTTAGTTTTGCATATGCGCCAGAAAATGCGCCTTCTTCCGACCTACCACCTTGAACCTTAGATGAACCTTAGAGGTCCTCGCACTTCAGGGGGTATGGAGACGGATCTTCCTGGGAGTGTAGCCATCCAAGACCGCTGTAAATTTCTGCAGTAGGCAATCGAAGGCACGCACGATGTTCCAGGAATCCACGTCTTCTTGGGGTAAAGAGAGGAGCAACAAAAAAGCCGAACGCAGGTGCCCACTGCCCATGGAGCCTGGATCCCACGGTGGATTCCTGGACTGGATCTGGCTGGGCTTGAGCCACTCGGTGGAGACCAACCGCAGTCGTCGTGCTCTGAATTTCAATCCAATGCACGCGTGTGTGACGCGCCTCCTTGCAGTGTGCTCGCTGTGCCTTCACAGCGTGTCACCTGCAGTAAACAAGCAGAAGTGCTGCTGCATGTTGCAACCACGCACTGCCCTTTTTCGAAGCATCTCGCCACACTGCCACAGAATTCCGGAGTCAGGCAATGGGGAGATGTTCGGCATTCTGGTCGAGGAGTCCTGGGAGGGGTTGAGCCGAGAGCAACCCACGGGTTGCTACCCCCCTGAGTGTATGAAGGCAATACTCCAGGCGGGCTTAGTTTGGGCATGCTTAGCTTGACAGCATTCTTGTGGAGAAGGGGCGCGGAGCAAAGCCAGTGCGTGCACCGCAGCAGATGACTTTACATCGTTGAGGCATGCACCTTTCAGGGCGTGGTACTTGTGGTAATTTCACGGCACGAGCCCCAGCAGGAGAACTCACGGGGGCAGTTCTCCGTACACAGCTCTTCGGGGCGCTTCAAGCGCAACACACACGGCCAGGCGAAGCGGGGGCTGGGGGATGAAGGATGAGGCTAAAGTTAACATATTGCCCGAAAAAGAGGGCTCCCTCATGTGTGTAGCTAAGTATAAGTCGGTGATGCTTCTAGAGCCGCTGTAGATCCATGCCGGTTACTTATAGCTATCAGGACAAAGTACCTGTCACTGTGCAAGCACCGGGGGTCACCAGCTGTACCTCCGAGCCGGGTTTTTGTCAACAGAGGCTGCAGTGCGCTCTTGCAACCTTTTCAAAGCCACAGGGGGTGCCCATCCACACCATCGTCGCGGTGAGTCAACCAACGGCTGCTTTCTCTACGCATTTGTCATGCTTGATCGCCTGTCTGTGCGGGTTCTGGGTTAGGACCTTGCAAGCTTGGGGCTGTCGCGTTACAATCGCTTTCCAACACTTCCCGGCATGAATTGTTCGGGTGGGCGGAAAGTTAAAACCCCCAACCCAGGAGTGGCTTCCCGCCGTCAAGGTGTTTGAGGATTCCCCCTGCCTGGATCTGCTGCGCAAACCGAAATAAGCAACATGATAGGATCTTAATCAACAGGATTCGAGAAGGCTAGCGGCCACATAAGGCCCACAACGTCTACTACAGCCTCACCATGCGGCGACGGGACGTTTGCCCCAACGTCGTCCTCTCCATGGGCGCAGAAGCTGGGTCTGGGGTTTGGCGGTTGGCTTCAGGGCTCACCGGTTTGAATGGAAATGTTCGGTTCAGGGTTTGTGGTTTCTGCATGGTGTCTAGGGATGTCTAAGGCAACTCATGAAGGAAATTGATCTGATCCAGTGATCTAGGATGAGGCTTTCGAACGGTAGAATTCACGGACCCCCCTCAGGACTTGAGGTTTATAGGGTTCGGCTGAAGGGGTTTGGGTTGTCACTCTGCCCCACATGGTTCATGGTGGGTCTAGGTGTGAGGGCTTTGGGTTCAGTGTTCAGGGTTGATGCCCCTCTATAGCGGTCAGGTTTTGGGGGGTCCAGAACGCCTGTAAACACCGGCGCCCGTCGACTGCTCCCCTGAAGCCTTACAAGCCACAGTCAACTGCCAGCTTTGCAGGGATGTTACCCCAGTTTTGGTTAGTCTTGTGCTAGTCTTGTGCAACGACAGGTTTGCGCCGTCGGAAGTGCAGTTTGAATCTCATTCTCTGATTCTGTTTCGCGACAGCTGAGTGACCCACACGGCCAATAACCCCAAGTTCGCCACACTTCCTCCTCGCCACGATGGCTCGGAGTTCAGGTGACATCAATGCTAGACGGGGGCTCAATCTGGCAAAGCAGCCAAGGATGGAAAGCTCCTGCGGACGGAGCGCTGTGCACAGACACACCAGTGGGTCCCTTCGGGCGAGTGGCCGTGCGCAAAATGTAGGCCTCAGGGGTTGAGATGTAGTTGGGGTTAGGGTGGCAGCCGCAGCCGAAGAAATGATTCCTTCGCCATCTTGACTGGCGACGGCCCAATTGCAAGGCAACTAACAATCTTTGCATGTTGATGATTTTAGATGTGGCTCATGATCGATTAAAGTCTTGGCAAACACCAACATCGAATACGCGGCCTGACGAACAACACGTAAATACATGCATAATGACCAGAAGCACTCTTAAGGTGGGCGCTGCCCCTCCCTGGCAAGAGCTTCGCGATCGCCTCTTCGGCTTTGTTGCCATCGCTGTTGCTCCTGGCCCCCGGGCTTAAAGAAAGTTTGCGACTCTCTGATGTGACGCGGATGTGCTCCGAAGCTTTCCCGTAAGGGCTCCGTGGTTGAGCTTCACAGCTTCGCTTTCTTTGGGTTCTTCGGCTTGAGGTTTTCATGCCTTGGCTTGTGTTATGAGTTCACCATCTGAAAGCACCCTTGGGATCCACCTTCTTTTCTTGCTTGTCTCGGGCACCTTGAGGGGAAGTGAAAGTGGAAGGAGTAGGTTTAACAAGCAGATCGTTTCTTTTTTGGCTTGCCTGCTCGCTGTCAGGCAGACGAAGGATCTCAGTGCCTGATGGTGGTGGATGAGCGCAACCCTGCCCAGATTTCTGAAGCATATACATGCTCTCTTGCATAAAGGACGGCCTAATCAGGCCTAATCAGAAGAAAGTCGTTGTTTTTTCAACGTTGGGTGACCACGGCGAGGGGTCTTGGTGAAGTTGTACTTAGACTGCGAACTCCCAATAATTTGGTGTGGCTGCCGCCCAGTTGCCTCATGCCCCCTGCCCGAAGCCCAGATTCTTGAGCTTAGTGTTGGGTTTGAAACTTCCACTTCGATGCATGCCCTGCCATGAGAGATACTGCATATGGCATAAGTTCAAACCAACACTAAGCGGTTGCAATCATGATCTGTGCAGAAATTCAGACTGTAGAAAATTCGTGCATGCTGACCTTCGTGGTCTCTGTAATGTCGAAAGCGGGACATCAAACCTGATGTGCCCGTGCCCGCGTCAACAAATTAAGACCGTTGCAAAAACTGTCGCTGTCAGGGAGCGAGTCGGGAGATCCGTGCGACATGGCGCTAGTTCCAGACATCACCTGCTGTCCATAGGTGATGTGAAGGTAGCGTGGACGGTTTGATGTCTTGGCTTGGGTCTAGCAGCAATACACATGTGGCAAATCGTGGTTTCCAAAAACCTCTGCATGGCCAATTGCAAGTGGAGGGTTGCTCAGAGCGGAGGCTGTGGCGAGGCCGCTTCAAGTACTCTCCCTGGACCTTCGACCCAGCGACGCAGCGGACATCAACCTCCTAGCCATCCGGCCTGAAAGCGCGCGATGTTGTCACCGATGCCCCAATTTTTTGTGGAGAGCACCGCGCTTCTTTTCGACGCTGCAAAAATACCTTCTCTCGAAATACACCTACCGGAGGTGTGATGCTCAAGCATTACAGTAGCTGAATGTGTCAAGTCTTTGTGCTGCAGCGCTAGCTGCTCTTGGTTGGTGTTTTCTCCTATCTGCGCCTGTCTGCGCGCGCGTGGGTGTCTATCTTCGGTCAGAGGGAGAGCTACTCGACCTTCGAGGGCAGTCTCGGATGTGCCGTGAAGCAAGCCAGGGCCGTCAGTATAGCCCTGTCATTATCGTTTGACTCATGTGTGCAGCATAAGGCACAGGACAGATCGTTTTGTAGCGGCCATGCCATTTTGCGATTTGCCTCGACTTGACTAGCGTTGAGTGTGCTAACTCCTTGGTTCAAAAATTGCTTCCCACGCACCATGCACCATGCTCGCGTGATTGGAATGGGCTGTTTGCACCTGGGTTGTTTGGATATCGCATGCAGCTCGCAATTCGCCACGTGTTGGGGTCGGGACCAAGGCTTTTCCACTGCATTGATCAGTCAACCAGCAAGCTGCAGCAAAATCTGTGGAGCTTAATGCTGAATGTGACCCATAGTTATAAGGTTTCCCGCACCAATCTCCTGGCACAAAAGCAGGGGTCAAGACAGTTGGCGTTAAGCATTCCACTCTCCAAGAAATACCGGCGGTAGATACAAGTAGCTGCACCAATCCAAGTTGGGTGGCGCATTAGGACTGAGTCATGTGTAGGTGACACGAGTGTGATGGTAGGGGTAATAGAGCCACGTGTGACCGTGTGGCTACACAAAATCCAAGGCTGACCTCCGTGATCCTGCTACCATCCAGAAGGTACTTTTCGATAAGCCGCCTGGCTTGGACTGAGAAGCTGTATGAGAGAGAATTGAAGAGGGTGCGCCTCGGCTTTTCAGCCTTTTCTCGCGTTTAGCGAGGTATGTGGTGCATCAGATGGTGATTGCCAT
Source organism: Symbiodinium natans (assembly GCA_905221605.1). NCBI lineage: Eukaryota > Dinophyceae > Suessiales > Symbiodiniaceae > Symbiodinium > Symbiodinium natans. Next base: position 142,705 of record CAJNDS010002715.1, on the reverse strand, counting down.
CAAGCCACCGCTGCTGGGACCTTCCTACCAGACCTTCATGGAAGCGCCCTGTCGGCAGAAGTCCGGTGTTGAGCAGATGAGACCTTTCAAACCTTGTGTCAGAGTTCTTTGGTCAGGATTTTTGGCTTTCTGGTGTGACAGTTCAGAGGCTAAGAGTTCGGGCTGGTAGATTGTAACCTTCCAAAAGCGCAGACTGTCACCAAGTTGCCTGTAGAATCGCAATCTGTCATCGCAACGTTTCAACTCGAGGCTCCGACCACCCTTAAAAATGCCACTCGTAGTTCCACTTGTCCAAGCGTCCACGCCCTCGCAGATCAACCTCGCGGGCCTATCGGATCTGGTAAACATGGCCGAGCGGCACAAGGTCGAAAGCCTGGTTTACGCCTCTCGGCCGCAAGTTGATTGGAACCGAATGCGGGCTGGTTTGTACCACGGCTCTCGCTGCCCCTTCACGTGGAGAGTCACCGTTTAAGCACTTTAGATGACGTTAGCGTGAACAAAGCCTGTTGGTGCGGTCAGATGTAGATATCAAAAGCCCTCAAAGCTTGTCACAGCAGGTTTCCTCTTTCGCAGCCTGCAACCACTGGGTACCTCATCACAATGTCGTGCCTCGGCTTCATCGTGAATCTCCAGAATCTGCGGGTGTTTGCAGATGTGTCCTAGGCATAGGCTGTGGTCAGGCAGAATCGGACCCGGCAGCAAGTCCGCCCTTGACGTCCTTGCGGTCGCCCTATGACCTCTCCAAAGCCATGACGGAACAGTGTCTTCGCTGCAATATTTAATGGCATCGATCCTCCTTGTTGTGGGTGGTGCCTGAAATCATCGTACCAACAGCAGGCTGATGCCAGCCAGCCATGTTTTTTCGTGATGCCCAACGCTGTACCAGGTTTATCCTTCAGAAGCATTCTGCGAGCGGAATGCGAACCGTCAGCATTCGCATTGGCGGCGCCGGGGGCCCCAACTGTTTTTGACTGGGGGCAGAGTTAAGGCAAACTGAAAACATCTGAAAACCAGGGATGCCAGAACTTCTTACGAAAACCCAAGTCTTGCCAGACAGAATTCCCATGGATGCCCAAATGAGCTCCAAGAAAATGAAGGCCACGGACAAGAGATCCAAGTGATTCCTTTGTCGGTCCTTATGCCCCAACACAAATTGAGCTTATCTTGCGACTTGCATGTGATGGGCCGTTTTGTGTGTACAGTGCTGAATGACTATCGTTTAGGTGGGATTTCTAGTTGAGACGCGGGTGGTCTGACTGTACAATGGTTTAATTTCTTGGAGTTCTCCCATCATCCTACAACGGAAATTTTGCTAGCCATGTCACAGGAAGCCAAAACAAGTTCCCAACAGCTATGGAGGCCCATTTATCGCCAATCTATCGCAGTTGAAGCACGACAACAGAGAAGCCCCGAGGTCTATGGGGACAACGACGACCAGTACTGGAACCGTCGCTTGCCGTTCCGACTGTCCCTGGACATCAGCGGCCAGCTTGCACTAGTTGCACTAGTTTCGTCCTGAGATTGCCTTTCTGCGACTCTGTTCTCCTCGGTGAGGCCCGAAACCTCCAAATGCTCATCTTCCTTCAAACATGCTATTGCTGTTCTTTGTAGACTGCGAGCCAGGCTCCGAATACACCGGCAGCATGCCTCCTCATGACAAGCGGCCTTTTTCATCCCAACTTTCAAACCGAAGTATCTTGAATGCTGCACAGGTGACCAGGACGCACATCCACCAAAAATCGATGCAAACTACGTGGAGAACGTGGCTGAAGGCCTGTGCTTCAGCAGAGCCGTGTGCATGGGGGAATACCTGCTCAGGTCTCATGATGCAGGCACGTAGGCTTAGCAATCGAGGGAAGCGACTATATCATAGCTGCGCTTCAACAAGGTTTTCTTTGCCGTTGCTTCCTCATTGCACGCACGGCTGGTTCTCTTGCTACTGCCGGTGCTCCACAAGTGCCAGGCATGCTTCGAGTCGTCGACCGTTTGTCGGCAGACGCTTCCGTGGGTGGCCGCACGGAGCCAAGTAATTTCCGATACTTGTTTTTTTTTAACCCTGGCATCCTCGTACCTGCACATCTGCCATGATCTTACCAGCATGCCTCGGCATAGCTTGACGGACCTGGTGCCGCACTTCATTCTCAAGCTGGTTTTAGCTGCCGCGGTGCGTTCTGCCACCTCCTCTCCGGCACCGAGATGATGCTGGGTGCAGCATTCCTGTGGCTTGGCTGCGTGTAAGAACTCTGCCATCTTCTGCTTTCTAGACTGGAGCAGGCATGCTGGCGTCAAGTGTGGTAAGTGAGCAGCTGTAGTCAGAGTGGCTCAAGAAGCTCATCCTTATCCTGAGCTTTGAGAAGCCGCACCTCTGCCTTGCAGTGCATGTCCACCCCAGCAAACTCAGGCTGGTCGTGTCGGTTGCCGCGCAATCAACAACGACCAAGCCCTTGACAGAGGCGCCCCGGCCACTGCTGCGGACATCGCCTTTGGATGTGGACCGCACCAACAGCACACTATAGCGCACTCCACACACATAAATCATCAATAACCTGATGAGTCTTCCATCATCTTATGACGATCCTCTGCAGCCTATTTGTCCTGAGCTCGGTGGAGATCCCCTTTGAGAGACTCGATTCCGCTGTTCATTAATCCAACCAAGCCTTGGAGGGCTTCCGGGCATTGAGGGGACATTTCGAGAGGGCAGATAGCGGTCAGCGCCAGTGTGGTTGTATGGCCTCTAAACTTCCAAGCAAAACCCGAAACCGCACGGCGGTCCGTGCTGCACCATGATCAAGGGCGGGTTGGAAGAGTTGCCCCGAGCAGGCGCAGAAGGAAGCTCTCTCCGAGTATCAGCAGGCTCGAGAGGGGTGGGGGAGAATTTCGGTAGAATGTCGCGGTGGGGCCATTCTTGTTTTCTCCTGAGCACTGTTTGCCGCTGGATGTGGGTGTTGATCGTCTAAGAGTCCTTCTACGGAAGTTATGCAAAATCTACATTTCCATGACATGTGAGAATCCGCGACAGATCCACGAAGAGGCGTACATTTTTTGGGTTGGGAAAAGTTTGACGAAAGTCAACGCTTGGCCCAGTTTAAGAAATCCGTTTCGAGAAGCAAAATCTGGAGAAAGACTGGCGAAAGCTCCGCGACAGTCCCGCCAAAGCCTGACATATCCTGGATAGACCCAGCCCTCCTTTGACCCTTGAGTCCTGAACTCAATCTTAAGCTCACCACCCTCACGCCACAGCTGAGGATCTACATGAATGCTGTTCTAAAGCTCCGTGTCTTCCGGTTAAACTTTGGGCTACCTGTTGTTTCAAGGGTGCGCGAAAAAGGTGTGAAAAGAATGCACCTTTCCCCGAGAGTCCGAACACCAGCGGCTATATGAGGCAAGATGAAGCTATCGTCTGTGGCTGCAGGCTCCGAAGTTGCCAGATGTTGGTAGGATTGTGGCCGAGATGCAGCTGAATTTTTCAAACGACCAAGCAAGCGCAGCTCAACTGTTCCAGGCTTCGTTCAAGGAAACTGCACGAAAGTTGCACGAAAGCACCCACGCATGCCTTAGGCTGGGCTAGAGGCCTAGGCCCACGAGAGCTGCCAGACCTCTCGATGTTGATGCTTGATGATAAGGCGACATCCAGATATGGGTTCCGAAAAGTTTCGCGAAAGAAGGCGCGAAAGGAACACGCTTCGCGAAAGTTGGCTATTTCTCTTGTTCAAGGAATTTCGAACAACCACCACAGCTGCAGACACAAAAACTCCAGGACTCATTTTAGGGGTTATAGGGTTCAGAGGTGCCCGTGGTCAGGCGCGCAAAAACTCCGCGAAAAAAATGGTTATTCGCGAAGATGCACTGCCGGGCAAAGCAGTTTAAATCAACTGCCATATCTTCCCTGCTGGGACTCTTATGCGAAGAGATTTGTCGGCAGGTGGAGAAGGAATATTCCGAGACCCTGAAGAGCGCCAACGACAAGCATCTCGAATAATCGGCTAAGGGGCTTAGCGTTAGGGATTAGGATGGTGCATGTGGTTGGATTGAAGGGGGAATCGGGTCTCAGGGTGACATCATAACCCGGATGCAAAAAAGGGTTGCTCGGGCAACAGAGGCGACACGAGTCCGCATGCAATGCTGGCTTGCCAAGGCTCGAGAAACTCCAGAGTTGGCTCGAGGCTGGCCGAGGTATGATTTGCTCTTGGTATCTCCTGGGGATCTCGGTTGCGCGCAACGGCCTAGATGTTGGGATCTGGAAGACTGAGCTGGGAGTGCTCATAGATTCCTCATGTTCGCGGCGACAAGCAATAACAACGTTCGGATCACAGGTTGCGTGTCCCCTGTACGTGATATCGAGCCCAACGACCGCACGCGAAAGCGAGGGCATCCAGAGCTCTGCGCAGAAGCCGGACGAGGCCGAGTCTGTGGCGAGCCAGATCCAGCACCTGGGACCAGTCAAACACCGTAAACATGCTTCGGCCATCTTTAGGCAATTTACGTGTCAACCATAACAGGCTTACATACTGTGTTTTTTGTTCTGTGAGTGGTGTGTGTGTGTGTGTTTAGGTTTCAGGGATGTTCGTGGGAATGTTTAGGGCAGGTGCACGAGTTGGCGTGCTACGAGAGGGATCCCTGAACTGTCGCATGCCCAAACCAAGCCAAGTTACCGACGCTTTGCCCCAGTCGCTTGTAAACGTGTCAACGTCCCTGCTTATGAAAGAAGTTTCCCCCATAGTCGAGCTGCATGCATGTTGCGGTGGTATTAGTGATGGGTCGGCAATATTTTTTGCACGCTAACTTGTGGCCCAGAATGGCAAGCGATGTTTGCAACTCACTGCAAGGGAGGAGGCTGAGAAGGAATACCACTCGCAGTACGACTCACTGATCAGCAAGTTCGACAAGAAGCTGAGTGCAGCTTGGCGTTGCATTCCAGCCCAAAGAACCAATATTCGGGGCTGTACTGAGTTGCTCACTGGATTCCTTGCTTAGAAAAACAATCCTTTGACAGGTTCTGTAGGCTACAGGAAAAGAAATCCTTTAACCGCAAACTTTTGAACCGTGTTTCAGCTGGGCGTGGGAAGTGCGCTGAGGAATGTGCAATGTGTATAAAAGTGGCCTTTACGTTCAGTTGGGTGGAAGCCAAAAAATCAACCTCCAAGCTATACGCATCATGGGATCTAAGCTCGAACCGTAAACCGTACATAAGGTTAATATGCTCCTCACGACTGGCTCTTGGGGGATCTTAAATCTTGAACAATGGTCCCCAAACCCACAGGTACACTGAGGTATGTAGGCCCCCTCCACGTAGACCCCGCCGAGTGAACACATGTACCCGGATCCGTCCCCATCTTGTTCGTTACTTAGTTATGTACTTTGGGGACATGTTGGTGAAGCCGGGTACTTCTGAAGTGATTGAATGCGGTTTTAATCTCTTGAACACACAGCCTTTCATTGTAAACCCGCCTCGGCAGCTGGGCCGGCCCAGAGCATGCAGTATGTAGAGATGAGCTAGGAAAAGGCTCTTAACTTCCCCCACGTCCTAAGCCTTCCTGCAAGTTCCCTTGCTGCTTTCAAAAAAAGTGCTGTCTGACCGAAGAAACGGATTTGGGTGAACAGAAGTGAACCGGCTTGTGCTGTTCTGACGCCTCGTTTCCCCTCTGGGCGTGGTCTTGTGTGAACTTATGAAGCGGCTGGACTCACTGCTCTGGATAGCAGCCCCTCCCAGGGACCTTCATGGCTGACTGCGACGATTGAAACTACATCAGCTAGCACCGGGAACCATCTTGTGATCTTCCAGTTTTGACTTAAGCCCTTGACCTCCACCTCCACCTCACACCTGTGAGGCAACTTGTATGGGATCCTAAGAATGCCTTGAAATGCCTTGAAGCAGCCCTCTGAAAACCGTCGTGAAATTCTCAGGACCTTTCAGACATCTCCCCTGGTCCTGAGCTGAAGGCTGCTCAGAAGGACCTAGTGCGCACATGCACCATGAAGCGTTAGCTCTACTTTCTCCAGTGCTTACCACATGCGGTAAGTTCATCACTGTTTTGGACGACCCGACGGGGCCCAGACTGACAATCATGAGAACCCTGTCGATGCTGACAGGAGCTCAAGGAACTGTCGAAAGAGATTCAGAAGTTGAGCAAGATGGTGATGAAGGCCCGCTTCAGAATTATCCCTGCGTAGGGCTTTTCAGAGCTTCTGCGGCTCAAACAAAGCCTTTCAACTGTTTTTCCGCCGCCGGAATTGCCTTGCAACTCGTGTCCTACCCACTGGGAAAGGTGTGTGCGGCCACGAAGCGCTAAGACTTAGCAATTTGCTAAGCTGCTGTGTGTGAGCGAAAGAAACTTAGAGCCATCAGGCATCGGTTTGAGAATCTCAAGCTCGAACCTTCAGTTTCTGGACCTAGACAAACCAGCAGCCTTGTCCCTGTCCCTGCATCTCAACTACAGCATTCCAATGGACCAAGGAAGAACTTCGCACGATATTCCAGGAGGCTTCAGACAACCAATTGAAACGGTACCTACGTGAAGCTCCCACGAGACCTGGAACGCGCAGCCAGCACAACAAGAAGAGCCCGTGATATGTGGACTCGCGAAGCAACATACGGCTTTTTCACATCAATACCCAAAGCTTGACCGCCACAATTTGCAATGAATGTTTTCGCTTAAACTTGAACCTGCATCAGCAAGTATCCATAGCATGTATAGCGCGATCAGATCTAGCATAAGCATACACACTTGAACAATTCACTGCAGGCCATGAACAAGAAGTGCCTCGGCGGCTGAAGATTGTGGAGTTCATGGCCGATGAGCTTGTGTATGGGTGTCACACACGAGCAGCGAAGGTACCATGAACTTCGCAGTACTCAGAAGGACAAGGCTCAGGACAAGGGTTCAGACGTATTGTCTCCACAGCCGACTCAGGCGTTGTTCAAGGATCAGAACGCTGGATTAATGTAAGGAGCGGACCACAGCTTGCAGCTACAGAAGCTTCGGAGTTTCAGGGTGCAGACACGGTGACGCTCCCCAACCTCCATTTTCGGCTCAGCCATGAGGACATGATGCAGGCTTTGCAGAAGGAGGCTGGCTACGCCACTCGATCAAAGTCCCCAGGTCCTGGGATGATGATGGGCATTGGTTCTGCGACGGAGAAGGGTGGGCTGCATTTGTCTTGTGCACGGTGTTATGTGAATGGGCTTTGCACCGTTAAGGCGATGAAGCTTGCCCGCCATGCAGAGAAGTTCGGCCGCAAGGCAGGTATACGGCATGCAGATGAGTTGTCTTAGACACCAACTACAAAGACAAAGACCTGTGTGGCAACACATGGCAAAACTCCCCTTTGCTGTCTGGCCTTCCAGGTTTTGAAGACACAGGGCCTTAACCACTGCATTTCGAAACACCACGGCTGAACTCTGCGGAACAGTGCTCCGGGATGGCCAGGCGGGGCAAAAGGAGAGCCAGTATGAGGGGGACGAGGACCTTTGCAAGTTCTCCTTGTCTGCGCTATTCCAAGAGCTCGTTGCTGGGTGTTGAGCTTCCCCGGTCTTGGATAGGCTCTAGGCCTTGTTCGTGGTCGTGGAATGCCTTGTGGACTTGTGGACATGCTTGAGTGCCAAGTCACACGCAAAGTTCGTATCGGCCGAGTTTGTCGCGCATCAGTACTACACATCTTGCCTAGGTGCTGAACTGCCTGCTGAACTCTGAACTCCCTGCTGAACTCGTTTTTCGTGATGTCAACCAGAGGAGACTGCAGAGAAGGTCACGGAGAAGCTGTCTCGTGCTGCTGAGAAGTGCCCGGGCATGAACAGATCATTTATTTTAGGTCTCATCGAGTGAACCGTGCTTCAAAGTTATGAACATGCTGTGTTTCTGTATTTCATGCTGCAGCTATAGTGTATAAGGGCCATGAAAGGTACGCTGGGTGGAGGCTTCGTTTGCAATCGGGCAGGTACGGCGAGAAGGCTGAGCGAGTAGTGGAGAAGTTCTTCGAGAAGGTCGAGGACAAGGCCCGACACCTGTAACCACACACTATAGCTAACATACTTCAAACACCTGTACTACTTACATTAGTATAAGCGACTAGACATGACTGCAATTCTTAAAACACCTATGATTTTTATTTATGTAATTTCCATCGGCTCGGTGGCTACAACTCTTCGACTTGGGAGACGCCTGACATGGGGGTTTAGGGTTCAGTCAGATATGTCACTGTTTGAATTCATCGGGGAATCTGTGAATGGCGTGGCTGCAGCTTCGCTGGATTGCCAGATGGAGAATCGTCGGGACAGCGTAGAGCACGGCGCTGAGGACATCGAGTTCTGGTTTTATAGGTTCAGTGCTGGGTTTAAAGAGTGGCGCTTCACCATGTTGTGACCATGCTGTTCAAGAGCACAGGGTTTCAGCCACCCACCCAGTTGGTCTTTCCCTCTCTCCCCTGGGGGGTGTTAACCGTTCGGAAAACCCACAGCAACCAGCCGCAGGATGAAGCGAAGAAGCGCATGGCGCGGGTGAAGCAGGCGGTTCAGAGCGCCGAGGTGCGGCTCTTAACAAATGGAGTTCTGTTGTCACGGACATGTTGGACGAACTCGGCTTCACCGGCGGACCGCATGCTCGCAAGTTGCATCGTCCACAGATCCGGGAGCTCTCTTCCTCGCAGGGCAAGGTCAGAGCTGAGCGTAGAAGTGCTTCTTACAAATTAGATGTTGGGTTTTTCGACAAGGCGCTGCAATGTTACAAATGCACGGCGTTAGCACCTCACATTGAGCCTCGCATTCCTCGCACATTCCGTTGGAAGCTCTGAGGAGTCCAAGTCGGCATCTGGTTCCTCGGGCGCCAGCCCAGCATTGCTGCCCGGCAAAGCCTTGCAGGGTACATGTGGCTTATATTGGCCTGAAACACTCATTATAATCTAAGTCTTGCAAAGCTAGAGGGGCAAGGTTGGGCAAGGCTCATTAGCCAGAGCCTTCGGCAAGATCATCTCACAGCGAAGAGCCCGCAGATTTCCTCACAAAAACCAAACCTCCGGAAAGCCTTCGGTCTGGGTGTTGTTTCTTCTGCTGTGCGCATTCATTTCTTACTCTCCCTGCCCCGAACACCCCTCCAAGCTCTTCTTCTCCATTCCTGGAAGTCGAAGGTTCGCATTTGCTGTCGTTTTTGCTGCAACTTGCGACTGCCCCCCCACCCCCACCCCCACCCCCATCCCCACCCCGTGGGTGGGGACTGCGTCCACCAACAGAGGCCAGCGTCATCTCTTCGCCGCGCAGTGTGGTTTTTACATAGCAGGGCCCGGAAGGGCAGAACAGAAAAAACGACACAACATACTCTAACAAAACGCATGCCAAGGCAAACCGTGCAAACAGAAGCGCCTTAAGCATAAGAACAAAAACTGCTGCTTAAAGCTGGAGGCTTCGCGGCTCTGGGCCGCTGCAGCTCCTGGCTCCCCCCGAGGATCCGTGCGAAGTTTCAGTATTGCAGCAAGCCGTGAGGGCGGGAGCCGGCCGGGTGCAGTGGAGAGTTCGTGCATCAGGTACGCGTGAACACAAAGCCAGAATCAAGTGGGAGCAAGGGCACTGCATGGCAAAGCGCCTAGCAACGAACTAGCATTGTCCCAGTCCTCGAACCCGAAGTCCAGTGTCTCGATTGACCTTGGTCCCGTAGTTTGGCGACCAGCAGCCTAGCAAGATATGCAGATGCGGCAGTGGAAAGCCCAGCCCTTGCAGGTTTGGGGCTTGAAGGGTTCATGATGTGCTTAAGAGGGCTGAGAAGATTTGCGCGTGAGTGAGAGCAGCTTGCTGCAACTTCGCACTCCTTTTCGTGAAAAGCTTCGCTCAAGGATTGAAAGACAGGAAGACCCAGCGACAGCGACGTTCTAAACTTCTCGCGTGTGTAGATGGACCGCACTTTTGAGTGCCTGACGTGCTATCCTTGTTAAATCAAGAACTCCTGGCCCACTCACCCGGCGCAAAGACTTGAAGAGGAACAGGGAGTTAGTTCAGCAATCGTATACTGGAGTTACTTCCTGTCTGTAGGGCTGCGACTAATACAGGCCCAACCCAGCACGCAGTACCGATGCCCATCCTACTCTGCAGAACCATGACCATGCTCCGAAGCCCTCACTACATGAATCTACACGCAAAGCATCTGAATGTCTCGACAACGTGAAGTGCCTTGCATGTCCGTTTCGATGTATGCCGAAGGCTTGATTCCGAATGTTCAGGGAACCTTCCCTTGTTAATCTCAATATCGACCTTAACTTATTAACTCCACCGGGGAGAACAGCAGAAGAAACAAGAAACATTGCAAGGTTTTAACAAAGCAAAAAGCTACGCCAGGAGATGCTCCGCCGTGGGCTCCTCCTCCCGGCCGCCATCGGCTTGTCGGCCCTCGGCTTGGCCACCACAGCTTGGGTCAGGAACCAGAGGCCCCAAAGCAAAGCAGCATTTTTTGGAATTTTTGTCATCTTAGAGTCATATGACTTATTGGAGCCACGGTCAGGCGTCCATCGGAGCTGCGCATTCCTCCCATTCTCGGCTGAGCTTCTCCCCATTGCCTTCTCGGGAAGCGGAAGCCTAGGCTCGCAGGTCATACCTACCAAGCATTTCTGGGAGGATGTGTTTGTCGGAGCTTTTTCACAATTGAACTTCAGAAGGCTCCATACCAAAGTTCTGCAGAGCCTGGCAGCCTGGCGGCTCCCGCATGCCTGACGAGTTTTGGCCCTGCCGGCATGCCGCCCCGCGATCTTTCCGGTCAGCCATTTTAATAGCGACCAGAGAGACCTGGAGTGCGTGTGGTAGCAACGGTAGCAAACGCTGTGCTGGACATAGTGTTCAGTCTTCCTCGCCCCTTCTATTGCCCCCTCCCCCTCGAGTAGTTTGGTAAAGGTTTAAGTTGAAGGAGTTTAAGCTCTTTTTTCTCCAACCAGGCCGTGTTGGTAGAGGAGGGACTTATTGCTGTATAGGTGATTCCCAGACAGTATGCTATATGAGTAATTAAGGCGCATAAGGAGGAGTCGTGGAGATGGCCACGTGGCGCCCGTAGAAGTGGGGTTCACGAGGAGGGCTCGTGTGGCCCTGCACGCTTCTTCAAAATCAAGACTACACAATTGTGGACATAATGCACAAGCGATGTTGATTTTGTGTTGGCACCAAATCGTGGCCCTGCCACACTTTCTCTCCAATGTTGATCTATGTCGATCTTCAACATATAATAATCCCCCCGGCCCCTGCACACCTCTCGTATTATCAACAAACAATGGTGGTCCTGCCACGCCTTTTGCAAGGTTGACTTAGCGTCAGACAGACGGAGGAAGATCAGACCGCAGGGGGGGATGCCGCACCACCGAGGGAGGAAAGTGGCCACCGACCAACCGACCCAGAAGACCACGCCGCACCCAGGGAGGAGCGGCGCGCGCCCCCTTGGAGTGCTGTTGGAACGGATTTCTTGGGGTTTTTGGAATCTTTTTGGGCTCTAAATGGTCGCGGAGGGGTGCTCTTGCAATGCTCTTAAAGTGGTCTTACGTACACAGGGGTTCACGCCGGCAGATTTCCCCCCTATGCGCTAGACGGCTTCTGCGTTTGCAGGCGTGTGCCGGCATGGGCTTAGCTTCCATCGCCCTTTCATTTATTCATCAACTCTTGACCGCAGCTGCAGCACTTTCCTTACCGAGATGCGAATGGCAAGTCATGTGACAGCGCTTTACGGATCTATTCAGCAGTGGCAGGGAACTGTGTTTGCAACTGTGGCAGTATCAAGGCGTGCATCGCCACAGCGCAGATGATGAAGACACACAGAGCGAATTCAACTGATTCAACTGTAGCATCCCAATTACAGAGCCGGCTGACTCCTGTAAGACGGCAAATTCTAGCTTTGCTTTCGGAAGCTGCTTGTGAAGGCGATGGGTAAGCATTGCATGACTAGTCAATGTAGCTGATGACAAGAATACAGTGTAGACATCTGATAGCCATCAGATGCTGAAGGCCATACTGGTGCATGGCCTAACTTTGCCGCCTTCGGGCAACATCTTCATCGCCTGCACTTAAAACGAGCATCCGGACACAGCGGCCGCGGCAAAAAGAGTTTGGCTTACGTGAGGCTTTGTGCTCGTTAAATGCTGACCTTGCGTGCGTTGCAGGGCTCCTTTAAGCCGTGCCTGCGAATATGCAGTTAATTTTGTCCGAGTTCAGCGTCCTTCCCCAACGGTCCATGAGAAACCCGAGGTGAATCTCGCAAGTCCTTGAGAGACTCCAAGTAGTTCTTGAGGCTTCTACTTCTACACAGTCGGGGAGCGGCACACCACACAGCAGGCGCGGTGGATGTAATTTCGATTGCTTGCGCCCTTGTGAAGGGAGGCATCTGGTTTGCAATGCGCTGTTGCAGTCCAGGGAATGTGTGGGGATTTCATCTGGGGGCTGACCTGTGCATCCTGCGCAGCTTACTCTCTTGTTTTGAAAAGTTTGGCACTTAGCATGTGCAGTCCCTGTATCTGGCCTCGTTCGAATACGCTAGACAGCTGCCTGAGGCAGCAGCAACCTCCGTAGCATGCAGACATGTCATTGGCTGGACACTGAGCGTGTAGTCGTCTTGACAGTCAGTAACCTGTACACTTGAGGCAAGCCATGCCCCCCGAAGTTAAGAAACCGAGCTTGGCCTAGAAGGCGCTCCTGTAGAAAGTCAGAGGCGGAAAGGCCGGAGCAGAATTGTCCAGGAGCTCGGCTACCGCCTGGCCGAAGCAACGGGTCGCATCCACCTCGCCGCCAGGGCCTCGGCCAAACTCAGAGTCTGAGAGATAGGGCTTAGGGGGGGGCTGGATAGGGGGCCTGAATTGGAGCCTGGCTGAAGGCCCCGACTTGGGTAATCCACGCGTGGCTGGCCGCAGGCTCCCCAGCTTTTGAAGGCAAGGCTCAAGGACCGGAAGGAGCGTACGCGTACTCTGCAGGCCAGTCTAGTGCCTTCTAGTGCTTTCTAATGCCCAAGATGAGGTCATGAACTTCCTGGTGTCATTCCAATATCAGCTGCCCAGCTGGCCGCTCAACCAGCCAGCAGGCCTGCAGTGGGACATTAAGATGTGGCCGCAGGGGCGCACTAGGTGTAGATTGTGCAGACAAAGACACCACAGGCTCGGCTACAGCTTTGAGCTTTGGACCTGCATTGTCAAATCTCCACTTTATTGGTTTGAAATCCGATGTGAGCACAGGGCGTGTCGTTGAGCCAAAGTCGTACTTCACCACGCCGCAGACTTAGAGTTACTTGAAGAGGATATTTTATCTGGCGCAGCTGACTGGCTATGCACTTTGGAGCGCGAGGGATCGAAGCTGATCTTTGGCTTGGGAATCATGTGCTCGAAGCCCGAACGCATTAAACACACCACAATGAGGCATGTCCCATGCCCAGGTACTCCATGGCCAAGAAAGGCCTCATCGATCAGTGGTTGCCCGGCCATCAATGGAACTTGCTTGGGGGTTTGGGTGTTCAGGTCAAGCAGCTTAACAGGGCACAGTCCGAGTTCACAACCAGTCTACTAGCTGGGCTTCCGAGTCGTCGAGAGATCCTTGTAACAGCAGTGGCTGAAGATGTCGTTTGAAGCTGCTGCCTGTGTGGTAGTGAGCACTCCATCAGCTGGAAGTCAACACTGCGCGAACGCAGGGGGGGGGGGGTACATTTTTTAGTTGTTGTTACGTCCTGCCAAGCCCGCCCTCTCAACAACTACGCCATCATAAGCTCCAACGCGGATCCCCTCGGCAGTAGCGCCGCGAAATACTTCACGCGAGAGTTGCAAAGACATGCATGCCTAACGCAGCTGAACTTAGAATACAAGAAACAACTTGAAGAGCAAAGACAACTCGGCAGAGAAGCTGGTGCAGCATCGTTTTCTGGAACGTAAGTACAATCTACACGAGCCCTCACCGTCCAGACTCCTGAGAATCCCAGCGTTGCCACTTTCAGGTTTGACAACACACTGTTTCGAGAGACGTTTGGCTACAGCCACCTCTACACCACTGAGGCTAGCCGGGAACTGCGTGGGGACAATCATGTGGCAGGGTGGGTAGCCGTGTCTGCTCAAAGTCGTCAAACCAGGAAACTTTGTCTTTCCTGACACGAACTGAAGCGAATGCATGGGTATGAAAGGTTGTCAGCCGAACAAGCTCAATTGATATTGGAGGTGGCGTATTCTTCAGAGAGATATGTATATAACATGCACGAAAGTACATATATATATATATATACATACATATACATATAGATAATATGCTTTGGAGGGCCATGTTTGTGGAGATTTGTTTTGCGTTTGTGGGCAGTCTTCCAGTAGCGGACAGAGGCAGTTCGGGCCATGGACGGCGCCCGGGACCAAGGCGAGAGTGCGACTTGGGGCAGCTGATGGCAGCTGCAACAGACGATGGCGATGCCAGAGATCGTGCTCGATTTGTGATGTTGTGGACCTCGTCCGACATCGGCGCAGGCTCTTCGGAGCACATGGCGCCTAGGCGGCTCGTCGTTCGTGCTTTGGACCCATCGGAAACAGCTCCAGGGTAGTCGATTTCGACTGTGCCGCCCTTCGTTGTCAGGGAGAGCGGTGCGGTGACGTTTCGATAAGTTTGCGAAGCGACGCCTTCACGCGTGAACCACAAGCATCAAATGAAGAGGCAGGAGCACATGAAAAGCGAGACCGCTCACTAGGAGTTCAGAAAAGATAGCAGACCTAGTCCGCCCACCCATTTACTTCACAAAACTTTACTTTCCTGGTAATATGTTTCATACATCTCCATTTCACACCCCCCCCCCTATCCACTGTGGTATCTGAACCTGAAAAGTTCCACAACCCCAGTACCCTCGGAGGAGGCAGTGGCTTTGGTGGCGGCGGCCCAGCGGCAGAGTCGCCCAAGGCCACCCAACCAAGCTCGTGATTCACAAGCCATGTCCAGGCTTGTGCTCTCCTAGTATTCGCGGACTTTGTCTCCAAGGGGATTTCGGATTTGAAGGGCAGTCCGGGTGAAGGATTGCTACTTGAATCATTCAGGATCCATGATGACAGTTGCGGATGCACCATACACGGATCTTGAAGGAGCCACAGGCAGAGTATTCATCCGGGAGAATGGGGTGGCACGACTACGCTCAACATAACTCCCCGCTGCATTTTCTTCAATGCGATGCCTGAATGCCTGCGACTTGCGCACTCTACAGTCAATCTGCAGGCAGACACATTCCCACAACAAGCGGCCTGGAATGTCGGAACCTCAATCTAGTCCCAGCGCGCCAACCGAAGCTGGCCACGTGGTGACTCAGATTCGTTATGACCACAGTCGAAGCCACTCTGCCCAGCTCAACCCGTGGCTGAGGCTGACTCTCGTGGCCGGGCCGGTGCTCATTTCCCTTTGGACCATGGTTGGGGCCTTAGCAGTTTTTTTGGTTGCTGGAGTCACTGGAGTCTGAAAGTATGCTGGGTTCACGGTGGCTTCTTTTATGGCTCGTGAGGCTGATGGTAGGGTCTCGATTCTGTACGTTATTTAGATTTATGTTTTCGAAGATTAGGTTTGTTTCGCTTGTGGATGAGCGATGAATTTCTGTGATTAATACCCTGGGTGCTTTCTGAGTTGGGTTCTTTCGCCGTCTTCCTTGCTTTCCGGGGCGATCTGCTGGGGGTTTCAGGCGCCACTCACTGCATTCATTGTGTTGATTAGTGATAGGGAATTCATGGTGTATGACCTGCAGTCCGGATTAGGTTCACATGCGTTCGCTATCTTGCGTTTGGGTCCCTTTCCAAGATCGAAGGCTACTGAAGCATCCAGGTAATCAGCGGCCTGTGTGGAATTTCTTCAAGACGGCTTGCGATGCTTTAAGTTTATGGGCATGTTCAGGGGATTTGAGATATTGGAATCTGCATAAACTCGCGAGCCAACTGGAATTCGTGAGCGTAGCAGCAGATCCGGGCATGTCATCATGATATTCAGCTGGCGTTGGCGGCGGGTGTGCGCAGGGTCGTCTTAGCTCCATCAGAATGCATCATCATGAGCCTCATGCGTTGCCTGGCGCTGCTAGACCCTCTGGATGCCACGGCAGAGAGTGAGAGGGTTTTTTATACTTCGGGTTTCCTGACGGAATTGGACGGGGGAAGCAGTTAGTTGCAGTTAATCAGAGAGTTTCGAGACGGGCCGGAGGCCCATGCCGTGTACCATCTGTGACCATACGGTGTGTCGCCCAACTCAGCAAACTCTATAAGGGAGGCAAGTTTTACAAGGACCCTAAGATAGGGTGAACAAAGGCGGGCTGGACAAAATAAAAAACTGCATGTTTTTTCCGCCCGACCTCGAGTGGGGGAACTGCAGCAGTTTTTTGCTTGCATGCTGGGGGCAGTACCCTCTCTTTGGTCGTCTGTTCGCAGTCAGTTACCCCATGTAGACCGTATTCGGGCGCGCACTCGCGCGTGGGGGCCTTCGGGGACCCTTCATGCCCAGCAGAAGAAGAAGAAGGAGAAGAAGAAGCAGCAGAAGCAGAAATAAAGTTCACACCAAACTGAACCGCAGTGGAAGGAAGAAGGAAGAGAGAGAAAGATGGGTGGCTGGGCACTCAGCTCCTTGACTAATTAATCCGTGTACCCTGCACGTTTTGCTCTCCCCACAGGCCGACTTAGTTTTCTGCGCCGAAAGAAAGGTGCGCGCCAAGAACTCGGGGGGGGGGGGGCTGGGGGGGACGCTGGTGGTGACTGGGGGCAAGCCCCTGAGACCCATATGATATCTCCCCCGGGTTCCGAGAACAACTGACTACCCCAACATGGAGGCGCGCAAGTGCGGGGGAAAATCCCTGACCTCAAGCCCCAAGAAAGAAAGAGAGATAGAGAGAGAGGGGGTACGGCACATGCCTCGGCGTTCGCACGCTGGCTGCACATCTGGCTGCGCAAGCCTGCGGAAGTGATTCACCCCCCTTTCAAGATCCCTAGTTAGGCCATCAGTGACAGCCCAGGTTTTACTGGTGCTTTGCGGCGGGTTGAGCCTGTCGGTGCCGCGCCGGCAATTGGGGTCCTTGCAGGTGTTTGAAAGCAGCGGTTAGAAATCGAGGACACGTGTGCACTACTGAGATCTGATGAGACTGTACAAGGCGCAGACACGCTCATTTGGCAAGCCCATGGGCTTCTCGCCCACTTTGTATGGCAAGGTCGCATGCTCAACGTCTTGGAGCCTGTGCAGCAACTCGGCACAGAGCCATTTGGAGCCATTCCGAGCGATCGGGTACCGTGGATGTAGAGGTACGAACTCAGGACTCGGCAAAATACTCGTTACTCGTACATGGGCCTGAAAATGAGAAGCCTCAAAAGCCTACGGGCTTGTAAATTATGTGAGTATATGTGGCTTTTTCCTGGCTTGTCGGGTGCCCCAAGCCCTGTACACGAACTGCAGGTCTTTGCCAGTTCGGCTTCTTTGTCTCCTCGCCTGCCACACACGTTTGTGGCTTCGTGACGTGCCCGGGCTGCCATGGCTCACAAGTCTCACAGGATGCTTGCACGCCGACCATAGGCTTAGACAGAATGGTGCAAGAGCTTCGATGTTGGATTGTTTGCCGTTTCTTTCTCATAGTTCGTGAAGCAACAACTTCACGTCCCCTAAACCGGCCTGCGCTTTCAGGCAGCCTGCCTACCGGCTGTGGATGCCCTTCCAGGGGGGCTACCTTCACGTCTTCCTGCAGGGCATAGGCCTGCAACTTCTGGGTCGAGTTGCTTGGATCCAGGAACCTACATTTGGCACAGCCTCCACCGCAGGCTGGTCCTGCTTCGCATTGCTGCTGGTGCAATGGTGCCGACCTCATCCCGTAGTCAGGAGTCTGCTTTTGAGAGATGCAGAGTGGCTCACGCTAAGTAACGTGCCGGCTAAAGTACTTTATTTTATACAGAATGTAATCTACTTGGCTGCAGCCGCCATGCTGCAAAACCTTGGTTCGACGGCACACGTGACACAGCCGCCTTACCTTCAGAGTGCAAACCTTCACAGCAGGTGGGCCGGCTGGTACGGCGAGGAGATGTTGCTTACCGAGCTGCCAGTCTGCAGCTGCTTCAGCGCGCTACACGTGTTTAAACCCTGGAAAGACGCAAAAGCCGTCCTCAAGGCTAGGAACTAATGTCTCACGAATGTTGCACTTCAACTCCCAAAATACAGCTGTCAAATCCTCAGCCGCAAATGCCCGGCACCGAGGTTTCCATATGTTGGGGACACCCGGCTGAAGGCATCAGGGCTTTCGAGGGCTTGCAAGCAACATGAAGCCATCTAGCTGACCACACCAACCCCAAAGTGCTGCATTCTTGATTGGTGTTGCGCGACAAGCACTTCAGTGCCAGGTGCAACGGGTAACGCAGAAGGTTTTGCATTAGACCTGCACCTTGCTGATTGGCGGAATGCCTGTGAGCGTACAAGTATGTGCAAGTGGCACGCGCCTGATATATGTATCTGCGCCATTAGTTATGTGATATTCTTGTTTTGCAGCCGGCATATCCGCTTGGGCGGGGAATTTTCAGGGACTAGATGACATTGCTTGCAGAGGCTTTGGGGTGTCCAAGGACCTTCCGCTCTTTTAAGTTCGTGCGGGCACATGACATGCATGGGTCCTTGTCTCATCTCCCACACGTGAACATCACGCTGAGTTCTCTGGTACTTTTTTCAGAGGTAAAGCTGTTGAGAGCCTCGGTCTCTGACGCACAGTTGTAATATAAGCCTCGCTCAGTACGTGCGCAAATTTCCGCAGGCAGCATTTGGCTTGATCGCGCAGGCCTGGGCAGCGGATGGCACAGGGCCGTTTCTGTTTGCAGCCTGTGGTGCAGCATTTCGCAGGTCGACATTAACATTATTCTAAGGTTGAACCTGCATAGAGCTCAAATCGAATCAAAGGCAGAAGTTTCAGATCAAGACCACCTGCTTGCCCTGCGGCAGAGAGGTTCCTTTCGTTGTTTGTTCGCTATGTGGAGGGCATGGCCTGCATGGTTGGTTCTGTTTCATGCAACGTGTTGTGGATGGAATTCTGCGGTGCTGAGAACGTTTTCCTGCAAGGACGGCGCCCATAAGGCTAAAAACCCAAAGCTGCAAGAGCCTCTCAGTTTGATGAGAGAAAGGACCGGCGGGAGCAAGTTCCGGACAGAGGCAGGAGGTCAATTTTATTTACGTCCTCCCGAGAAACTGCTGCTCGCCGACATGCAAGATGCAGCCAAGCGAGGCGACTGGCAGGCGGTTAAAGCCCTTTTTGCAGGCTACGACGGTCGTGCGGTCGCAATATACACGACTGTCATGAACGCAGCCTTTAGATGTCGTCAGTACCATTTTGGGGCCGATACATATGAGAAAGTCTGCTCCTTCAGTTTAGAGAAAGACCCTCCCGTATACACGCTGGCTATGAAACTGTTTGCCAAACTAGGCTTGATGAATCGAGTTCGAGAAATATGGCGTGAGGCACGGGGCTCGTGCGAGCTGAATGAGGCATTAGCAGCGGCCCGGATTGATGCTGCTGCTGATGAAGGAGACGTTGAAAGCGCAGCTGGTGTGCTGGACGAATTGATCAACACTAAAAATTGTGAAGTAGATTTGGGCCACTTCACATCTGCAATTCATGCGTGTGCAACGGCACAGCATTCCTCACACAACGCTGCCTTGTTTCTCTTCGACCGACTGTTGGAAATGCGCTTGGAACCGGACGTGGCTGCTTTCAGTGCTCTGGTTATCTCTGGTTGGTGCGTACCAGGCCGCCCCACTTGAATTCTTGCTGGCTGCATACGAGCGCATGAAGTCCTGGGACATCCCTGCCAATGAGGTCTTTGCCGAAGTGTATTTGACAAGAGTTCCGCAAATCCCCAAGGACAAAAATAGGCGAAGAAGGATGGCGGCCGATATAGCCGAAGACATTCGGGTTTTGCCAGCTGCGAGAGCACAAGCTGCCAGAGCTGCCCTTGCTGACTTCCGCCAAGGCGGAGTGAAGCTTTCAAACCTTTGCCAAGCAATCGATGCGGCCTTCAAGCTGCTCTGAAGACGATCGGAGCAGACCCGGACGGAGACTCAACAGATCTCAACAGCCAAGTCTTCGCAGGAGCCTGAGTGATCAAAGGAAAGGATTCCTTGGCCCTTTGCCTCTGCCACGTGTTGAAAACGACCTAGACCCTAATCTGGCACCTCAATCTCCTGACCAGTCAGTCAACTAGGCATAGCTTGACTAAGTCGCGCAAGAGGGAAGTCAGAGACAAACCCTAGTCGCTTTAAGCGCTTGCCAGGTGACCCTTGGACTGAGCATTCTGGTCTTTAAAACTCCGTGGGAGAAGAGCAAGCGTAGCTGACCGGCGGCGAGGGGCTACGATGGCTTGAGGCATCTGTTTCAATGTTGTGTGACGATTCGTGAGAGCTTCCCTGATTTGAACCGCTGCTTGCCGCCAAATGTGTTTGCAGAATGTTTATTAGCGTGTCCTGACAACGTGTTGCGTGTCTGACATGCAGATATGCACCGACGCTCTGTCAGAGCCAGCCCATCTGAGGTAAGAACCACTTGGCAGGTGCTAACGTCTTTAAAATTCACAGGCTGTGTGCTCTGCCATATCGGGCGCAGGATCATGAGCCATCACGAGGCTGATGCTCATGACCCTGTCGAATTTTAAGATGCCAAAGCGGCGTAGTTAGCGAAAGTTTTGGTGAAGGATCCTGCTGTCTCATGCTCAGATATGCACAGGTCTGTAAAGCATCCGATTCTCTCCTTCGTTTTTGTGATGCAGATCGCTCCAAAACATCATCGGCAGGTGTTGTCCAGACCCACCTGAAGCAATGACTTTCAAGCAAGGCAACAGATTGGACACAGATTGGACAATGGCGCCTATGTCCCGGCCATTTGGGTGGGCTCCACTCAGTTTTAAGTTTCAGCAACACGTCTATCCAGTCTTTGCAGCCCATTGTCCAACTCTGCTTTATTGCCTCGTGGCCCTCAAGGAGTCACACATAGAGGCAGGCCTGAGGGCCTACAGCACTGCCTACAGCAGCACGCGTGGTAGCTCATCGGTTTCTGAAAACTGGCACGCCAGGCCTTGAATGCATAGAAGCAACAGGAAAAACTCACATTTGTTCATGCCTTATTAGAGCTATCACGCACATTTCAATTGCGTGGAGGCACCTGCGATCTTGCAAGTTCGTACCGTGCACCGTGCTATTCCTTTAGTGTAAGTCCCTGAGAGAAGAACCGTCAACATGTGCGTGCGAACGCTCCATTCCCTCGATCTGCGCTGATTCAACTTTAGTGGGATTTGCCTACTTACAGGCATGTTCCTAGCATCAACTGCTCGTTTCCACGCGGCATAATCTGTTTTCGTATGTATGATTACTTGCATTCTTGCAGACAATCGTGACATAAACAAACGCGCGCCTGCACAGTGTGCACCTCGCACGCATCTTTTGCAAGGGTTGCAAGGTGCAGGAAGAACCTCCCAGAAGTTTGTACATTGCCATGTTCTGATGGACATCCATGTACAGATATGTAAAGTCTTTGCACGATTGTTTTGTCGGGTCGAATCAAGATGCCGGGCTATGGCCCTTCCGGCCTGATCTCCAGATGCAGAGCGGTCAAGAGCTACTTGGACTCACGGCCAATGTCATCCGGACACCAGACTGTCGACAATGGGCACACCAAGGGTGTTTGTTGAGCCCTTGGTGTGTCAAGCGGCGCAGGCAGAAAACGAAAGTTCGGAGAGCCTAAGCTAAGCTAAACTTTACGGGCTTTCAGGAAGTGCTGCTCCAAACGTGGCGAACCCCGAAAGCCGCGAAGAGACAAAACCGAATGATGCTCATGGTCCATGGTGATTTCCCAGCGTTTCATTGATATCCGTGGGTGGGGCATTCAGGGAGAGCCTGCGCCCGACCCCAAGCCTCGCTGCAATTTTCAGGTCGCTCTCTCGAGCCTCAGCCGTAGGCTTCAGCATTCCTCATTGCGGCTGGCTGATGGCTGGGAACCGTTTGCGGCCCAGCGGTAGGGTTCACGTTTCATTGCAATGCGAGGGAGCCATCTAAATCAGCTGCCAAGGTGTGCCGCGTGTGCCCATGGTCGGTCATTGCCTACATGCCTCAAGCCTCGAGCGGCAGGTGATCCACAGAAGATAAACATAGGGTTGCTTGCAAGTTTGCTGGATGCTAGCCTTCTCAGTGCAAATACTGCCTTGTGCAGGCAGTCAGTGCTGCATGGCCCGACCCCGGATGACAGAGATGCTTGAAGCAGGCAGCGAACGTAAGCAAGTGACAAAGAGCATGATGTGTGCCTTCACTGCATGCATCTTGGCAAAACAGCACCTGCATGTTCTTGCGTTCGCTTTGCGGCATGTGCGTTTTGATGAGTCGGTTTGACTTCCCCTGTGGGCATTGAAGACCAACATTCGCGCACAGGCTGATGTCATCCCATTGCCCATGGCATGCAAGCGTCACGTGTGCGGAATCATTGCTCGATGCTGCGACGTTCGTCTCCGCGATGTAGCATTTTGCCGCCTTCAGCCGGCTTCTGCTGGCGAATGCGGCAGAAGTGCAAGTCCGATTCTGAATATCAGGTTCGTAACACCTTGCTTTGCGCACCTCCGAATGCGATAAGCAAGGGGTGAGTAGCGAGAAGCTACACTACCCCACAGAGCGAGCGGGCTGACTCAGGCACGGGCTTGGCTTCGATTCCGTCCATCGACACCTCGCTTGTGGCAAGCTTCGGCCAGGCGGGCAAAGATTGCCTGGAGACGCAGG
>CAJNDS010002715.1:0-115000 GCA_905221605.1 Symbiodinium natans | reverse complement strand
TTTGGCGTGTTCAGTGTGCAAGAGCTACCAGAGAACCGCTTGCCACTATGTGAGTTGTAGGCCGTGCTGTTCAGCAGGCAAGCCTTGCCCTCGTACCTCCACGGTGACCGTCCCTATTGCTCGATCCGTGGCCTGACGATCGCTGGTTACAGTATGTTACAGTCGGACAGTCGTGTACCCAACCATGTTGGGAAGGTGCCCGAGGTCCGGAATCGAAGGAGCTGAAGCGCTTCAATCAGATATTTCATATTCAGATCAGGCTGAAGGGCTTCAGAAAGGGGCCTTAGCGCGGACAGCTCCATGAAAAAGACCTGCCCACTGCCCACCCCCTTTCACCGAAACACCCTAAAGCCCCCCTTATCCTCATGTGCGAGCAGGCCTGGTGCATGTGAGACCTCGCGCATCCTCGCGCCATACCACAACGAGAGCTGCACACCCCTGCCACTTCACCCCATTTGCAGCAGATGAATGGCATGTCGACCGGTACTTCCCTCTGCTGAGAAAGCGTCGTCAGCTGGTGCTCCTGCAGCCTGAAATCGCAGACACTCAGTTAATACCTGTACCCAATCATGCTTCGACGGACCCGTGCCGCCGTGGGCTAGTCTATGGCTCTGAGTGCTCTTCAAGAAGCTACACAGTCGCTACGGTCGCTTGAGGTCTGTCGAAGTGGTCGGAATTCAATTCGGGCCGCTCCAAATAGGTTGTCAGCATGCATGCCTGGCTGATAGCTTGAAACAGGTTGCCCCCTCTTTCGGACCTCCCCAGTTCCCACAGCGTCGACTCCTGCAGCTCATCCGCTAAAAGCCGCAGGTTTGATTGTCGCGCTCGACGATGGTGAGCACGCATCCTTTGCGGGATACAGAGGTGAGACCTGGCCCCTGCCTGGCCCTGCGGCTGTGAAGGCTCGCAAACTCCCAGGTCCCTCGCTCTCGGCCCCCGCATCCATATCAGAGAGCCCAGTTCCGCACCTTTTGCGCTGTTGCGTGTTCCAACGTAGTGTATTCTACGCTTGCAGGAGCAGAAGGGATTCGAGTCGGTGCTTTACTCGGGGCATCGCTCGGGCAATGCAGCCTGCGAAAGAGTTATACTGCCTCTACACCTTTGGTCAGAGGCTCAGGGCTGGGAACGGGATGCGTGGGAAACCGAAGCTGAATGTGACTTTCTTCTTGGGGCACCGTTCTGTGGGGAATCGATTGCCCCGATGGCCCCTATACACGGTACTACCTAAAGTGCAGGTCTTCCCCCTTATTGTGCCCAGCCACTTGAGCACAGCGATAGGAATGTGGTGCATGTGGTGCAAGTGACAGAGTCTGAGCTGCTTCAAGGCAGAGCATGCAGATCAGGGTGAACGATTCCATGCATGTATACGCGCACACAACAATCATGGTCATTGCAGCCCGTACTCCGGCCCGTTTTATGGGCCCTAAGCCGAGCCTGGGATTCTTGCGCGACCCGAAATTAGGGGTCCATACTTCGGACCCTACTCGTTTCTGGCATCCTGTGGGCCTTGTAAGGCCATGTGCTTGGAGGTGCAGCCTGCGCACATACTGCAGATGGGGGGTTCATGTGGGATCCCATGGGGTCAGCCAAAAACTGCGGCAAGCCGGGGTAGCAAGGATGCTCGAACCCCACCTCGATTCCCAAGTCGATAGAGAGAATGAGATAGACTCAGACGGGCCCAAATTCAATCCGGGTCCAGAGGTAAGGAGGTTCCCCCCACCCCACCCTTGCAAATACTCAGTTGATGTATAATAACCAGGCTTGCGAGACAAGCGTCCTAGTAAGCAAAGGAATGTTTGAAAAGGCATCCTCTTAGCACCTCCCCGTGGGCTGTGGCAGCCCCCTAACTCAAGAAATGCAAGTCCACTGCGTTGCCAAGATGTCGAGCCGGTGCCACAGCCACCATTTTCAAGCTACCCCGTGCGCAAAAGACCTGTGACGACGTGGATTCAGAAGGCGTTTGGGAGATGGGGCTGCAGGCCTGCCAGCAAGCCTGATGCATGATTCATGCTAGTCGGCCACACGACGATCTTCTTCCGGCCCCAGGCGCGGTGGGCGCCAGGAGGAAGGTGGCAACACTGCCGGGTGTGAGCGGCGTTGTCCGGACTAGTGGGACAGGGTTTCAATTTAGAGTCCGAGTCTTAGAGATCCAACGTCGGAGCCCTAGAGCCGTGATGTAGAGATGAAATGCTAAGTGAGTCGTTGCCTGAGGCCCACCACAGTGAGAAATGACTGAAATGGAAATGTTGCACGGGGACCGTGCGACCAGAGTCTGTTCGCTTGGCCAAGGTGGTCGGGCGGCAAGCTACAAGGAGACTGTGCAGGTCGCCGAACATTGCAGAAGAACAGAAACCATGAAATCCACGGTGGTGCCTTAATAAGCTCGAGGCAAAGCCCCAACCAAGCGGACACACCTATAACATCCCTCTTGCTTTTGTGAGACTGGAATGGGGGGGGGCTACATGGCCAAAAGGCATTTTAGTTTAGTTCACTTGTATAGATCTAATCTCTACTAGAGACTAGCCGGGAAGGGGGGTTGAGGAGGCCAAAATTGCTTGGCGACCCGGTCCCCCAGCCCAGTGCCCGTCCTGCAGCGGGCTCTGTAAGGGTCCAGGTATCCAAAACCTTTCCAGGCGAGTGAGTCTCCCAGCGCAGGCCAACTTCTGGGGCTACATGAACCCGTTTTCAGTTTACACGAAGCCATGTAAGTACACATGTAGCCTGAGCACACAGACGCAAGGGGGATCCTATAACCGAAACCCCCTCAACCCTCAACCCCGACTGCAGAAGCCTTCAACACTTCGGTCAACGTGGCTCTTTGAAAGGAGCTTGTGCCCTGCAGGAGGGAGGTCGGTTGAAGATGATTTTGGCTTGTGGTACAGGTCCTTGGCAAAGGCAATCGCGAAGGTACAGCTGTGCGTAGCCCAAAATCGGTTTGGAGGCATGGCTCTTGAATGGGAAAAGACTTCGGGTCGACTTCTGCAGCTACGGGGCGTCTTCTGCGCAAACGGGGCTCAAATGACTTCTGACGCGTTGGGTGGCAAACACGCCCGTAAATTCGCCAGAAGCATGGGACATTGCCCATCTGCTGCGACTAACTCAGGCTCCAGGCTCCCGGTAGCCTACAGGACCTGCATGGAATCCAGACGTGGCGGTGGCTGGTCCATGTATGGGCATGCGCGCAGGATCGGCGCACCCTGAATGGGTGCATGCGTGATTCTTCTCTTCTACATGAACTCCCTATGCCAAGATAGCCTGCCGACGCAGGGGGGAGGTCTGAGTGGTTTCGGCTTGGTACAGTTGGGCTACGCCTGTCGGAGTGTGACTTTGGTCGTTCGAAGAGCTCCTGGTAAGGTTTTGGTTGATGTTGGGTGGCCGCTGGTGCGGGGCAGGAGGATGACATATAAACCTAATCACCAAAGAACCCAACACTAGCTACATTGGCACTGGTTACTAGTTCCACCTTATTTAGCCTTATTCAGCACTATTAAGCACTAATCTAGGACCAAAAGGCTTCCATGATATCTTTCAGAAGTATCGCTCGGCTTTCAAAAAGTTCTTGCTTTTGCAGGGTCGCAGCAAGCCTGCCCGACTGTCCAGGTAGACTGCTTCTACCTGACGACGGCCAGATTCACGCACCGACAATGCTGGGAAGGTGCCCGAGCCAGGATGGAAGGAGCTGAGCCCCCTTCGAGGAGACTTTTCCCTTTCAGATCAGGGCAAAATGCTTGCAAGTTGCCCTGTGGAAAAGCTCGAATGCTGAAGCGCCTCGCGCTGTCTCCTTACATAGAGCACCGCCTCTCCTAGCAGCAGGGCTCTTCGTTTGTGCCAGTGACTGCTTTCCCTGTCTTGAGCGTCTGCAGCGTGCACGCGCAACTCCTCTAAGTCCATATAGCGCTTACTGCAGCTCATGCACACCGCTGCCATAGGCTCAGTCCTTCCGTTTGCACACGATCCACATATTTCGTTCGGTCCATCAGATGCCATCTCCAAGACGTGCTGTCTCCCTTCAATTTGCTGCCGCTTGTCAGTTGAGAGAGGCGGTTCCGTTCCAAGCACGATGCACCGCCAGCATTTGCGGACCTAGCTGGAATGAAGCCTCCGTGACGCGAATGTCGTGGGCGCCTCTCCTTAGAGCACCGCCTTCCCTAGCTGTAGGGCTGCTATGTGCTGGTGATTGCTTGCCTCGTCTTCAGCGTCTGCTGCATGCGCGAGCAACTCCACTATGTCCAGAGCGCCAAGCGTATCTTGAGTTGAGCGGCTAAGCGATGGTCCAGCACGACATCTGCAAGGTCTGTTCCAGTCATTGATTGGCCTGAGCAGACCTGCCGTGAACAGGCGCTCGAGGCTGCAGTGCATGAGCTATCGCGGGACATCGGATGACATAAGGCTTGCTGACGAGAGTGGTGGCAAGTGTGGATGTGCCGAATGCCGGCTCGCCAACATGGTTGCAATGAGATCTATCCTGCCGTCCTGGCGTGAGCTATGCCATCGGCAGGATCTACATGAACGTGTTTCGTTTCACGGGCACGTGGTGCATTGCAGCAGATGTGAGTTTGTGCATTCATCGGTTGAACGTAGTACGCAGTGTGCTCGCAACAAGTTGCTTTTGCTTGTAAATTGGTGCAAGACTGCTGTTCCAAGCTGGGCATGCAGCAGCACCAGCAATCATGGAAACAATTGACATTTGATTTGACGATAGAAAAGATGCAGCGCGAATGGTGCTGTAATTAGATCACCGCCTTCCCTAGCTGTAAGGTTGTTCGTATGTTCGGGTGCTTGTTTGCCTTGCCTTCAGCGCCTGCAGCATGCTCGAGCAACTGCTCCAAGACTGTGGTACTTGCAAAGTGAATCTTGAGTTGAGCGATTGTCCAAAGTGGGGCGCGGGCCATGGATTGGCCATGATTGGCCTGAGGAGGGCTACCGTGGATGATACGAGGCTTGCTGCCGGGCGTGCTGAACACCAGCCTCTCCTTCCCCGCTTAGATGTTCGGGAGGAAGTGGGCGTGAGCGCGACTCGTGGTATAATCAACACGTTTGGATTGCCTGGCGCGCGATCCACTAGGCCCGAGTCTATTAGGCCCGAGTCTATTAGGCGCGGCATGCTCCCCACAAGATGCTTGCGCTTGGCGGTGGAAGCGCTGCTCCATGCAGCTCGCGTGGCCTGCAATACGAGGTCAGTGGGAGTCTAGCAACCTACGCTGTGCAGAGGCAGACTCTCAGACTGCTTGGCAGCGATGCCAGCTGCCCTAGCGTTTCTCGGAGCAGTTGATGTTTCAGACTTCCACGCTGCAAGCTCTTAGAGGCTTAGAGGCTTAGAAGCACGAGAGGTCATGAAGCCAAGGGCACGAGAGGTTGAAACCAGTCACCAGCGCACTGTGTCAGGAGACCGAGGTGTCAGGGACTGCAACGCCTAGTGTCAGACGCGGGGCTTTCGGTCGGGGTATAACAAATTTTTGTATAGTCCCAGTGAATGTGGAGGTCAGGGGTCTCATGAAGTCCAAACACAGCAGCGTACACCTACCGGCAAGCTCACACAGTCTGCATCATTATCATCACGCGCAAATCACGCACAAAGTATGGGTGCTGGGTTTCCCGTCAAGTCCTGAGATCGACCACTGCTACTGCTGCTCAGTCAGAGTCGAGGCCGGCATCAATGAGACAGGTGAAAAACTCAAGCTTCCCATCGCTCATAAGGCCATATACAGGGCATCCCACAACACTTCGGCAAAGTCCGTCTTGCCTTCCTTCCGGGCCAAACCACTGCTATAGGCTCTTCAGGTGGAAAGTTTGGTTGTGGCTATCTCGTCGGCCATTGCGTGGACACTCAGAGCGCGTGTGCAAAGGTACCCGTCCGGATGCAGGAAAAGCGGGACCCCAAGCCCACGTCGGATGGGAAGCGGGATGTTTTGGGCACCTCGCTTTCCCTTCTGCATATCTTAGAACTAGCTCAACTGCTCTCTTGACCCTGCATGGTAAATGCAGCTCCTCGTGCAGGTCCACAGCGTTCCCAAAATTTTGCAGTCGAGATTCCAGCTCCTGCCTTCGCAGCATCCTGCAAGGAACTTGCTGTATTCGAGCTAAGCGAGGGAGTTGCGCCCAGTCTGGGGTGCACGGGGAATGTGGGCAAGATGGCCAGCTTGTTTCAGGGTTGGCCGCCTCGGCTCCGGTAGAGTCGACTAAGTGGAGGACACAAAATCGCCAGCCACGACACCCTTCCCTCACTTGATCCGGGCATTCTAGTGGAGCTTCTGGAGGCACGGAGCATTTTTTCCGCTGCTCTGTCAGCTTTGGCTGGCTCTTTCGGCACATTGCTCCCAGCAAAAGTGCGATCATGAACCTTGTGAGGCTTCCGACGCCCTGGCTTCGTGCGCGATCCGTGCGACTGTCAGTCCTCTGGACTGGTTGGCTCTCGTGACACCACAAAAGCTACAACTCCGGATTTGTTGATTTGGGTTGCTCTGCCTCTAGTTCATGTCGCATCAGGTCAGACGACGCATGCAAGGCGTGCCAGAACCAGCTGGTCCGCCGCAGTTTGCATCCAGTACCGCAGGGCTTTGACCTGCTTGTGCACTTGCCGGGGCTGCCCAGTACAGTTTCGGACGCCTTGGGTTTGTCACTTGTGAGACTCTGCCGGGCCTTGTGAGTGGAGTGCCCCCTCCTCTTAAGGGCCGATGCGCATGCAGGGTCATTAGTCTGCAAGCAAGTGAGCAGGGGCGCAGTCCTATGCTGGTGCCTGCTGCCGCGTTCAGTAGCGCGGTCCAGCTCTTGCAGCCCTTGTTGGCGAAGCGTTCACAAGCTCGTCATCTGTCGCGGCATGATCTCCACCGCCGCTGCTGCAAGTGACTTAGTAGATGAGGCATGATGAGGCCAAGACCCCGATCCTGTGGAGGTCCACATTAGCTTGCTTTACCGGCTTGGTGCAGAAATGTCGGCGGCGTGCATGTTATGCCCGTAGCTATGCCTTTTTATGGGGTTTTGATAGGCCCAAGACGTGTGCACGTCAGACCGAGCTCAAGTACGGAGGAAGAAGGAGCGGTTGAAAATCCACCCACCTTGCGGCGCCAAGAGAGGCCTTTGAGCTTGTTTGTGCGTGTTGCACTCCCATTATGTTGGGTTAGCTTCGCGCTGCCCTCAGAAGTAAGGGTAGGTGTTCTAGAGATCCGCAAGGGCTCACACGCACGCGCTTGCTTGTGCCTGGGGGTGCCTATGAGCACGTCTGCACCTGTTACGTGCTGCACTCCTCACCACGTTTCGGAATTTGAGATCTCAATCAACGAGACCGATGTGCAGCGATGTGTCGATGATGCCCTCAGTTCAGAAGGGTCTTGAAAGAGTGGGGGGCTGGTCATTGACATAGAGGGTGTCTTGAACGGGGGAAGCCTCGTTGCAGACCTTTGCGGAAGTACATGGAAGTGCCCACTGAAGACTCCCGCGCTTGTGAGCCGGGATGTTTGGGGCCTGTGGGGGCTTGTGGACGGATTCCGTCTGCGTCCCTTAACACCGCGGATGGAACCTGCAAGCGGGAGGGGGCTGAATTGGGCTTCTATCCAATTCGCCAAAGTGCTGGCAGAGACTCATTGAATAGGGAATAGGGTCTGACATGGATGCTGGCAGACCCCAACGCCAACTGTTGATGTTCATTGTCTTGCTGCTCCACTTCCTGTATGGCGCAACTCAGCACGTCGGACTCCAGATGCGAAGTTTTGGGAACTCGTATCGTTGAGGCCTCAAATTCACCCCTTGTACGTGTCAAGAGACCTTGAAGAACAACGCCATGTTCGCCCCTTCTCAAATTATACTTGTAGCCTCGAGACCTTGCAGAAATACAGTTCGCATTCTGCTGACCATGTCGGAACCAGCTGCCGTTTTGTGAGCGCCAGTCAAGCATCGAAAATACATTGAATAAGTGTTGGACCGGAACAAATCAGAAGCCTGACGCGTTATCCGGGAGCATTGGCTTAGTGGAGTTGCTTCACCCAGCTCTTGCAGCCCTTGTCGACGAAGCAGCAGCAAGCTCATCCTCTTTTGCGGCGTGATCTCCACCGCCACTGCTCCAAGTGAGAGATGACGTAGCGGAGGAGGCAAGATGAGGTCCAGCCACCCATCCTGCCGAGCCCATGTCAAGTTGCTGTATCGGCTTGGTGCAGCTTTCCGTGTCGCTTTCCGTGTCGGCGGGGTGTGTACTGCTGTTGGGTCTGTTGGCCTGTAAGTGAAAATACTGGTGCCTGTGCGAACAGATCAGCATGCCATGAAAGAGCACAGGCGCATCACACTCACCACGGGACGGCCCACATGTTCGTCATGCACGCGGCATTGGGCCAGACTGTGGACTTGCAGTCGGTTGACTGAGCTGAATCGACACGCTGCCATGGATAGTGTCGAGTTCAAAGTTTAAGTTGCTCTCACTCTTGAGAGGCACGCCACGACGCATGTTTGCAAGTGTTTCAGGGCCAAAGTTGTGTGCAGGACAAGACAAGACAAGGGTGGTTGGACATCCTCCCCCATTTCACAGGATTGCTGCCCTCTCAGAGGAGCTATGACATAACGGCAGCACGTCGGACTCCAGATCCGAAGTTTTGGGAGGTCGCTACCTTTCAGGCCCCAAACTCACCCCTTCACGTTTCAAGTGGCCTTGAAGAACACCGCCGTGTGCCGTTCTAAATTGGTATACTTAGGCAGCTGGTCAGCTCCGTTGACGTGTGCCTCAAGACGTTGCAGAAAAGTCCGCCTTCAGACTGCCGATGTCATCGCGGGACCGGCTGCTGTTTGTGAGCTCGGCTTGCTGCAGCCCGTGTCGGCTGGCCAAGCGTGGCTGGTTGTTCAGCACGAAATTGCTGGATGCTCTGGCCTGTTCGACCGACACTTTTGAGCCCACAGGAAGACGCTTAGCTCGTGGACGAGATCGTGCTGCCGTGGTGGAGAGGGGCACAGCTTTGAGACGGTGCCGCAAGGTTGCATTCAGCATGCCGTGGTGCTCATGGAAGCCTGCATGAGCAAACCAAGCCATGTGGAAGCGGGGAGCACTCAGAGGCAACATCCTGTGGAGCACGCTCGCCCGTCGCACCATATACTCGGACCTCTTGGGCGCTGCTCGCGACGCTGCCCTCGGTTCTTAGAAGGTCGCGGCCATCTCAGAAGGCACCTTGAGGTTCTTAGAAGAACCCGGTGCACGCGTTAAGAAGCCATTAGTCTTAGCTAGAAGGGCCGACTGGTTCGTAGAAGTCCTCAAAAGCACTCGGAGGGGGGTACAGGTCCTCGGCTGGCGGGGTTAGCGTTGCCTCCAACAGGCGTACGACCTCGCTTCTTGGCCCTTGGTTCGATTTCTTTGGATGCCTTCTGCCCGCTTGCATGGCGCACAGCTGTGCCGGCGACGCTGGCAGCACCGTGCTGCAGGCCTTTGTACTTCACGTTGACGCCGCGTGAAAAAACTTCAGCCATATCCACACGCAGGCGGCGGCGGTGGCGACATTGACATCTCAACAAGGCATGTGGCTCAGAGCATTGAGGTGCAAGAGGCTTCATTTCATGATATTGATGTGGAGACCAGCTTGCGTTGTTAGACCTTATGCGCTGACGCCGAACCAGGCTCCGTTGTGGCCTTCTGGCTCTACCAGAGTGTTCCACCAGGGGACCAAGTCTTATATTTGCCTGGGGCGCTCTTCGGTTTCGAGGCCATCGCGGGCTTCTCTTTCACGGATGCAGTGGCTTGGGCAATCGCGGAGGCGGACTCGCTCGCACTGCCGGCACCGACTCTCCCACCCGGAAACGTGACTTTAGCACATCACGCAAGACGTGTCGAAATGGTGTGATGCCTGTTGCACGTGTTGCACGTGGTGGTGCACGACTTGCACTGACACTCCGCCAAGGCCGCCTGGCGGCCGCCTACCATCGTCCGGCCCCAAGCTGGGCCGTCCGGTGCTGGCGTTTGTGAGCATCACCCCTGCCCACACCCGATCCACAGGGAATCAAAGTGAACAGCACTTTCTCCGAGCTCGTGCCAGAAGACTGCATGCCCGGCCTCTGCCCAAGGAATCGCCTCACGAGCCGGTCGTTTGATCAGAGCCGCAGCCGGCCGTCGGACTCGATCTCCCGTGCAGAACGTGGAATCGGATCTGAGACCGACGGGCGTGCGGGTGCTCAAAGCCTCTGAGAGACTCGTAGAGCCGAGCCTGTCGGAGGCTTGGGTGCAGTTTTTTGCTTCGCGTCTCCTGGGCCATAGCCGGGCCATAGCTGACAGGTCCCCTCTGTGCCTATGGCCGAGGCATCCTAAGCTGGAATCCCCCAAAATGTTCACGCCCGCAGCACTCAGCTTAAAGTTGGGTTCTCGATCTGTAGTAGGGAGGGACTCCCCGGTAAAAGAAAGCCAAAGCCTTGGCAAAGGTTAAATTAAATCGTTTGCCAACCTCAGGGGAATTCGCTTAAGGCCTGTTTGAAGAAGATGTTTTAGGTTTCATGTAGTTAGTTTGAGATGTTTGAGGGAAGGAGATACCCACAGTAAAAGGAGCTCCGCAGGGCTTGGACAAGAATCGATGCTGCTTCATCCGTCCATGACTTTTTTTTGTGGATTCAAGCCTTGCAGACTCTCGGCGAGGCACTTTTGCACCATCCAGCATGTCTCCCATGGCGCAGATTATCAGAAGATCATCACTGTTGGGGCAGCATGCAAGCACCATTATTCGGAGCGGACAGGTCAACGAGCCTGGGCGGGTGGGCAGAGAAGATGGACAGACCTCACAGTGTTACACTCCCGGCCGAATCGACGTGTCTGCAGGTGGCCACTACCATCCGTTATTTCGGCATCCATGCATGCGCTTCTGTCTCAGGCGGCAGGGCGAGGGAGCACAGCACGCATGTGCAGCTATGGCATGGTTGCAGTTCATATAAGTACGAGTAGCATTTTGAGGCGTCCGACGCCCCGCCTTCGTGCGCGATCCGTGTGACTATCAATCCTTTGGACGGGTTGGCACTTGTGACACCACGAAAGCTAATTACAACTCCAGTTTTGTTGATTTGGGTTGCCGTGCTTCTGTCGCCTGTGCAGCATCAGGTCAGACGACGCATGCAAGGCGTGCCAAAGTCAGCTGGTCCGGCGCAGTTTAGCGCCCAGCCAGCCTGTCCCCTGATCGTCCGTGAGTCCTGTGAGGAGAGCGGGGCGTCGACCTGCTTGAGCACTTGCAGGGGTTGCCCAGTACAGTCTCGGACGCCTTGGGTTTGTCACTTGTGAGACTCTGTCGGGCCTTGTGAGTGGAGTGCCCCCTCCTCTTAAGGGCCGATGCGCGTGCAGGGTCATTAGTCTGCAAGCAAGTGAGCAGGGGCGCCTCCCCGTGCCCTGAGTATCAACCCTTCACGAAGAAGCTTGTGACTTCAACCGCTTTGAGGCTTTGAGCACATCCGGGTGGCCTTTCGTTTGTCACTTGTGAGCCTCTGCTGGGCCTGATGAGTGTATTGCCCGCTCCTGTTGAGGGCCGACGCGGGTGCAGGGTCATGAGTCTGCACGCATACGCATGCGAGCGCGAGTGGTGTCCTGTGCTGGTGCCTGCAACTTTACAAGAAGTTCGGTCGATGACGCGCTATGTGGCAAGGTCAGCGCGGGTCATTTTTCTGGTTAACACGTGCTTCCCGAGCACGAGAATGTCAAAGCAGATGGTGTGAGAGCCCGTCTTGAGAGTGATGTTGCGTGAACCAAAGAAAGCTAGAGTCAATGCTGCACACAGTTCCGATTGAATTAAGAGCGTCGAAGTGGGTAGGTCAGATTGTGAGCATGAGTTTTTTTAGCAGGTCGCATGTTACTTGTAGTGCTTTAGCTGCCAACCGCATCCAGAAGATCTTGCATGGCTCTGCAAATTAGCACAGATGCGCCACCGGACCTGACCGGCCCGCTGAACGGTGCAAGGACAGCAGCTGCTTATCTGCTCGACTCCCCAGCATCGGGAAGAGCTGCCCCGCCAGTCCCTCGCGAGGCTGCAGACTCTCCGCTCCTTTCCAGCGTAGCATAGCCAAGTCATCGTTTGAAGCCGCTGCAAGATGCCGGCCCTGCCACGCAGTGACGCTGCCGCAGCGTGGCAGTTCCGGGACACATGGGAATCCCTTGAGTTGGGACTTTGGCTGCGTTAAGGCTTGCAGCGGCTTGCAGCAGGCCGACTTCCCCCGTCTTTGGTCCTCCGCACGGCGCTCGTATATTTTTGGGCCGCACGGCGTAGACTGCCAGCTTTTCGGCAGCTCGGGCTCGAACCCCGAAGTTGAAGAGTTCCGCTCGCTTCTGGCACGTCACGGCACAAACCCTCTGATTCAACCAACCATGAGTGCCGCAGCAACAGTGGTTCACCCCCGCCCCTCCCGCAAAACGCAAATCTTTCCGGAAATAGGACCAGACCCCTGCAATTCCCGCACCACTCCCACGCGCGGGGCTGCGCTGATCTGTGCTGTTTACCGGTCAGGCCCGTGGGGGAGGGCTTCGTAAGGACCGCCTGTTAAGCTCGTGTCGTCATGCACCAAAGCCCAAACCTCCGAGACCCCACTATTCTTTTGCTACCTTCTCACGTCTCAGAATGCCCAGGTTCAGCTGCTTGACAGCCTGCTTCTGCTGGGCTTCGCCTCACTGCTGCTGCTTCTCTGGAGCTGCTAGGCTGTTTCTCTGGAAGTCCGGAACCATACAGTGCCTGAAAGCAGCATGAAGTTCGGATAACGGCTTTTGAACAGATGCGGCTCTGCAGCTGTGCTGCATCATGCAGTTTGAGAAAAGCTGCATTGCTTGGCAGCCTTGGCTGTTTGCAGGACATTGGCTTCTAATGAACTCCAAACTCTGCCTTCCGCCAGCCACTGCCGCCGTCCGCCGCAATCGGGCCAACATATGACAAGGCCTTGAAGCGTGTTCTCCCTGATGTGGGCGTAAGTGGGCACGAGCAATGCTCCAACTCCAAGTCTGTTTCCAGAAGGTGTGCGCGGCCTTGGGCCTGCCAGGCCTGTTGCCCTCCACACCCACCTTGTGGCTTCCGGTGACAGCGTGCCGCTGACAGCGTGCCGCTGACAGCGTGCCGGGATTCATGAAATTCCGAGGCCTTTTCTGATGCGCCCTTGCCGATGAAGCTGAGTCGCTTTCCTCTCTGTCGAACGTGTCACAAGGGCACCATCTTGGCACCACGTTGACAAAGTCCCGGACGCGCTTCCTTGGCCGCACTTGGGTCTGTGGGGCATGAGGTCAGAATTGCCTCGACGCAGTGCCGAACTGTGTTTTCGGGAGTGAGGCGGCCTTTGGAAAGTCGATAACTTGCAGCGGCGCTTCGTATGAGGAAGGATGTGCGAAAAAAGAATGATGTCCGAATACCCCTGAAGCGTTCCGGAACGCCTTTTGGAAAGATGTGACGAGCTGCGGCAGTCTGGGACAGGTTGCATTGCTTGGGAGTTTGCTTGACGTTGGCTGACGCAGTACAGCATTGCACATTCTGCATGCTATGTTTGCAGTTACCGTTAAGTCCCCGGAGTCCCCGGATGGCTCTGCACAGCTTTGCTCCTCTGACGATGCCTCGAAACTCAGGCAAGTCTGTTGAGAGAATGACGTTTGCATCGATTCGCGATTGGCGCACGAAGTCAGGCCGCCCCTCAAAGCATGGCCGAACAACCTGGTTTTTCGAATTGTTGTGTCATCCATTTGGACAGACGCGACATAGTTTATCATTCAGCCGACAGATAGGGTTGCTTGCAAGTTTGCTGGATGTTAGCCTTCTCAGTGCAATTACTGCCTTGTGCAGGCAGTCAGTGCTGCACGGCCCGACCCCGGATGACGGAGCAGCGACAAAAAGCCTCATGTCCTGCTTGAAGCAGGCAGCGAACGTAAGCAAGTGAATAAAGAGCATGACGCGTGCCTTCACTGCACGAGTCTCGCAAAACAAAGCACCTGCATGTTCTTCCTTGTCGGAAAACGAGTGAGCGCAGGTGAACATCGGGATGGGGTGCGATTTGCTTCGCTTCGCTTTGCGGCCTGTGCGTTTGGATGGGTCGGTTTGACTTCCTGTGCGGGTATTGCAGACCCACACTGATGTCATCCCATTGCTCATGGCATGCAAGCGTCACGTGTGCGGAATCATTGCTCGATGCTGCGACGTTCGTCTCCGCGATGTAGCATTTTGCCGCCTTCAGCCGGCTTCTGCTGCCGAATGCGGGTACAGAAGTGCAAGTCCGATTCTGAACATCAGGTTCGTAGCACCTTGCTTTGCGCACCTCCGAATGCGAGAAGCAAGGGGTGAGTACCGAGAAGCTATACTACCCCACAGAGCGAGCGGGCTGACTCAGGCACGGGCTTTGCTTCGATTCCGTCCATCGACACCTCGCCTGTGGCAAGCTTCGGCCAGGCGGGCGAAGGTTGCCTGGAGACGCAGGCGCAGGGTGCCAGCCCATGGTCGCCTTCGCTTGTTCCCGTAGGGGCACGTGCAGGAGTGCAGCTCGTTCCGACAAGGAGTACCGGCACAGCACGCAGGGTCAGGGGCGAGGAGGTTGTTCACTTTGATTCCTTTCTCGTCGAAGCAGGCAGCCCAGGCCGAAGGACCCTCAGGTTGTGACACCCGCGGAGGTGCTGCAAGGAGGATTCGGTGTCTTCGCACGCAGCGCATCTTTTCGTTCTCCCTACATCCGCTCTGCCTCTTTGCAGCGACAGCAGAGCGAGGCAACGAAGCCTGGAAGATCTGGGTGGCTGTGAGCCTTGTGGAGGACGGCTCTCTGCACTTGTCGCAGCACGAAAGGGAAGCTGGCAAAGTTCTTTGCCATGCGAGCCATGTCCGTCATGGCCGCGATGGCTTGTCTTCTTTCTCCTCCTTCTGTCCTTTCCATATCTTGCCGTGTCGTTTAGTGCTGACGCTGGTGCCCGGACAGTGCAACATCGCATATCTGGTCAACCTTAGGAGGTCTTGGCACACCCTGCATGCCATCGCTTGACATGCCAGAGCTCGGAAGCATCATGCTGCCTCCTTCAGCGTCCCTTCACCTATGCAGCGGGACACGAGGACTCAGCCTGACGACTGTAGCCTGACCTTATCCGCACCCTTCCTTGGCTTCAGTTTCAGACATGTGCCCCAGCACTCTAGATCCGCGCGGCCGCCTTGCGCGACGGTCATGGAGGCATGTGCAGACGTGCAGGCACGGGCGCTCCGTGCGACAAGAGTCTTAGCAAAGGAGGCAACGCGGGAGTGAGCCGGAAAGATGTACCACACAGCCTGAAGTAACCGCATCGTCGCATCGTGGATGCTTCCAGCCCACAGAAACGAGCAGCGCGCTCTTGACAGGCATTGAGAAAAAGTGACCTTGCTGGGTGTGTGAGCCTGCGACATGTGTCTCAGATACCACGTACCACTGGGGGGGGGGGGGTGAGCATGAGGTCTCCCTCTTGAACAGCACTCTTTCTGCAGCTTGCAGCCCTACTACTGGTAGGCTCTCCAGCATCACGTCATTAGCCCGAAGCAGCATTCACCCAGCCTGTAAGCAACCTCTTAGTGATTCTGGTACATGGTAAGATGTGCCAGTCCCTGGCCCTAGGATAGGTGTGAGGACCCGGCGCAAATGGCATGGCTTTGGGGGGTGCGGCGCTGAGGTGGCATGCACTCGACTCGACTGCTTGATGGATTGGTTATGATATGTTATAGTGGTGGTTGAGGCTCAGACCGAAACCTATCCCTAAGCCCTAGTCTTCTTCTTGCGTCACGAGTGCGAACAAAGAACCTTTCTAGGCTGCAGATCCTCTGAGGCCACAGCGTCTGAGAGTTTTACCATCGAGGGCAGGGAGGTTGGGTGTGACCGAGATTCCACGCACCACCATATCGTGACATAGCTGTTTAGGCTCTCCGGTCGCTTTTGCTCATCTCTCTGTTCTCGCAGGTGCTTCAGGAGAGTCTTCTTGCAGATGGTGGGTTCGCCTACGTGTACGCCCTTGTGATATCTGCCCTTGCTCGGCAAGGAACACAGGACTTAAACAAACCTCAAGCCTGAGACCCTAGCTCGTTTGGGAACGAACAAAGCCAAGCTGTTCGGAAGCAACACCCGCGCAATCCCATACTGGCTGTTTCTGAAGTCAATCACGCAGCACAAAGTGCTCCAACTGCCTTGTCTGCACCTTCTGTTCTGGAAATGCCTGGCAGGTACAGGGGCCGGCGGCCTGGCATGTGAGCAACGTTCTGACAACTGACGACACAGCTAAGAACATTGTAGATGCATTGTGGACAATGTATGTATAAAATGTATATATAATAGAGAGAGAGATACCCCCCCTCCATTGCCCTACCGATTTCGGTGCCAGCTGCCCTGTGCTGCACTGCGTTGTGCTTAAGAAGATAGTTTGCTGCCCTGCTTTGTGTTTCAGAAAATGGTTTGTGTCAGTAGATTTAGAGCCGGGGCGCACCCATATATCCCAGCCTTCAGAACCTAACTTCTTTAGTTTTCTGTCAAGCACACCAGGTTCTTTTGGTTTACAGGGTTGGGAAGAACAGTCCTTACTCTTCGCTTGGGTTCTCGTGCAGACCGTTAGGAAGATGAGGCCCTGCTCTTTGCTTCAGGTTGAAGTGCAATTCGAGGATTAGGAGTATGAATCTCTACTCCGTGGCTGTTTTTTCGATTAGAGGGTTTTCTGTTCAACCCTTGCAAGTAAAGTCCAAACACCATACAGCAAAGCCAATCCAAGCAAGGGCTCATTTTCCCAGTCCTTGAAGTGAACGTCCAAGCATTCCTTCTTCCAGCTCTTGTAAGTGCAATACATGCACACAGCAAAACACCTCTCGTCGTAGAAGACATCTTGCTAAGAGCTGAAGCACATGTTGAAACTTCAAGTGTACGGGAACGGTTATAGAAAGTCTTTTCTCGAATGAAATGTTCTTCCATGTGCTTGCCAACGCATGTTCGTCTGGGAGGTTTAGGCCAATGACTTACTTATGAAAGCTTCTGAATCTACATTGTGGTGGAAAGCGCAGAAAAACAATTGCGATCATGACAATGAATATTATTCTAAAGCAGTAGAATAGTAAAGCTGGGGGTGGGCATCAAAGACCTGGCAAACGAGAATACTGTCCGCTTAACGAAGCCCTTGCTCGGAGTCAACAATAAACGAATGAAGAATCCTGGGAATCTTGGGTGTCGGGGGCAGTTTGAAGATATTGGTGAACCCCATGTTTTCCATGACTCTACCACTTAAAATCATGGAGACACTTGTAAGACTAATGGGGGGGTATCATATAAACATATATACATACATATCTCTATCTATGTGTATCTGTATATGGGTATATACACATCGTACACACATACACGTGCTTTCCAAAGAAGACGCAGGTCTGAGACCAAAACATGCCTTCTGCGTGTCTCTACTCTGCTGTAAACATGCCTCCTCTCGCGCTCCCCCACACTCTCTCTCTCTCTGTCATATTTCTTCCTCTAGGCATGCGTGCTTCGTGACGGTATGCAGGTGTATGCATATGCAGTACACGTGTTTGTGTCTTGATTTGCTTGCCGTACTCTTGCTGATGGGTATTGGTGGGTTCTCCAAGTCAGAAATGTGACGTTTGCAAGATGATCAGCATGAGCACGAAGAACCGCTTCCAACTGACCTGCGTGTGTTTTAGGCGCTCGAGTAAAGATATCTTATAGCGAACATTATTCATTTCCGCAGAAAGGCCGAAGAGGTAAACAAGATCCAGGTCGGCTTGCTTGAAACCTATATATACTAGATGCCCAACATCCTGGCAACCATAAGAATCGTGCCCCATCGTTTTTCCAAGCTGTTCCGGAGCGCTGCGTGGAAGGGTTGCGGAAGGAAGGCGACGGGCCGTTTGGAAACCCAGAGCCCATGCCTCTCCCGTATGCTTCAGAATATACTCAGGTTGCTGATTCTGTTTCGGGTGAGAAGGTGGAGTCGCGCACGCGTAGGAATGCGGAATCCGCCACGGAAGGGTCCGCGGAAGGGTTATAATGTCCATCGTTTCATGCTTGAAAAAATTTAAAGCACTGCTCAACTGAATGGCAACAGTGAAAGCAGCCATGCCAACGCACTATTGCGGTTGCCCCGGAGTTTGCTGTTCAAAGATGCTTGCGCGTCAAGTTTTTCCGTCGCCAACACACCCCATGACTTGAGGGACTTCATGAGTCACTTCATCGGATGTGCGCACACAAGATCGAATGGCATGCGCCACATACTTTGCAGGCAGTTCCGCATAGCGGCGATTGTTTTCCAGGGTGTCCTGTTAGCGGAAGCATGTGCCCAGGCCGTGAAGCCCGAACCGGCGAACCTTTGGTAAGAAGCTGAGCTTCAGGAGGTTGATCAAGGCCAAGCAGTTGCAATGCCTGCGTTGCAAATTTGATACGGCATGATAGCAGCTAGAGGCAGAATCGGCCAAGTTGACTGCCAAGTTTGTTGAACTTTACTGTATTCGCTGTTTAATTAACTAATTCCTCTACACATGAACTTTAGCGGTTGTCCCCGACGCTCTCTTTGCCTCAGGCCTTGAAGGCCTAAGCTTGAAGGTGGTTGAGGGCTGAATCCTCGACATGCCAACATGTGCTAAACAGCTGCAGAGCATCCCCTCCCCTGATGCGCATCGAGGCGATCCGTCGCACGCTGCTCCAAGACCAAGAGGCGTGGTTTTGGAAGCCGTGCTAGGGCAGAGAGGGTGAGGGAGCGTGAAGGGAACAGATAAAGAGGAGGAAGGAGGAACAGCAAGAAATAAGATAAGGAACAGAATGTGATGTGCGGTTCGTTGTCTCGATTAGTTGTCTTGCTACCTTTCTCCACCTTTTTCCTACTTTATCGTTTTCTCTTGTTTCTTTTCCTTTTCCTCGCATTGGAGAAGGAAAGTGGGCGCCTGTACACTTTCCAGCTCCGGGTTCAAAGAGCGGGAAGGCCCTCCTTGTGCAAAATCAATGCTCGTCTGATTGCTTCGGCAAGCATTCATTTGGGTTTTGATGTCCTGCGAAACAAGTTTGCACGGCTCGCAGCCAAACCCATGTGCTAACAAAATGCTCATGTGATGAGTGGGCACTACAGCCCTCATACATCCCTACAAACCGTGTCATAAACCCCCTCATACACTTGAGAGGGCCTTTAGATGAAGTCCCATGTTAGGGATATTTGGGATTTGTTTAGAGTTTAGAGTTTAGGAATTTGGGTCTGTATCTACGAAACCCCCAAAACCTAAACCATATGCCAAGTCGAAACCACATGCCCCAAGCCTTTGAATACTGGGCTCCGGACGATCTGGCCAGCTCTTTGCAGGGAGACTCAAGATTTCTCTGCAGGCGACGGATGAATGCATACGAAACATGTGACAGGCAATGAGCCTCCAATGAGCCCTAAGCCCTACTAAACCCTGCTCCGGTAGAGACCTTTCTTTTTCGCTTCCAGGCAAGGAGTGCTCCGCCTTTCAACTGAATCAGCGGGATGTCCGTTGATGGCACGACGTTCTTTGAAAACAAGTCTTGCACAGCGGGAGGGGGGGGGGGGGGTAGCCCGCATGCTCCCCCCCGCTTGCAAACACACTGCTCGTATGACGGGTTAGGGACGGGGTTTTGCAGGAATATCCAGTGTCGGCCCGATATTCTTGGACGCAAGTTTGCACTGCTCTATGCAGGGACCAGAGGACTAGGATCACAGGACCGCAGGGCCAGAGGATAAACATGGATGAAGGGACCAGCGGTCTAGGATTCGTAAGGTATGTCGGGCTTAAAGCGTTAAAACGCTCGGGGCGGTGAGGCCGGGTTCAAAAAGACGAGTACTTGAGCATTGAACCTCAGGCCCAAGGACCTCCATCCCCAGGCAACTCAGCCCCGGGCTTCTCAAGATTTTTCGAGGCACACCAAGCGGCACGGCTGGAGCTCTCGCTGCTGCGGTGCTTGCGGAATGCCCAGCGTTTGCACTGCATGAGCATTGCCGGGGTCGCATGGGCTCTACATTCCCCGGCGTCGGAGAGTCACGTGCAACAGAGAAAGTGGGAGACCCGAAACGCGAGCAACGCTCAGCAACTGTTCGGTAATAGTGAAAAAGATCATCTGTACAATATCATAGCTGTCGCTCATGACTTGCATTTGTCTCAGGTGCTTGCTTCCGAGCATGTTCAGGAAGCATCGTTGCTACCTTCAAAGCATGCTCCGAGCTGCAACAGACTCAGGCCACATCACTTGCACGTTGTCCGCTTCTTGGGCGGTGAGATCCTCGAAGGCCTTCCCTCGCTTCTGAGAGGAGTTGGAAGAAGTACAGAGAGCGTACGGATGTCATGATTACCACTGTTTGGCTCATGGAGTACGATTCTATCGTCGTATGAGTCCTGTTCTATACTCATGTCACTACTTTCCCTTGGAATCGTGCGGCCATGTGCCATTAAACATGGCTACCAAGCCTGAGGACAACGACCTTGCGCCCCAATTGCCCTTCTAACTCTCCCTTGCTGCCTTGGCTGAGTCTGCCAAAGACCGAACATGAACCATCCTTGTTCTACTGCTGCGAAATCTCGAGGGGTCATGTCGTCGGACCGATGAACAAGCTGCCACAAGCATAATGCACGTCGCCCCCTGACATTAGTGGAGCTAGGCTGCACGAG
Source organism: Symbiodinium natans (assembly GCA_905221605.1). Taxonomy (NCBI): domain Eukaryota; class Dinophyceae; order Suessiales; family Symbiodiniaceae; genus Symbiodinium; species Symbiodinium natans. The sequence continues at coordinate 94,433 of CAJNDS010002715.1, read as the reverse complement.
CATGTGCCTTGTCATGGGTGCGGCTGCAACAGCTACAACAATTCATCCTCAGTGTCGCCAAGAGAAACAATGACGACATCGATGCTGACATAACAAGTCTAGCAATTGGCATGACCAAGCCATCCACAGGACAGAACACTCGGATCTTCCTGTTGGCTGAGCAGATGCAAAAAGAGCATGGACGAATGGAGACGTGCTGAGTTTATCTTTCTAGTGGTTTGGGCCCGGCATCAACCAGCTGAACGACGACAACGCGAAAAGGATTCCAACCAGAACCGCAACAAGTGGACCAACCGCGCCTTTAACTATACCGAGCACTAAGCTTTCCCATCGAGCGCATGACAGCCGCCATGACACAGTCAAGGCTCTTGGCAAAACTACTCAAGAGCCCTACTGTATCTCCTGTTGCATGAAGGCTGAGGAACGCAGGCATCGTATCGGTTTGGTCAGCCCTAGACAGCTGCGAGGTGCCACGGGCCCCGCTTCGTCAAAGACACAGGCAATGGGCAAGCAGCTGCAACGCTGCTGTAAACACTAAGTGTACTGTGTGTTTCGTGCGCGAAGTTTGAAAATTGAGTTCTGCAAGTGTCAAGTCTGTCATTGTCATGTCTGTGCACGGCAGGCAATCACGTTGTTTGAGCTCTGCGCGGATCCTCGGCTGGCCTTGCCACATCCACTTTTGCTGCCAGCACAGCTAGAAATTGTCAACACACATAACACGGGTGGTAAAACCTTTGAGACTGGAATTGTGTTGAAGAAGCAGTGAAAACTCAGCTGATGTCAGTGCGAGTGTTCAGGCACTGGTGGGACTTTGTTCTCAAGGCACGCTTGCAGAGATCATTTCTAGTTGCCTCCAAAGTTCAGGATGCTTCTCGGTCTAGGCTGAACAGCGTGGTGGACAAGGCCCTTCTTGCCAAAGGCTGGACCGCAAACCTGGATTGGCTCAGGGCATCCGATTCAAATTCAAATCCGAGAGGAGCATCCGGTATATCCAGGTTGCGTTCAGCAAGGCATTGTGTTTTATTGGCAGAGCGTCGCAGCAGTTTCTGGTTTCTCTTGGGTTGCCTCAAGGCCTCAAGGCATGATTTTCGAGTGTGCTGCACTGCAAGGCCGCAAGGCTTCAACTACAAACGTTCACATCCTTTTGTGCTGCAAACTACAAAGCATTCAGGCGAGATGCCCAGTGAGAAGTACATCTGCCAGGGCCTCAGGACCTGGTCGAGCCATCCCTCTCAGCCTCTCAGAGAGTGAAATACATTGTCTTCGTTTTCCGCTGTCGGCTCTACTTAGGCTCCAATGAGGAGACTTGCCCATTTGGGTTGGGATTAAAGGAAGGGGCTCCACAACACTCAGCCTGCAAAATCGCAAAACATTCAGTTCTCTGGCCCAGAGCCGAGAGCAATTGTCACGAGCCTCGGGCCTGAAGAATGTCACTGGGCGGGATCGCAGATGACCTAAGATGCCGAAAGCGGACAAAGCACATGGCCGCCTTGGTGCCAGGCCCATGCCTCCCAGAAGTGGAGGTTTTGGCAGTGCCGCGGGGCCCGGATTCTGAAGTTTCTGCCTCTGCCATAGGTCGCGAAATGACACGTAGCATTCCTCGGCTGCAGAATCGTATCTTAAGTGTGATGGAGGTTGGGAGCCGCGTCCGCTGCGTTGGCTCACCTGCATGAGCACAGCGCTGACCTTAATTCATCACCCCCGCTACTGTTCATGACTTTGTATTATTTGGTGGTATCACCACATATATGAGCATGCATATACATATGTACACATGTATGTACACAATTACGCACATAGATATGTATATATATATATATATAATTATTTCTTTATGATCCAAATGACCCCCCCCCCCCCCCCCCCCCCCCCCCCCGCCCTCGACGTCGCACAAAGCAAAGGACATCCAATAGTACGAAACTGCTTCTGGGGTTGGTTCTTCGAATCAGGGATCCCACCCCCGCACAAAGCAAAAGACATCCAAGAGCACAAAACTGCTTCTAGGGTTGGTTCTTGGGGGGGTTAGCATATATATATATATACATATATATATATACACATGATATGATAAGTGTGCGGAAGCCGCGAGCATTTGGACATGCGCGGCCCTTTCGCTGCTGGATCTGGTAATAGGTAGCTTTCCGTTGCGGTGATGTTGAAGCTCATGCCTGAGGAATAATTCACTACGACGTCAAGAGTGAAAACTTGATGTTGGGCCGGGGCCTCGGGAACCTTTCCTTCAGCCCTTTGAGCATACGCGCAACAACTGCTCATGTCGCCAGGCTCCAAATCTGAATGGGGTGCAGAAATCGGGCTTCGGGGTTGTCGTCTTGGTTGACTGATCCGCCCGACTGCTGCAGCTTGCCTTGCGGATTGCGATGGAATCGGATAGCTGGTTCCGCGTGTCATGCTTGCTTGTTCGCTCTCTCCTCTCTTTGCTTTTCCTCCCACTCTTTCAACCTTTTTCATGGAGAGGTGCCGATGGCTTATGGAAGCTGGGCGACTTCGGGTCAGCCAGTCTGCCTCTCATGGCTGTGGGGAAGTGCACCGTGTTCTGACATTGACCAAGAAAGGCTGTCTTGTGGGCCGATGAGTCTATGGTGCAACCTGGGTAAGCACGATAAGCCAAAGTACGTTCATGAGTCGGGATGCCAGCAGAAGCAAACGCTAACGCGCCCTGCCTCGGCACGGCCTCAAATTGGGGGGTTCGTCCATAGACGGGGAGGGGGGGGGGGGGGGGGGCATATGAACGAATGTGACTCACTCCAAGGCTCCCCGGTGAAAAACGACTCAGCCGCTTCGCGCCTAGGTGAGCGCACCTTCGACTTCACAAGCGCACCTCGGAAGTTGGTCCTGGAGGCCAGCCAACCATTCGGGGGCAATCAAACGTTGGGGAGTTCCTAGAGTCATGCTTTTCGTCTTTCGTAAGATTTTCAGCCCACAGTCCGAAAGCTCGCTGCATAAGTAGGAATTCATGCTAAAGATGTGTTTTCCTTGCTCTCAGCCGTTTCGGAAGCTACTCCCTGTGTGCCCCTGAAGGCCCGGCAGCGGAACCCAGTTGCATTCCAACAAATTGGCTGTGCTCGCTTGATTCTTCTTGCACTAGTCGAGTAAGCTCATACGTATGCTCATGCTCAACGCAGATCGTGATTTTTGAGTTTCCGGCGGGGAAATGTGAAAAGGCAGGGCGTAAGCCCGTGGAAAGGAGGGTGACGCAGCAGATTGACACTGGATACGGACGCTCCGAAGGAGAGACGCCGCACGGAAGTCGACGATTCGCTTCTGACTTGCCATGGCCATGTCTTACAAAGTCAAATGGTTTGGGAAAGGTGTGTGCAGGGTGGGGAGGGGCGAGGAAGCCAAGCGAAGCCAAACCAAGTGTGTCAAAAGGCCGCCAATAGCAAATGCCCAGCCTGCAACAGGGCTTCGCTACAAGCCTTTCTAAGAGAACAATTCAGATGCAGTGCCTGAAGGTTCTTCGTTGAAGTGACTCGGGGGGGGGGGGGGGGGGGGGGGGTTAGTGGGGAGCCCATCGCTTTCTGGAGGCAGAGGAGTTTGTGCATGGTCGGTGCACATCAATTTACCGGGCGCCAGAGGCTGGGAACAGACCATCAAACAACTCGGTTGCATCTTCGTGCATGTGAAGATGTTCCCTGGCCAATGACTGGGAAGTAGCATGAAGTAGCGGATTGCTTGAGGCAGTTCGGCCAGCTTGTACCCACGCAGACATTCTCACAAGATAGATGCACCGCACTCGCACCAATCAAGCTGCCTTTCGTGAGAAAGGTGGCTGATGTCCATCTAAGATGGCCCATCGGCCGCCGCCTCATTGAGTTGAAGTGTTGAGCATCGAGAACATTCAGCACAGCTCAAAGCCTGGAGGCCAAAAGGCAGACGTGTTTGCGCTCGGTGGGTGGCCAAGTTTGTTGGGAGCGCTCTTGGCCCTTCGCACACTGCAGGATATTTCTTTGATTACCTGAAGCTCGCCTGTAGGGGAACTTCCGTGAGCATGCCACGTTTATGAAGTCTGAACGGGGGCCTCAGGTTGTGTGCTGTATGCTTGCCTCGCTGGCGTGCACCCATTCCCCATGGACTCCCTTCTTGCCAACATCCAGGTGGAGCGGGTGCGCTGGCACACTCGAGCTAGGATTGGGTGTGTGGAACGAACAATTCTGATGCAGGCACGCTTCCACCTACCAGCAGAATGCGAGGAGGTCGGCATCTGAGAGGACTTCGATCACGTCCTCTTCCAGAGTCATCCCATGGCAACGCATGACCGCAGGAGAGAAGTGGATTAAGGCTGGGAGGCGAGGAAAGGTGTATAGATATTGAATCGGCACCATGTTCAGAGGCTGGGATAGATGGAACAAAGATACAACACAACTGCCCTTGCTGGAGCTGCACCCGACCATAGCTCACCCGTCTAGATTTACTTCCCGGCCCACGTTGGCCATCCGCATGCCTAAGGCATATTCGGCTCACATTGCAAGGCCTGGGGGGCACATTTGCGCTTCAGTTGTTTGAGCCTAGATGAACGCAACTCTCGAACATCCCGAGTTTTCGTACAAGGGTCTAGGAACGCCCCCATCCCCCTGTTCTCTTGGCCTGACCTACGCTCCAAATTTTCCTGGGGAGCGGCAACACTTTTTGTTTGTTTGCAGATTCAGGCTTTCATCCTGCTTTAGTTCGCTCTGCGTTCGTCGATCGTAGATCTGCATTCCCAAGCCAAGACCCCCAATTGATGTGAGAAGTTTCCAATTGTGTTCTTGCCGGGGAGGGGGGGGGGGTTGTGATTTGATTTTGGAGCATGGTCGCCACCATGCAAAGCCTCAAGCTCAGGTGGCTGCGAAGCGCATTGTGCCGGTCGCCTGCTGAGCGCCCGACGGCGGCAGCATTGGCCTCCGAGGCCAGCCTACACATTCTCTGGCCGTCTGCAAGTAATCTTAGAAGCATTTTTCCGGTGCAAACGCACTGTGCCATGGGCGCTTGCAAGCACAGCTTCTTGAACAGAGCCCTCAACCGTGAAAAGGATCCTGCCCTGAACCTAAAACTGTCAAGGCTTGTGTGCGCTACGGCCCATGCCCAAGCCACGGGACGTGCACGTCGGCAGTACTCGTAAGTCGGAAAACTTGCCGGAGAGCCGCCGACCCGTCTAGCCCGAAGCCGTGAACCCGCTGCAAAATGTGCAATCGAGCTTTGGGGGGGACGTCCCTTGGCTTGCTGGAGGACCCCTGCCGCCTTGTTTGCCTGAAGTAAAGGCTCGCCCGTGTGGGGGCGGGCTGGGCAGAAAGGGCAGCAGTCGAGCCCCTTGTGAAAAAAAGGCTCGCAGTGTCAGCAGGTTGTGCAACACTTTTTGTGACTTTGTGTTTATTGGTATGGCATGCCCCAGAAAAAGTGAGATCGGGAAGCGTCCACATTCGGGACTCGCTTTATGCTTGTTGTTCTCGATTTCGAAGACACGAGCGTTTTTTGGGTGGTTTTAGGGACTTGCTACTCAGGCAGTCCTACTAGCAAAAACTGTTGAGAACGTCTACACTACAACATCAGCGTCCGTCAGGCACTGTGAAGTTTCAGCTCTTACGCATGTGGACTGACGTGTTTCGTCCACCGTGGGATATCTTGGGATCAGCATATGTTGATGCGCATTCTTGCCGCTGATGTTGTGTGACGTGCTTTTGGGCTGTGAGAGGTCGCTGAGTTCGTCGCCACTGGGCATGTGAAGTCTCGTGAGCCAGTCCGAGAGGCCATGCACGACAGCTCCGTGAACATAACTCTTGTCTGTAGATATCTGTAGCCACGTTGCTTGAAACTGCGACAGGTGTCGGCCACGCTAGCTAACAGAGCAGGCTGTGCACTTCATTGCTGTAACTAGAGCGTTTGGCACAAGACCCTGCATGATCTTGCATGTGGTTTGGAAGCACCAAAAACAGCCCACATTGATACAGTTCACCTGCGAGAAGCCAACAAAAGGAGGCACCTCGCCTTCCCGAGCTCGAGTGGGTCTGGGCACTTGGTGGCGCAGATTTGGTCAGTTTGCACGGTCTCTGTTTGTGGTTCACGGCGTACCTTTCCAAGATATGAGGGGTCCATACTCCATACAGTCTGGTGACAGTCTAAAGGGGCACAAGTAATGAGAGAACTGGCAGTCTACGTTTCATCTGGCAGGGGTTCGTCCCTGTCAGGCTGTTAGATCGGGCGTTTCGGCTATAATGTGGTCGGTCTCCTGATTAGTGTGGACCCCTCCAATAATGAAAAGTTTTCAAGAAAATATTCAGGGGACAAAAATGCGGTTGCCCCCCTCCAATAATGAAAAGTTTTTCGGGCATTAATTACTGAGCTTACCTGAGCTTTCCTGAGCTTACCTGAGCTGAGCTCATCTGAGCTTACCTGAGCTAAGAGGAAGAGGAGAGGAAGAGGAGAGGGAAGAGGAGCGAAGAGGAAATGAAGAGGAGCCGGTGGGGGGGGCCCGGGGCCGAAAATTAGTTTTGGGGGGGCCCCTTTTTTTTGGACATTATTGCGGGGGTGGATTTAGTTTGGGGGGGGGGGGGGGGGGCCCACGCTAATCAGGAGACCACATTACCTGAAAATTGACAATCCGCGTGTGATGTTTGTCCATGTTATCGGTTCAACAGAGTCGGAAGCAGATGCTGGGCAGGACCGCCGTGGGAATGGAAGCTCCCATAGTCCATGGGGGGGGTGTTCGGGGATGTTAAGTTGCAGGAGCGTTGCGGGTTCGTTCGATCGGGGGACCCTGACTTGGAGAACATGTTGCTTGTGCAAAGGACGTGCAGAAAGGGAGTCGCATACTGTTGTACCCTTGTGGATCCAGGAGGCGAAGTGGTCTGACTTATACATGAACCCTTATAAATGATTTGTTTGATTGGCGAGTGATTCTAATCTTGGGTGCACTTGTTGTCGACCTTGCTGTGTTTACATCATTTCAAGGACTCGGCCATCTTTGCATGTGCGCACAGAGATGGGATTCTCCCCGATTGTTTGGCCGGGAGCTCCCCGGCACCGGGCAAGTGAGCAGACCTGACAAACCGTCGAAGTCCTCCTGAGGTTGCGGACTTCTCGCACATGCCGCCTGCTGCTGGTCAGGATATGGAAGTGGAGGCCGTTTGTTGCAGAACGCGAGCATATGAGGTCTGTGAAGGTCATGTGTAAGCTCTGGCACAGTTTCACCTGAAGGCGGCTGGCTAAGTGTGTGAATCGAATCGAAGCCAGTGACCGCGCCAAGTGCAAGGCTGTTACCGACAAGGTGGTCGCCGAAACCACGCAGCTTGACAGCACCTTTGGAGTTCCTGTTAGCGCGGTGGTCTCTAGACCGTCTTGTGCGGGGCTGAGAATTCTGAACCCGCCCCTGCCGTGGCTCCAGCCTATGCCCCCACATCCGCTCAGTCCCTTGATGTTGAGATGGCTTTGTACAGCAACGCAAGCAACCGCAGACTGTTGTTGCACATGCGTTTTTACCGGAAGACAATTTGTCAGACCTGATGTTTTCTCACAGCGGAAGAAGCTGCGCAACGCAGCATTGTCGCACTGCAGGGCTTCGGTGTCCGTCGACATCTCTCCGGACACTGAGCAAGGCAGATGAGAGGAGAGGAGAGGCTGTTTGCACGGATTCCACTGCGCCCATACGGTGTCCGTTTGTGTGTGTGTGTGCTGCGTGTTATCTTCGGAGCGTGGAAATGTGACAGTCCTGGGCAACCACTCTAGACTCTTTAGAGCAGGCGCTCCGGTGGCGCAGACTATTCTGCATCGCTGTGCTGCTCCAACTGTACGAAAGATTTCCAATGCTTTCATAGGCCCGAAGTAGAACAACCAGACCTATGGAACAATCTTGGTTCTCATGTTTTAGGACTCTGGGCCGGCTTCGAGAGTGCAGTGCAGGAGTTAGCATATTCTAGCCATTGGTTTCGGAAATCTTGATGTGCGAAGAAGTCCGAGATGACATCACTGAACCACTTCTCCCGAGTATCCCGTTTGTCTGTGGTGCTGGAGCACAGCACTGTCTCCCATACTGCATACCTTCCCTCAAGTCACACTGGCCTCGAGCCATCAACAGCGACTCTACTTCACAACTCCCGACCGCAGAACAGCCACCATCACAGCTGCCTTGGAAATCGCATTTCCACGTCTGCTCCGCGCCTCGCAATGTGCCGGCATGGCGTTCTTCAACCACCCTACGGGCGCCCACGTGCCGCAGACTGGGGAGTTGGACTGCGAGGGGCCCATTGCCAGGCAGGCCTGTCGTGCAGCAGTCTGAACTCCCCCGAAATGTGTCCCAGCTTCTTGCAACAACCATGTCCCAAAAGGTCTCAGACGAGGCGCCCGCGGCTCAAAGACAAAGCGGCCCCGCATCTTGACCCACCTGGATGTTTCGGGAATACGGCGGGTGATAGAAATTTATGGGCCCTGATTTTGAGGAGGCCCATACTGTAGGTCATTTATATACGTCAAAGGCATAAATGGCATGAGGCCAGCTAAGGCCGCTGCCTGCGATTTAGATGGTGGAGAAGGCTTCCAGTTGGGCTTAACATAATCATTTCAGGAATTAAGTCTTCAGACCACCCTATAAAAATCCAGAACCCCGTCCAGACTTTCTGTGGAACTAGAGTGGGTCGAGTTTAGTTGCAGAGCCCTTTTAATTGTTATCGGGGCGAATCCAGATGGCTCCTGAGCCTGGCATTTGCCATTTGGCTTGTTTCCGTTTCGCGTCAGAGGAAAGTAAAGTACAGGTCTTCCCGTGAAACGGAGACCCATGAGTCGTTGGTCCGAGCACTGACATGTGTTGTGTCGTAGCACCCTGCAAAGACCTGAAGTCATAAATCCCGATACCATATAGACCGATACCAGAACTAAACCACACCTTCGACGACATGCTCCAGGCTTCCGCCGGCGCTCGGCGGCGCGGGGAGCTGCATCCACCTGAACGCTGCTTTATGTCACAGCCCCAGGCTAGGCCCTGCTAGGCATGTGCGTGAGGCTTCAGATGCACTGTAGACTGGTGTTACGACGGGTAGAAACTTCATATCCTGCCACGAATTTTCGTGTTACGCGCCCTTCGCACTAAGCTGCCTACTTCGACTACTAGGTACCAGTATTACCCTACTCTAGGCCTGCTGCTGCTGCTGCTACTGCTGCTGCTGGCCAACCAAGGCCAGCATGACGACTTCAGCCTCTTTGAAGCTGTTGAGAAAGACATCGAGGCGGCTTGGACGGTTGCCGAACGATGTCACATGTCTTTAGCCCTTCTCAAACTTGATCCTTTCGAACCCCAACGAGACTGGAGGGTTGTCCCTGCGCACGTGGCAAGTTCTGCACACCACACCACGCACGATTTCGTGTCCAGGCCGCCAGCTACCAGCGCCCAGGGGATGCGCTAGGCTTCCACAGGACAGGAACCGTTTCGGGATGAGTGCCTGAAGACCGGGAAGCCAACTCAGAGCCATCAACGCACAAAAACGTAGTCGTTATACCCTTGATTGTGCCTAGCATCCAGCCCCAAACGACATATTCAGCCAGTAAGTGCTCATTTTCACGCCGTCCTCGCTTTGCAGGAGCCGAAAGCATCTTCAGATTTGGGGTGATGCCTTGCTGCTTGTTTGCACCTGACATGGGGTTCTTGAATACAGTCTGGGTCTGGTAATAGGTGGAGTGCATCTTTTTGATCCTAATGAGTGGCGCGGCTGAGAAGGAGTAGAACTAGTGTTTCAGCAGCTGTAAATTCCCAGCACTGGCATGGCATGGTCTCCTGGTGATTGTTGGTCAGTTTCACTATCGTAGCAGCAACCACATGCCACATGTTTGTTGTTGTTCCTTGGTGCGAGTCAGCCGCTGTGTCGGTCCATCGCTCGCTCGAGGCCCTTGTACCAGACCAGTGGTGTGCAGCATTTGCTTAGCGATTCTGTGTAAGCTGCTGATGTGCAGTGTCCCTCACAAAGCGCGCCACAATCCATAGCACAGATATAGAGTCCCAAAGAAATCGCTGTAATTCTCAGCGTTCCAAAGAGCAGAAATTCTAGTTTTGGATTTGTCCAAGTAGATCGGGTCATGAAAGCACTCTAATTTCTCCAAATCGTCCTATGCCTAAGCAGTGGGGTCTTCCTGCATTCAACTTAAAGAACCTGCCGTCTTGTCAACAAGTCCATCGACGCCTTGCGTGGAGGAAGCTTGCAAGACAAAAAGCCGTTCGATGTCTTGCACTGAGGTCTGGATCACAAGCCTTTGCTTCCGTGAGCCTTTGTTTGCACGAAGCGTTTGCATCAGCTGCCCTTGCTATCCCAGCTCCACCAACAGTTGCCAACAAAGTACAAGGATCACACGTGCTCTAGCGATGTTCGACCTCACACTGGTGGACTGCTGGGCAAATCTCTACCGATCCGCTACTCGGCCGGGTGCTGACATGTGGAAGTGATACCGGCATCATTCACAGGCTCGTAGTCTCACCTGGACCCTACAGTCACTACAGAGACATGGACACTTTGCACATACGCGCAAGCCCACTCTTCAGAAATCTTGGCACGAGGAAGATGACTTCAAGTCCTGGCATCACGACAACTATCAGGACTGGACCCCGAGGCCATTCAGGTTTGCGAACTGATAGGCTTCTCGGGGATGAATGTCAGGCTGCCCTGAGCATGCAAGATCCCTCCATGCCTCGAAGTAGACCATTGCCCTGAAGTGCTGCCCCCGACAAAGCGAAGCCAGCTTTGTCATCATGCAGCTTCAGCGGGCACCTGAAACTTGAGAACCGAGAAATTTACCAACCACAGACATGGCGTGCCCTTGGTAGAGTTTACTAAGTTTACTAGACTTTGACGCCAGGCCGACAGCCACTATCGGTCTGAGTCTGGGCCAGGTGCACCGATTGAAGCCAGGCTAAAGGTCGGCATGCAATAAGCGATCCCTTTCCGTCAGAGGACTGCAAAACCTCTTGAGTCATTGGTCTGACTCTCGAATCTTGGAGCCCTTTGCCATCGAACACCACATTCTGTCAACAGCTCTTCAATTCCCTGACCCAGACTATGGCGTTGTTGTGCAAGGTCGGAAAAATGGGCAAGTGCCAGGAGTAGAATCTCCAAGTGGACCATGAAAGCCCTCAGGCACGCGCCCTGGCATTCCAGGATGCGCGTACGAAAGGAGCCACGGACGCAAAGATTTGTTGTTGATATCAGGGTCCTCACAGTCTCCGAGGGCTTTTGGACCTCGCAAAGACCAGGTGTTGTGAGTAGCAGCTAGGGCTTGCAATGCTTGTGTCGCACGACATGGTGTGCGGTTGGATTGGTTTCAGTGCTGTTGTCTTACGTAGCCTCTGAGTTCAGACTTCGGGGTTGGTTCAGGGTTGAACGCATGTGCGCAGGAGAGCATCATGTCCTTCAGCAAAACGGCGACATATTCGCTTTCGATGAGCCTCTTCGATCAAGCTCCGGGCTGTGCTCAGAAGTTTCTGCGGCTTTACAGCGGTCTTCGCCCCCATTAGACTCGGTGGGGAGGGCATGGCTTCAACATTCTTGGCTTTAGCATCCACCGGCCACCCATGAGCCTTAAACCCCACACTTCCGAGGGTTTTCGTGCTGAAGCCAGGACCGGAGGGGACCAAATTCACCAAAATTTCTGCCTGGTCAAACAGTCAACAGCCTCAATCTCAAGCCCCATAACAAAACTTCCAAGGCCTTTCAACAACTTCTTCAAGCACTCGGTGCCTGCGGCAAAGTCACCCGCTGGTGCCGTGTGTGGCAAGCGCATCTCCATCATCCTCTTCGTGAACGAGTCGCTCTGGGCTGGTTAAGTTAGCTTGGGGAGGAATCTCTGGCTGGGTTTCCAGAAGCTGTCGGCAAAAAGGGATTCCCCAGAAACCGGAAAGGACCCTCGGATGTCCACTCCCCATCATAAGCTCGTAGGAGTTGGTTGCATAACATGTTCTTTTCGGTTCTCTTACGCCTGTCATCAGAGAAACATCTTCAAAGTAGGAACAGAGGGTTCACTCTGGCCTGACGAGTCAGCGTGAGCTGCTTCTCGTTTTTGAACGAGGCAAGAGCACGTGCCACGAACTCTTCGAGTGAGGCTTGTCTTCCTTAGCTCAAGTCCCAACCTTTGCTCTAGGAACCTTGCAGTCCTGTATGGTCAAGCACTGCATCCAAGTAGATTTGCTCCCACCTTTCTTCAACATTGTTAGCTTGATCTGCGCGAAAACACGGCACCCATTCGGACACATGCCTTTCTGATCCGTTTGAGACCCCAATTCTAAGCTTTTTTGCGCTCGGATTTTAATCATGTGACAGTCACAGCCCAGAATCTTCCATCCAGATCCCAGGAAGATGCCAGGCATGCGCGACAGCATTCCGCTCAGTGTGTGCTGGGACGCCTGGGATACTTGTGGCTGCGGCAGCCTCTGTCGAAGGCACACTGTTAGCATGCTGCACCTGTCATATCTTGTGGCTTCGAGCTTTTGGCCGTGATCCCATGTAACTTGCTCCGTGTCAAGGCATGCTCGCTTGGCCCTTTACTTCATGCGATTTCTGCCAGGGCCCGAAGGCTGAGCGAGGAGATCGAGATTGATGTGCCTCAGCATGCAGGGAAGAACCAGTGCCGAAGCATGTGTGTTTTTGCAACAAGCTGTACTAAGCGTTGGGTTTGCGAGGTCTCTGTTCTTAGTTGTTAGTATGCTGCTGCTTCGCAAGAAAAACAAGTGGCATCCGCACTTGCCTTCACCGAGCAAGAGGCAAACGTCCACAGTTCAAACCAAGAAACACGCCAGGAGAACACCCCCACTCCCAATATTGTTCTCGTTCTCTTGGACGAACACGAGGAGCCGAGCTTGAAACAGCTCCTGCCATTGTTTGACCAGCTGGCCAAGGCCGAGCGCTGAACTCATACTAAGTCTAGCTCTAACGAAACGCGCCTATTGAAGTGCTCTTTGGGACGCACAGTGCGGGAGTCAGTATTGAAGAGTTCGGTAGAATTCGGTCACAACCACGTGCAGTCACACACAGGCAAACATTGCGCCTGCCTCCAGGCCCAGACATTCTACCATGTCAAGAAGCCTGTCTGCCAGTCGGCCAACATGGCTGATGATATCCGGAGCGGGACCTTCATAATCTTACTCTTGTGCAGAGAATACAATGAATACACGATGTTGAGAGTGGCACAAACGGGAGGTATAAAGTGAGAGGAGTGCAGTTTGCATGTTTCGCGCCGACCCTTGGGACTTCTTGAGGTTCTTAAATCGAGCAAGATCCACTCTGTTTCAAATTGTTCTTGTGCCAGCTCGCTGCAGGATGACGCGGGGCCCTCCACTCGGCGACACTGGCCCTGGTGAGCCGGATCATCGGACTGATGGCGAAGGGCTGAAGCCTTGCCAGCCAGCGAGATCGTTCTACACCATGCCGCGAAGCTACTGGGCAGATACTCCTATCTAGCATGGGCTCATCTCTTGAACATGGCTGACGAGTTCTGTGCTTGCAGGTTACAAAGAGTCATCTGTCCGATGCCAAAGACATCCAAGGAAGTGAAGGGCACAGCACGGGCAAAGCTGCCGACCCTGGCATGTTCACCACCTTCATACCATCAACCCACGAGCCCGCGAACACCCATCACTTCACTGCTTACCGCGCACCAGCAGTTCCAATGGCTCCAACATCCCCCACCCCGGCCCCTACCACCGCCGCCCGCCTCAGTATCTTTGTTGCAAGCTGGCCTATGAGCAGATGTGAAGGGTCAGTTACACTGGCACATGGGCTCTTGAAGCTTTGAAACAGATTGTCAGAGCAGGTTCTGGTGACATGAGCTCTGTCAGCCTCTGAGACTGAAGGTGAAGCAACATCACCTTCGAACTTTCCGGCGCCACGTGCGCGGGAGGTCCGCAGGGAAAAATGCTCACTTGCCATGTGTGGTCTAGGCAGGCATGCAGGCAGGTCATTATCTCAGATCTGAGAGCCAGGAAGTAGACTGATTGGGCGGGCCTTAGCATGCGAAAACCCAGCGCGACCATCTTGCAGGGCCAGGGCTTCGACCTTATGAACAAGGTAGACAGGTTGTGAGGAGAAAGTTGACGAATTCTGGGAGCTACAGTAGGGCCTATGGACAGCTCAGGGATCCCCGCAGAACCACGGCAAGTTTTGAGACTGAGGGATTGACGCAGCAGTCCACTGAACGTCGCATTAGATTGCATGCTGGTTCACCAGATCATCTCTACAGTATCACGACTCGCTTGCTTTGACAACTGCAATATGCGCAATGACCCTTCTGGCCGCCCCGTTTGCAGAGCTGGTTGCTAGGATCCAGAGCTCCTGGCAGCCCGGCAGGCCCTGACGCTACAGGCAGACAGCCCTTAAAAAGTGCAATAGGGAGCTGACGTAGCAGAAGCTGCTCTCATTTGTGCTCACAGTACCTCGCGAACTCACGTTACTCGGTGAAGTGCTGCAATCATTCCGAAACATTTTCTGCAAGCCAGCGTGCAAGCCCAGGTAATCCTGCACACTTGCTGCGCAACGCTTTGAAGTATCGACAAAAGTCTTCCTGTAGCTCCAAATCAGTGCCTGAATGGCCAGGGCGCGCAGCAGGTCTTGGCCATCCTGCGAGGTCGCAAGCTGTCGCCTGGCAGCTGAACGTAAGAGGCCATTAAATCAAAATGAACCTCAACACTTCATGAAGCTTACTCCCAGCTGTTAGCGCACAGCGGACCATACACAGAAAGCCTTCTCGCTTCCCATACTTCCCGTAGTTGCTCGTAGCAGTACATATCACTTGGTGCCTCCGCTTCCGCGACTGCATCTAAGGATTGAGAATCGGGCGTGGAGGACACGCAAGAACGCATGTGAAAGCCAAGCGTGCACAGATGTCGGCTCACAGCTCTCTCGGCCCCTGAGAGCTTCGTAATACTCGGTGGTATTTAGCGGATGTGATTCCGATACCGGTGCCTTGACCAGGATACCACAAGGCTGGTACGCCATCCATGCCGGCGCACAGCACATCAACGAGGAAGCCGTGCAAATGATTAGTGTTTGATACACGTATATATGTATACATATGTATACATATATACAGCTGTTTTGAAAGGGCCGTTTGTGAATGAACATGTTGACTCATCACACTGGACAGGACCGCGCTGCGCGGATCCGCGCTGTTTGGCCGGATGCGCCACCAGAGGAGTGCCATGGAGACCCCCGTTCATTTAAGATCGGAGTGAGATGTGGAAGAGAGTCCTGTGCCACTAGTTAAGGTACCAGGCCTTTGCCTGGGACCATGTCCATACATGTGATTTTTGTGTGTCCAGGTTTCCAAAGTTCTCATGGAACCTGCGTACTCGGAGTAGGAACCAGGGATTTGCCAGAGCTCGGCTGCTACTTTGCCACTAAAACTTCTAATTTTTGGGCTTCGTCTCATCCTGTGGGAGAATACGGTGTATCCACCGAGTCATCACTGCCCAGTTCTAACCACTGACGCAGAGGAGTCGCTGCCACACGGCGCAATTCTGGGTGCCTACCCGAGAATCAGATTCTCTTTGGCTCGACCCCATGCGTAGAAACTCTCTGGCTCGACCCCATGCGTTGACGATAGCCATCGGAAGCCGTGAGTGGTTTCCTTCGGTTGTCCTTCATGACGCTGCGGTGTTTCGATAAGGGTGTATATTAATCATTGCTGTTGGCTTTCAACCTGCTTTAAGATTACAATGGTCATCTTGGTGGCGACTAAGTGGGAGCATGTGCATACAGTTTTCTTTGCAGTGTAGTCATGGACAGTGTAGTCATGGATCCTCGAGTCCTGGTCTGGTGAAGCGCTGGAGGCTTGTTCTACGTGCACAGCCATACCACGCCTCAGGCACCCGGGTTTTGAGGTGGGGTTGATCAATCTTGCCATTGCTCCAGGCTTGCTTTTGCACCCCAAGGCAATGCGAGCATTGAGTTGAGAGCACGGTAACCCCACTGCCCTCGACAACCTTTGGCAGGGCTGCTTGCCTGGCTACGTGTGGGCACGAGGGCCGTTTTCCGGCAGCATCCATTGCTTTTCTGTGGGATGCTTTCTTATGGGCCTAGGGAAAAAGAAGATTTAGAGGAACCGAGCAGAAGGAATAGATCGTCTGGGTCTCATGTGGCGACTGTTCGCTACTAGCAGCCATGAACATTGTGGCAGGGAAAGAGCTGGTCTAAGTCCACGTCTTGCGACATCGCGCTACAACCAACCCTCGTGCCGAGGATTTGCCATGTGATTTCCAAGTCAGTCGAGCTGCTGCGGCCAGTGCACTGCCGCGGGGGCAAAGGCCTTTGGGATCTCGAGGCGGGGAGGCAAAACGACGATTCGGTGCACTCGGGCCACTTCCGGTCAAACCCCATGATGTTCAATCAAGGTTCTTGGGTTAGTTTAAGCAAGGCTGGCACTTGGGCATTGCAGGGACATTGTGCCCAAAGCTGGAAGTTAGCATAAGTTAACCATGGCAAGTAGGGCAACCAAAAGTGGCAGAAGGCTGTAGGTGATGCGCGAGGTGTGGCAGGTCCAGCAGATCCAGCAGCAGTTCACAGAGATCAACATCCGTGTGCACGATCTCACTGAGGTCGTGAATGCGTCAGATGGGGACGGTTGGGTTTTGCAGCATTCGTGGCGATTCTAAGTAGGCCCAGTTCAAACAGGGATCCGGGATCTCAGTTCTCGCAGTTGTCGTCGCTTTTGGTGCTTTCTGTTGTGTGCGCGTGAGCCTCTGTATGTGTGTCTCGATTCATTTGAACCGGTTCGTGGGTTAGGACCTTTCTATGCACTGTACTCATGTGGCTTGTGAATGTCTGTGACGAACTATGTGTCGCGCTTCCGCACTGCAGGCTTTTTGTGCGAGGGCCCGGGAGTGCGACATACTGGGTGTATCAGCAGCTATTAACATCTTGTTCTGTATTTGGACAACGCCAGACAACGTTCCTGCAACACAGGTGCTGCCACGCGGATCTTGCGTCAGTCAGGCCTCGGCTTAGTTAGAGCCTCGCGGTTGTATGTACATAGCTTTCACTTCGCTACCCTAGCTGCGATCACTGCAGAAAAAAGAGCGAGAGGCGAGGTACCTGGCCTTGGGCCAGAATGAGGCTGTTACGGTGCCATGAGCATTGGGGAGTTTCAGCAGAGCTGCAAAGACAAAGTGGCCTACAGATATTCTCCAGAGAGAGGCCAAATTAAGCGCTTCTTCAACAACAGTGAACAACAGCCAACACACAGCCTGACTGTTTGCTGCAGCCCACTCGAAATTCTCCCTAAACTCTTTCGGCTTGTGCTGCTGTTTGCCACTACGAAGTGGAACGAGAAGAGATGCAATAAGATGATGTAAGCACAGGCTAGATGCAAGCATTTGCACTCAACTGGCTTCAGGCGCATCTGCAACCGAGCCGACGTCTGCTGATGCGCTCGGCCCTTGGTGATTTTCGGCTTGTGATGGTATTGACTGGCCAAGTATCGAAGTATACGCGCGTGTGGGGCCCAATTTGACACAGCTACGCCGTGTGCGTTTAGATCCGGGGATGTCTTGAGCAGAGCTGTTTGAGCCTCCGATCTACAAGGGTTCAGGCGGAACGCAACTTTTGTTCGTCACGGTGCATCTCATCAGTATTTCATGGGGACATGCTCGTTCGTGGGCCGAGGTTTGAAGGAGATGTTCCCGTCGACGTGTGCAACTTGGGGGGAGGGGGGGGGGGGGGGCGGCATACCAGCCAGCGGTTTTACATTTGAAGTCCGTTGGCAGCTCACGCCACAAACTTCTACTCTGGAGCCTGCTCGAAGGGATCAGGAAAGTGCTTGCTCCCATGTGCTCCATTGAGTGTTTCTAAGCTCGCACACAAGGAGGGAGCACACCCGGTGCCCAATGAGCAGGACACTCAGTCAACTTCGCATGTCAAGGCAGGCTTGGCTTCCACAGGCTCGCATGCCGCAAGACTTTTCCTTGGGCGTGATGTTGCAGCATTTTGCAGCTCCGCTCTCCAAAGGTCTCCCACTGGATTGGTGCGGCCAGCCCTCCCGAGCGAGTCGAAGTGGAAATCAGAGGCGCTTTGCCGCAGGGATAGAAGGGCTTTTGGCGCATGTTCTCGTTCTGTTGCCGATTGGTCGACTGTGGCAGACAATGCTGCATTGAAGTATGTCGGGGACACAGATGATTTGCAGTAAAAATTATAGGGCTCACCAGCTCTCAGGTTCGGTAGAAAGTGTAGAGTCTCAGAAGTTCGGTGATTCAGCATGATTCAGCCCTGTCTCCATGGTGGGCTCTTAGTGTGCATTGTAAGGCCGAGCATGATGCATGATGCATGCTAATCTTCGGCCATGTATTATATATGTGCGTAGAGGTCACGCAGTTCCCTGTGATGGGATCACTTCCGCGAAACGGTTTGAGTCTGTCCTACTTCTTGGATGGCAATGATGGCACAGGTGAAGGTGAGCGCTACGGCTCCTAGACCTGCTCGCAGCAGCCTGAGACAGACTCGCTGTGCAATCGGAATGCGATCAACCGCCATCAACTGCCCAGCTCTATACAACTTGAGGCCTGGACATGACTCGGAAAGCACTTCATGACTCCTGTGGGAGATGGAGCAATAGCGATCATCATGGAAACGTGTTACACATCTACCGGCAAGGTATGGCAGCAGTACCTCGTAAGAGCTCTGCAGAAGGTGGGTGACATCTCGTGACAATCTTGACTGCCGTGACACCAAGGTGCCCGACGCTCTTTCCCATGCTTTTGCGCCAGTGTGCGAACGCGGGACTGATGCCGGACAAAACGTTACGTCGTCCGGTTTCTGCGCACGCGGGAGGTAAATACGTGAGCTGAACAGGTAGACGTCTGGTCATAGCCGGGGCAAAGCTTGAGATTCCCTTGATCTTACGCTGGTCCATAATGTCTGTGGTTGTGCTTTGTGCTGCAGCGTTTCACACCAGCCTGCTGCAATCTGCCCGACAGAATCCTGAGCATTTTCAATGTTACCAGCTCAATACCGAGCCTGGACGCAAGAAACCAGTGCAAGTGCTAGCTGCTGTGAGCCTGCATGCTACAAGGTAATGCATGCTTACTCCCGACCGAAACAATCATGAGCAAGATCCCTCAAGCACATCAACTCTTCAATTTCCTCTTCGATTCATGGCCTACGGCAAGTCCTCGAGCACGGACCCGCGGGTTTTCAACGACTTGGGTGCTGAGTGGGAGAGGCTCAACCAGACGGCAGCCGCTCGACAAACGATTGTTTTAAAGATCGTTTTGAAGGGCCCAGAAGCACAGCTGGCGTGTCCCAAAGACTCGCAGATGCAGGCAACTGCAAAACCTCCATAAGGGGCGTCAGGATGCACAGGTTGATGAGGCTTTTCACAGCAGAAGGTCCTTCTGGCAACCTCTGGCAACAAGAAAGAAGAGCTTCGCAGGTGATTCCCGTCATCTCTCGATCCACTTTGGATTGCGAGCGCCCTGCTGAGCGACGTGAGCGGCTCAATGCGACGGCAGCAAAGAAGGAGGACTTCGGGTGGTGCGTGCTTCAGGTTGGATGATTTTTCGATTCGGAAAGGCCTGTGGACTAGGCACGGCGGCATGAGGTCGTGTCTCGAAGCGATCCGCGTTTCCTCCTCAAACTCCTACGTGAAGTCGCAATTTGAACACCCAAAAGCTTGACTTGAAATATTACTCCTAAACACCTCGAGTCCTGCATGTGCAAAACCCCTGGCGGCTTAACGTTGTAAGGAGGGGTGCCCAGCAAGCCGCGATTGTCTCTCTGTAACAGTGCAGCCGAGGCAGCCCGACTGATTTCAGTGATGTTCAGTGTGGTGGATCCCAGGAGCTGCGCCAACAGCGTGCCGCGCAAAAGGTGCAGGATGTCTTGGCTGACCGCTTCCACCAAAGGTGCGACTCAGAACTCAGACCTCACAGCCCCTCGGGAAGGTAGGGTGTCAATCAGAAGGTCTCCCGGCCTCATGGAAACAGGTGTATAGTCTAGACTAGCATTAACACATAATTAGTAGCTTGGCACGTTCACGCAGCTGCAAGCTGCAAGCTTATGAAGCATAATTCAAGCAGAGCCAAGCAGGTATACATATTAGCTGAAAGCTATGAAAAAGTATGAAAACTAAGAGACGGACGCAAAAGCTCCCGTATGAGGCTGGAGCCACTGCCCCGCTCTCAACCGCAAGACTACAATGAGGGGTTGGTCACGGCAGGCCTTTGGCGAGCTCTGACGCACCCGCTGCGCAGCCCGTGCCGAGCTGGCGTGAGGCACAGGACTCGCCGAAATCTTTCCAGGTACGCACTGGGAGCACACGCAATGATTGGAGCTTGTCCTTGTCGTATCCGGGACGTAGATCGGAAATGCCATGACTCAGGAGTCACAGCAAGTCAGCGCACGGGGGAAGTTGCACAGCATCCAGATCTGCACCACGGGAACGAAGCAGAAACCATGCGAAACAGAATTGAACCTACGACTCCATCCTAAGCACCCGAGAGGCGCCCCAATGCCCCAGGACCCGACTCAGGATCGCAGAGGCAGCTCCAGGCGCGGCTACCTGGCATTGCAGGGCTCAAGGGAACTTATGCGTGGCGATAGAGTAGCAAGTTGGCAGCGATGAAGGCCGTGAATTCAAAATGTGGACAAGTCAAGAGTACATGGGTGGTACATCTCCAACTTTGAGTTTTTTTCCAAGGGGTGCTTGGTGGCTAAGACTGCAACGCAAGCATATTCAACTCCAGGAGAGACTGAGCAAAATCACAGGCCAAGCTGGGCAGTACCCAAGCCTTCGCTGCGTATGCCACGGTCAATGGAGGTTCTCCCCATCGGCCAGGCGAGGTACAACCAGGGCAGGTGAGTACGCGGGTTTGTTTGGGCGTCGGAAATGCTTCGGCTTGGCTCTAGAGCTACCAGGTGCCTTTTTTTATCCGGCAATGCTGAAGACACGTACACAGGAAGCCAACTGAGCCCTGCCTGAAGTCCATCGCGATTCAGCCTGCTCAGACAAGATGCAGCTGACAATGAAAGACCCGTAAACCTTACTCAAGCTCATTTGCTTGTCGACTTCATGAGAGCTGAAGCCAACACCATCACCTGCACACTGTGTGCACAGAAGCCACCAGCTCAGTTTGTTTGGGTTGCTAGCATGTGTGGATTGACTGAAATCCGTAGGTTCCGGCAGAGGACGCGAAGAGAACCTCAAACCCCTCTTAGCTGTTTAGGACAGGGAAGTCAGTCGGCCTTTGTCGGGGACCCTGTGTTTGTCACCTGCCAAAGGGGCCTGGTGCTGCGCCATGGACGGTACCTCGAGTGGTTCACAGCAGCCAAGCTGCAGATCAGTTTAGTTTTGTGGGCATCTGCCTGGCCAGATGCGCAAAGCAAACCTTGAGGCCCCAACTTTCAAGCGTCCACAAACATTCTCCTAGGACCGGCTGCGCCGGAGCCAGCGGCAGAGGCGGCCGAGGCGAAGGCATCTCGAACCAGAACCGGGTCCCAGCTGACGGTTGAGCGCTGCATTGTTTGTGGCGCACGCCAAGCCTTGATCTCCAGACTCTCTTAAAGACTCAGCCGAGCTCTCCCATGCCCAGCATACCCTTCTCCGAATCTCCCCCCTAATAAGCTCCCCCCCCCCCCGAAGGAGAAGGAGACGAAGGAGGCCGCTTCTGAAGAGCTGGCAAGGCCCAGGCCTCGGGCCAAGTTCGCCACCTGGACCCGGGAGGCGCCCAGCCCCTGCTTCTTTTTGTTTTTGGTGTGTGTGTGTGTGTGTGTGTGTGTGTGTGTGTGTGTGTGTGTTTGTTTTTTTTTTTTTTTTTTTGGGGGGGGGGGGGGGGGGTGTCGAAGAGTTGAAGAGTCGAACTTGCTTGGGGAGATACTTTTTTTTTGTGGTTCTGGGTGCAAAAGTGTGGCGCTTGTAGTGACGAGTTCCCTCGGTGTGTTTTTGCCAGGTGAGCGGTCGAGCCCTGGCCTCGTCAGCCAAGGCCGGGCTTGGGGAAAGGGTGCCCTTTGAAGTTGCTTGTACGAACCGTACGAACCCTCTGAAGAACCCCAGAGAAGTGTAATGTCTCAGGCTCACGCTCGTGCATCGGATTCCGGGCCGGTGGACGACAAGCCCTCCACATCAAGCTGCTCGATTTGAAGCAGGTTCTTCAAGCATGACCTGCAAAGGCGCCACCCTCACAAGAACAGCCACGTTGCATCCTGCAAGCCGTAGTTGTTTTTCCAGACAACTCTGTTCTCTACCTCTCTCTCTCACACACACACCTTAGACACCCCGAGGAGAGCGTTTCTCAGGAGAGGAGGTGATCAAGTCCATGGCAGGCCGGCCCGGAGCGGGCTCATCTGCAGCGATGTTCGGGGCCCACGTAAAACTGAGTGCATGTTGCTTGGGTCCGGACACAGCGGCACACTCATAATGTGTTGATCGCGTAGGGCTCCGGCTGTGCGCAAGCTTGACAGTAATGTATGAATGCACGTTGAACTTTACCTCCATGCTGTCTGGGGTTTCCGACGGTGAAAAATGTTGGTTAGGTATCCTGCCCTGATAGTCTTGGTCAGAGCATGACTTGGCCCCGGTTGTCCCAGGGCAGGCCGAGCTGGAAACCATGCCTGATCAGCTCCGGAGAGATCGGGACGCTTGGCCATAATATGGGAACACAGGACAAACTGCCTGAAAGTCATTGTAGGCATACTTCAAAGGCGCTGACTACTTGAGCTGAGCAGCAGTCTGCACACACATGCGCTCTCCAAAACAGGCCACAGGGTAGGAGCTCTTTAATGAAGCCTGAGTCTCAGTCTCGGCCAAAACAAGAGCTCCAGGACACAGTGGTAGCCGCTGTTCGAAGTGATGGCCACGCCCTGCAGCATGCCAGTGAGGTTCCGACCAAGACGGAGAGATTCGAAGGTTTGTTTTAGAGGCTGAGAGCACGGCATATATAGTATTGAGATGTCTGCAGTCAATGTCCCATCCGGATGGGAAGTGTTTGTTCCTCGTCTAGAATTCGAGAATATTCCAGACCTCCCCTGCCCATGCCAGCACTCCTTGGAAGGACCTCAGAGCCGATCGGCACGTTGTCCTTGCGGCGGTGAAGGACTTCTGAGAGCGTCGGGGCTGGCAAATGTGGGGTTTAGACTGCCCGGGCATGGCATGTGATCCTAGGCTAGAACAGTCTTGCGAATAAGCTGCTGTAAACAGTGTTGCCACGGACTGCTGCGAAGGAGAATGGATTGGCATTGCGACACGCCGCGCAGGTGAGCCTTGCATGGTCCACACAATGACATTGAGCAAACAAAGCCTTTGGAATTTCCAGTGATGGCAGATGTCCTACTTGCGCCCTGTGGAGGTGCTTTGCAGCGACCAAGACCTCGTGCTTGCAGCGGTTCGTCAGAATGGCTTGGCCCTGCAGCCACCACGCTGAAAGAAATTTCGCCAAGCTTTCTATGGCTTTCTGCTGACGTCTTCTTAAGAAACTGCCCGGGTTCACGATCCTGTGGTCTTGAGCACTTTGCGGACCTCTTCTCTCTCTTAGAAAACTTCCAAGCCTTCTCTTCTTGAGCCTTTTAAAGCCTGAGACTTGAAACCCATTTCAACCCTATCTTCAAGACTCTCAAAATGTGCCCAGACACGCCGCCCCAGAGCTGCGCAGAAGCTCAGCACTCGTCCTCGAGGCCCTCGCTTCTGACCCCCAGGCTGGAGCATGGCTTTTGTTCGATGGAACAGTTTGTGGAAATGTTGGAGGTTGGAATTCTAAGGTTTACACTGTACACCGGGGTTTGAAGAGTTGAAGCCGAGAATTTCCAAGTCCGTGCGCAGTCTGGTACCCACAAAAGAGTTTACCGTGGTTCTTTAGGGCGTTCAATGGGATTCAGATTCATGCCGAACTTCTCCGACAAGGAAGATACCATGTTCCTTGACAAGGCATGTCCGTAATTTGTCCTTGATTGCTCGTGACTCGATTGATTCCTTCGGATATTTCGATGTCCCCTGTGAAGGAGTAAAGACAGGCCGAAGTGCAACCCTAGGTGCCACACACGTGGAGTGACTGGCACCCATGACAATATATGACCATCATTAATCCCAACAGTTGCGAAAGGCTGCTCGGTTTGTGTCGCGGGAGCTCTTGGATGATCGCGACTTCGTGACGCGTGCCTGCAAGAGACTCAAGTTCAGGAGTATTGACAAGGGCCTTGACGTAGGGTTCGGGACGGAGGGCTCTAGGATGCATTCCGCCAGCTTGTACCCTATGAATCCGACATGCAACTTGCGCTGCGAAGGATTTCGGCCACTCCCTTTACTCGACGCATTTTCGAGAAGGCTCCCGCCAGGGTACTGCTAGCAACGTCGTGTCTGACTCGCTGATTCGCTGCGGCATCTGCGGCTTCACTAAGCTTGATGGAGGGTTTTCGATTGATAAATAAGGATATGTAAGCAACGAGACCTTGCAAAGCCTTTTCAGCACCAAGCAGGATCATGTTCAGCACGAAAGTAGCGGACGACTACTACTACGACGACGACGATGACGACGACGAAGACCAAGACCAAGACTATGACTATCACGAACTTGTTTAATGTGTCTCCCCAGTCGAAACCGATTTGGACTCTCTAGACGGTTCGGAGACTTTAACAGAAGCCCCCCACGGGAGAGATGCCGGGCAACTGATTCAAGGGATGTTAAAGGCGTGCGGCACGAAATATTCTTGCCGCACCCAGGCCGGCAGGATAGCCTGTGTTAGACGGGACCCAGAATAAACATCACTCCTGTGCCTGCTGCTGATCACTATTTTTTGAATTCATCGGATCACTCTATTGCGTCATCACGATCGCTAATCTACGCTGTGTTGATCTCTATCTGGTTGGCCAGTTCATTCATTTTCTCATTTTGACCAAGGTTTATTCACTATGGGCTGGGTTTTTTTTGCCACCCGTAGGGTTTTTTTTAGACCCTTTTTCGAAGGCTGTTTCTGCGCCCTGGGCCGGCCTCCTGGTCGCCCCCCTCGTGGACAGGGTCCGAAAAAAGCCCTCCTCGCCAACCCACGGCTTTTTCTATCCCCTGCCATGCACCCAGGACGAGAAAAAACCTCGCCCTGCCTTGATAGGGCTTTAATTCCGCCCTGCGCAGCCCGGACCCAGCCTCCCGTGCCACCTACACGTCCCGATAAAAACCCTTCTCGACCCGACGGTGGGCTTTCAACGGGCCACTCTTGACGCCCCATGTCCCGAAAAAAGCCTTCTCGACCCAACTGCGGGCTTTTTTTGGATCACTGCACGAGCCCTTTGGCCGGACAGGTCTCAAAAAAAGCCCCCCACCCTTCGCCAACGGGATGCAAAGGGCCCCCTTAATGGCTTCAAACGCGCTTCGGGGGCACAGGGCCAGAATGAAGCCCCAGGGGGAGCGGAAAACATCCTATAGGCCTAGGAGGGCTTTTTTCACGCCCCGTGAAGGCTCTCTTTACGTCCTGTTTGAGCCTCAGGGCCTCTCCAGGACCTTTTGCTACTTCATACAATTGGCCCCTTCTGAGTGAGTGAGTGAAAGAAAGAAAGAACGAAAGGAAAGAAAGAAGGAATGGAAAAAACGCAGAGGGGCCTACCCGGGTCTCGGGGTTTGAGGCTTTCGGGAGTTTGTGGCGAGGGGGGGTTCAAGTCGTACGAACCCATCGTGCGAGGATTGTGTCTGCAGATGGGGGGGGGCTGCGCCCCCCCCCAACCCCCCCTGCTTTTTCCAGGCTGCCACCCATTTTAAGTGTACAGTCTTTTCAAAGACATGATGCGAGTATGTGTTTGCAAAGCCCGTTCTAAGCCGTGCAGTTCTTTCAAAAAAACCTGATGCGACCTGTGTGTTTGCAAATGGGGGGGGGGCTGCGCCACCCCCCCCTCCCCAATCCCCCCGCTCTTTTTTTAGATGCACAGAGCTTTGAAAGAACATTTTGTCTCAAAGCCATCATGCGACGTCGTGGTTGCAAACCGGGGAAGGGGTGTTTGAGTCGTGCGAACTCAGCACGCGAACATTGTGTTTACAAATGGGGGGGGGCTACAACCTCGCCCCCGCTTTTTTTAAGGCTGCCGCCCATTTTAAGCCGTACAGTCTTTTTCAAACACATGCTGCGAGGATTGTGTCTGCAAGTTGGCGGGGCTGCACTCCCCCCAGCCGCTGCAAACTCGGAAATGCTGCTCAGTATTTGCGACCTCTGGACACGCACAAATGCTGCTATTTACAGTATATGCAGCCTGTGGCAACGCAGAAATGCCGCTATTCACAGTATTTGCAGACTTTGGCAACGCAGAAATGCTGTGATAAACAGTATTTCCGCCTTTGCAAACGCAGAAATGTTTCAATTTGCAGCACTCGCAGCCGAACCAAGAACCAAGGCCGAGCCACACCTTTGCAAGGGAAACATGGCCGAGCGCTTTGCAACAAAAACCTCCGCTCATGTATGAAGTTGGGGTCGACAAGAAAAGATTTACTTCTCCCACAATTAAGGACATCCAGTCTTTCAAAATTTCAAATTTCGAAATGTTTTGAAAATTTGAAAGTTTGAACTTCTCACACTTTCAAACTTGCAAAATTTCGAAAATATTTAAAGGCGAACATATGTGAAATTTTGAAAGTTTGAAATTCCAAAATTTCAAAAGTTGCTAAAATTTAAAAAGTTCGGGAATCTTCCCAGGCAATATTTTCCAACTTTCAAGATTCTAAATCTTCAAAAAAGTTTTAAAGGCGAAGATTTTTGAAATATTTAAGGTTTGAAAATCCAAGTTTTCAAAATTTCAAAATCCCAAAAAAGTTTGTAAAGGCGAAGATTGTTGACAATTTGAAAGTTTGAAATTCTCAGACTTTCAAGAGTTTTGAAATTTTGAAAGTTTGAAATTGAAACTTTCAAAATTTCAAAAGTTTTTAAAAATTAAAAAGTTCGGGAAACTTACCGGACAGTTTTTTTCAGTTTTCAAGATTTCAAATTTTCAAAAATGTTTTAAAGGCGAAAATTTTTGAAATTTTGAAAGTTTGAATATCCAATCTTTCCCTGTTTCAACATTTGAAGAAAGTTTTTAAGGCGAAAATTTTTTAAAATTTGAAAGTTTGAAATTCTCACACTTTCAAACTTTCAAAATTTCAAAAACATTTCAAAAGGCGAACATTTTCGTATGGAGGGAAGGCCCGGGCTCGTAATTTAGTATTGGGGGAAGCCCGGGCTCGTGATTTTGTATTGGGAGGAGGCCCGGGCTCGTAATTTTTTGTTGGGGGGAGGCCCGGGCTCGTAATTTAGTATTGGGGGCAGGCCCGGGCTCGTAACTTCGGGCTCGTAATTTAGCATTGGTGGGAGCCTCGCGCTCGTAACTTAGTATCGGGAGGCGGCCCGGGCTCGTAATGAAGTATTGGGGGGAGGCCCTTGCTCGTAATAGTATTGGGAGGAGGATTCGAATAGTTTGAATGGTTTGGGGGCTTTTCCTATCCCTTAGGATTTGTTGGGCTGGGGTGGGAAGCAAAGGCCAAGAGGCCATCCTATCGCTTAGGACTTTTGGGTTGCGGTGGGAAGCAAAGGTTCAGAGGCCCTCCTATTCCTTGGGATTTTTGGGACTGCGATGGGAACAAAGGCCCAGAGGCCCTCCTATCCCTTGGGATTTTTTGGGGCTGCGGTGGGAAGCAAAGGGCAAGAGGCCATCCTATCGCTTAGGACTTTTTGGGCTGCGGTGGGAAGCAAAGGCCCGGAGGCGACTAGCCGACAAAACAATCCTAAGCCACAGTAATAGCATTTTTCATGAAAGTGAGTTCTTGCAATTTCGGAAAACAACGGCGGGGAGTCGTCTTGAAGCCGGACAACTCATTTTTGGACAGGCTCGCCTCGCTGCCAGCTTTTGCGGGAAGCCGCTTCGGACCAAAAAATAGGCTTTTTCATAGATTCCCAAAAGTCTGCAATCACGCTGACTCTGTACTTTTTTCGCTTGGAATCAGCAAAAACAGCAAGTTTGCTCAAAAAATTCGGGGTGTAAAAAAGCCCTGCCCTCTCATAGGGGGTTTAGGTTTCGGAGGCGTGCGACCGGGCAACAGCCAGATTATTGAGTCCCCGCCGCTTCTTTTAAGCCGTACCAAGCTTGCTTCAAAGCCCAAGAAACTAGTTGAAAAAAGAAAAAAACATCGTGTGAGCAATGTGTTTGCAAAAGGGGGGGGGCTGCGCCCCCCCCAACCCCCGCGCTTTTTTTGGCCGCGCAGAGCGTGCCTCAAAGCCCAAGAAACTTGTTGACGCCCATCGTGTGAGCAGGGTGTTTGCAAGCAGGGTGTTTGCAAGTGGGGCGGGGGGGGGGTGCGCCCCCCAACCCCTCCCCGTTCTTTTAAGCCAAGAAACTAGTTGAAAAAACATCGCGTGAGCATTGTGTTTGCAAATGGGGGGGAGCTGCCCCCCCCCCCCCCCCCCCAGGCTGTTGTTAAAGCCGTGCAGAGCGTGCTTCAAAGCCAAGAACTTGTTGACACACCCATTATGTTAGCATGGGTTTTCATGGGGGCGGCCGCTGCGCCCCCCCCCGCCCCCTCCCCCCCCCATACCCCCCCCCGCTTTCTACTCATTGCAAAGCTTGGAAGCTGTTTTTAAAGCCGTGTCAAAGCGTGCTTCCAGCTGTTTAAAGCCCATCACATTGCTTTTGCAAATGGGGGGGGGGGGCTGGGGCCGCCACCCCCCGCACTTGTTTTTAACGTGCGAGCTTGCTTACAAACCCTAAACTTGTTTGACACCCACATGTGAGCAGGGTTTTTTGCAAGTGGGGGGGGCCCCCCTTTTAACCCGTTACCAAGTGCGTGCTTCAAAAGCCCAAGAAAACTAGTTGAGAGAAAGAAAACCTCGTGTGAGCATTGTGTGGGGCTGCTCCCCCCCCCCCCCCAAGCCCCCCGCTTTTTATTTGCCGGCAGAGCGCGCTTCAAGCCCATAAAACTTGTTGACGCCCATCAATGTAGCAGGGTGTTTGCAATTGGGGGGGTTCTGGCGCCCCCCCCCAACCCCCCCCGCTTCTTTTAGGCCGTACCAAGCGTGCTTCAAAGCCCAAGAAACTAGTTGAGAAAAAAAAACATCGTGTGAGCATTGCGTTTGCCGGGGGGGGCTGCGCCCCCCCCAACCCCCGCGCTTTTTTTTTGCCGTGCAGAGCGTGCTTCAGAGCCCAAGAAACTTGTTGACACCCATCATGTGAGCAGGGTGTTTGCAAGTGGGGGGGGGCTGCGGCCCCCCCCCCCCCCCAACCCAAGCGTGCTTCAAAGCCCAAGAAACTAGTTGAGGAAAAAAACATCGTGTGAGCATTGAGTTTGCAGATGGGGGGGGCTGCGCCCCCCCCAACCCCCCCGCTTTTTTTTTAAGCCGTGCAGAGCGCGCTTCAAAGCCCAAGAAACTTGTTGACACCCATCATGTGAGCAGGGTGTTTGCAAGTGGGGGGGGCTGCGCCCCCAGCCCCCCCCGCTTCTTTTAAGCCGTACCAAGCGTGCTTCAAAGCCCAAGCAACTAGTTGAAAAAAAAAACATCGTTTCGACAGCCAGACTATAGCATCCTTTCTGACGCAAGACCGTGATGTCTAGGGGGTTTAGTGTCGGAAGGCATGCGACCGGGCAACAGCCAGATTATTGATTATTGCATCACTATTGCATCATTGCTGAGGCAAGACCATGATGTCTAGGGTTCAGGCTAGCATGCTCACGGGAGCTGCAAGTAGGCGAGCTCAGAACGCAGAGTCATGAGCAAGGACCTGACGACAGGCAGACTATGGCATCGTTTCTGACACAAGACCGTGATGTCTAGGGGGTTTAGGGTTCGGAAGGCATGCCAGATTATTGCGTCATTATTGAGGCAAGACCATGATGTCTAGGGTTTAGGTTTAGGTTTGGGAAGCATGCTCACGGGAGCTGCGAGTAGGTGAGGTCAGAACGCAGAGTCATGAGCAAGGACCTGACGACAGCCAGACTATTGCATCATTTCTGGCGCAAGACCGTGATGTCTAGGGGGTTTAGGTTTCGGAGGCGTGCGACCGGGCAACAGCCAGATTATTGGCAAGACCATGATGTCTAGGGTGTAGGTTTAGGGTTGGGAAGGATGCTCACGGGAGCTGCGAGTAGGTGAGGTCAGAACGCAGGGTCATGAGCAAGGACCTGACGACAGCCAGACTATTGCATCATTTCTGACGCAAGACCGTGATGTCTCGGGGTTTAGGGTTCGGAAGGCATGCGACCGGGCAACAGCCAGATCATTGCGTCATTGCTGAGGCAAGACCATGATGTCTAGGGTTTAGGCTTATTAGGGTTTGGGAAGCATGCTCACGGGAGCTGCGAGTAGGTGAGCTCAGAACGCAGAGTCATGAGCAAGGACCTGACGACAGCCAGACTATGGCATCGTTTCTGACACAAGACCGTGATGTCTAGGGGGTTTAGGGTTCGGAAGGCATGCCAGATTATTGCGTCATTATTGAGGCAAGACCATGATGTCTAGGGTTTAGGTTTAGGTTTGGGAAGCATGCTCACGGGAGCTGCGAGTAGGTGAGGTCAGAACGCAGAGTCATGAGCAAGGACCTGACGACAGCCAGACTATTGCATCATTTCTGGCGCAAGACCGTGATGTCTAGGGGGTTTAGGTTTCGGAGGCGTGCGACCGGGCAACAGCCAGATTATTGGCAAGACCATGATGTCTAGGGTGTAGGTTTAGGGTTGGGAAGGATGCTCACGGGAGCTGCGAGTAGGTGAGGTCAGAACGCAGGGTCATGAGCAAGGACCTGACGACAGCCAGACTATTGCATCATTTCTGACGCAAGACCGTGATGTCTAGGGGTTTAGGGTTCGGAAGGCATGCGACCGGGCAACAGCCAGATTATTGCGTCATTGCTGAGGCAAGACCATGATGTCTAGGGTTTAGGCTTATTAGGGTTTGGGAAGCATGCTCACGGGAGCTGCGAGTAGGTGAGCTCAGAACGCAGAGTCATGAGCAAGGACCTGACGACAGCCAGACTATGGCATCGTTTCTGACACAAGACCGTGATGTCTAGGGGGTTTAGGGTTCGGAAGGCATGCCAGATTATTGCGTCATTATTGAGGCAAGACCATGATGTCTAGGGTTTAGGTTTAGGTTTGGGAAGCATGCTCACGGGAGCTGCGAGTAGGTGAGGTCAGAACGCAGAGTCATGAGCAAGGACCTGACGACAGCCAGACTATTGCATCATTTCTGGCGCAAGACCGTGATGTCTAGGGGGTTTAGGTTTCGGAGGCGTGCGACCGGGCAACAGCCAGATTATTGAGTCCCCGCCGCTTCTTTTAAGCCGTACCAAGCTTGCTTCAAAGCCCAAGAAACTAGTTGAAAAAAAAAAACATCGTGTGAGCAATGTGTTTGCGGGGGGGGCTGCGCCAACCCCCGCGCTTTTTTTTTGGCCGCGCAGAGCGTGCCTCAAAGCCCAAGAAACTTGTTGACGCCCATCGTGTGAGCAGGGTGTTTGCAAGTGGGGCGGGGGGGGGGGCTGCGCCCCCCAACCCCTCCCCGTTCTTTTAAGCCGTGCCAAGCGTGCTTCAAAGCCCAAGAAACTAGTTGAAAAAAACATCGTGTGAGCATTGTGTTTGCAAATGGGGGGGAGCTGCCCCCCCCCCCCCAACCCCCCCGCTTTTGTTTAAAGCCGTGCAGAGCGTGCTTCAAAGCCCAAGAAACTTGTTGACACCCATCATGTGAGCAGGGTGTTTGCAAATGGGGGGGCACTGCGCCCCCCCCAACCCCCCCCGCTTTCTAAGCAGTGCAAAGCGTGCGAAGCTGTTTTAAGCCGTGCAAAGCGTGCTTCAAAGCCTGTTGAAGCCCATCACATTGCGTTTGCAAATGGGGTGAGGGGGGGGGCTGGGGCTGCGCCCCCCCCAACCCTCCCGCTTTTTTTCAAGCCGTGCAGAGCGCGCTTCAAAGCCCAAGAACTTGTTGACACCCATCATGTGAGCGTATGAATAATATGAAAACATAGAGGGAATGCAGCTTTTTACAAGGAAAAGCAAGAAAACACACCATAAAGATAGTTAATATTACGAAACGTAGTATGAATCCCATGAAAATATGGACGGAATGTAGCTTTTTCCTACGAAAAACCAAGAAAGCGAATCACAAAAGAAGCATTAATAAGAAATCTGACGAAAAGTAGTATGAATCCGATGAAAATATAGAGGGAATGATAGAAACCAAGAAACGAACCAAATAGGGTTTTCCCTAGGAAAAAGAAGGAAAAGCAACGTACGCTATTACGTTTGACGAAATCCGTCCAAAATGTAAGCAGAATAGGGTTTCCTTAGGAAAAACCAACGAAAACCTCAAGGAAATGACACCCTAGGAAAAACCAAGGAATACCTAAGGGAAATGACAGGAAATCCGTTTAAGATCTAAAAGAAATACGGTTTTCCCTATGGAAAACCAACGAAAACCTAAGGGAAATGACAGAAAATCCGTCCAAAATGTAAGGAAAGTAGGTTTTTCCTAGAGAAAACCAAGAAAATCGATAAAAAAAAGACCCCCCAAAACAAAAGACCCCAAAGCGCCCTAAGCCCGAAACGTAACGGTAGAGGTCTCTCCATGGACCCTAAACCTGGCCATAACACCGAAACTCAACCTGTAAGCCTTAAGCCTAAGCACAGCTATGAGACCCAGCCTGGCCTCATCCCCAAATGACTCCAATCCCCCTGAAGAAGCCGACCCCCAAGCTGGGAATCGCCCCTAAACATGTGCAGCACTAAACTCAGCCCGGGCGCGAAAAAAGCCCCAGACCCAGCCCAGGGCAGTCCGGACAGGGTGCGAAAAAAACCCAAATCCTGAACAGGGTGCCAAGGGAGCCAATTCGGGGTGTAAAAAAAGCCCTGCCCCCCCTATTCGCTCACTAAATTTTGATTTTCAATTTTCCAATGCTTGCTTGCCTGCTGCAAGCCCACTTAATTAACATTAGACTATTTATTTCCTACTGCGAGTACGACGCCATTTGCTGCTACTCGTTTGGGGCTTCTTTGGTATGTTAGTTGTGGTCTTTGGATTTCTTGAGCTTTTGGCTTGGGTTTCCTCAGCTTTTGGGTTTGGGGCTTGGGCATATCGGCCGGTCGTTAGGCCCTTAGGCTTTTGTTTCTCAAGAAGAAACAACAACAGAACGCCGACAAGAGCAACTGAAACAGCAGCAGCAACTGCAACAAAGACAACAACTGGAATAGTAGTGAGGCAGCAACCACCACCGCCACCGCCACCACCACCACCACCACGCCGCATTGTGTAAAAGCAGCATCACCCACCTTGTGTGAGCCCTACTGGACAATGGAATTCTACAACTACATTGTAAAGCGAACGCTTCAACATCCACAAGCCGACCATCTTAGGCCTACCTACCCCCACGAATTCAGAGGCTTCCTTCCGGCTCAAGCGCGACCTGGACGTTGTCCTGGAGGTGGTAGACTCTTCAGCTTTGATTAGCGCACGGTTTCGCATTTCGTTGGAAGTGCGTGTGATGAAAAGTACCGAAAGACACACACACACACACACACACACACACGCACGCACGCACGCACGCACGCACGCACGCACGCACGCACGCACGCACGCACGCACGCACGCACGCACGCACGCACGCACGCACGCACTCACGCACGCACGCACCCACGCACGCACGCACGCACGCACGCACGCACGCACGCACGCACGCACGCACTCCCACACGCCACACGCACGCCCACACGCACACACACGCACACACACACACGCACCACACGCGCACACACCACACTCACACGCCACACGCGCACACGCACCACACGCACACACGCACACACGCACACACTCACACAAACGCACACACGCACACCGCACACGCACACACACACACACACACACACACACATATATATATATATATACATATATATACATATATATACATATATATATATATATGCTACATATATATATATATATCATGTATATACTCCCCCCCCGTCCCTGCGAACGGCCTCGCATAGGATCCCAGAGAGACCAGGATCCAAGGGACCCAAGCTTCGCGTGGTCTTAGGGATAGCAAAACACGGAAGAGGGTTCCTCCCTCTGCATTGCAAAGGAAGAGCACTCGAGGCAAAGAGCCCAAGTGAACAGAACGGCAGCAGTAGCTCCCGTTCCAGAAAGCAAAACCGCTGCAAGTGCCTGTTCTGACCATCAGCACAGGTCCAATAGAAAACTGCTAGGGTGCGGTGAGAAGCACTTGTAAAAGATGAAGACATGCTCATCCTGAGCAAAATGCCTCCCTACCGACTCATGTGGGTGAGGCACGTTGCGTCGGCCGGTTGCCCACTATAAAACTCCTATGCTCTTCATAACCCGACCTAGACTTCATCTTGGGTGCGATGGCCATGTGGAGCGTGAGATCCGCTTTCCACTTTGCATTGCATGTCAGCCCTTTCAGTTTTCCGCGTTCCACTGGTTTTCGACTTTCGTTTTTGCTCTTTCCCTTCCATGTGACCAACGGCCTTTCCAACAAAAAAGTGGAAGGCGGAAAGTGTCAGGGCATGGTCCCAAAATGAAGTGGATAGTGGTCCCTAAGTTTGATTAACAGAATTCGATGTCAACTGTATTTCTTCACTGTTTCTACAACTTTTCACAGACGGAAGTATTGGAAGAGGATGAAGGGCAGCTTTGCATGTTTCGCTTTTGAGATTAAATTGCAGGCTAACAGCACAAGTACTGTAATCACTATCACTGACCTCCAATGATGTTAACGAAAGTAGTTAAGTTATTCAGCGCCTTAACTTGGGAGGGAACCACTATGATTGCATGCAATGGTTCTGCTCCTTTAAAGTTGGAGGCCATTTGTTATGCATCCGTCTACACAACAACACCGCAATTGTTGCCTGGTGTACACATATATATCTTTTGCACTACACATGCGACTCGCAACTTGTAGATTTCTATACTCGTACTCGCACTCATATCAGTTTCCCGCCCCAATCAGATAGCGCAACTCATGTTCGGATACATTGAGCAACCTAGTTTGAGACCAGGTGTTTTCTTCGAGTTATGCTTTTTGGATGGCCGCAATTGTTGGAAGAGACTGTTGGGACAACCCATGTCATGTCGCCAAACAATACAGTAGTAGAATTCCGGTCCACTTGTTTTTGTAAATAGGGCTAGTTATAGTCCTTGAATTACAATACTAACATTGGCTTGCGACAGTAACAGCCGATCTCACATGTAAAGGAAGTAGAGCAGAGCTTATAGGACTTCACCTCTTACGAATTAGATATTAGTTCCACCAACTTTGCGTTGGGCGGGTTGCTTAGTTTGCAAGGGGGTCAGGTTAAGTTCTTAAACGGGTTCTACTATTGAAAGGGTCGGGAATATTGGGACAGCTTTGCCTTTTTGGATGTGTGGTCCTAACTCGGAGATGTGGAAATCTGTATTTTGTTAATCGGGTATGTAGTTCCATTCATATAGCTGACCTTCAACGATGTGTTAGTCACAACAGATACGTTTCGCACTCCTGGGAGCGAGTTTGCTATCGAAGCTTTACACAGAGTAAGTAGCAATAGTTGAGTAGGTGCCACATATACGTACACACACATATGTATATGTATTTATACATATATATATATATATACATGTGTGTGTTCATACACAGAGATTTGTGTATATGTGTATCTGTAGGCGTGCGCACTTCCTCACATCCCAACACCCAAAAACTTAATTCAGGCATGGGAGTGTTTTGGTTACAGGTGAGAGGCCTTGTAGTATGGCCCTCAGCTCTCCCGCATGTTTTGCAACTTCAAGAGAGATCGTCGCATGATAGAATATCCTCGATCCTTGAGACACTGAACATATCGCTGCCAACACCAAAGCCTTCCGATCTTCGTATGTTCCACCGGCCACGCGTGTTTGGATGGCTCAGTTTGCTGCAGGGGTATCAGGGGATGTGTTCCGACAAAAGGGCCGGCACCAGTCATTTTTCGAGACAGCTCTGTCGTTTTTCAGACGTCCAAAAAACAGGCAGCCGTCTCAAGAATCCTGTGGTTCGTGCGCACCATCATGTCAACACTCCTGCCGATGGCCGCCCAAAAGCTCAGGAACAAGACCCAGACACGTTCCTCTTCGCAGCTTGGGAGCTGCGCTGCGACCCACAGGCCCCAACGACTTGGGACGGCTGGACTCGTTGACCACATGCAGGTTGTTTTTTTCATGGCTCCGCGAAATGCACGCAGGGCTCGATGGCACGTCTCCTTGCGAAGATTGGGAAAGCATGGAAAGCCCATTGTGGAAGTGTTGCGTTAACTCACCTCCTTCAACAATCGTATGTACAAATATTGTATGTGCCCACAAAGCCGAAGGCCGTCAGGGCTGTTGTCAGTACAGCAGGCTGTGCTGCTTGGCCGAGAAAAATTCCGTCCAAGTTTAGGCTTTTGGTGATCCATGGTGGTGCTTTCAAGTTACCTAGAGTTTGTTGTGTGCGTGTGTGTTTTTGAATGGGACTCATCTAAGCTTCCATTGCTCACCCCCATCCCTTGAGAGAAGTCTGAGGCCATCGCGCATGCCTCACCCGACCTCCGACGGGACATTGCGCATTTTGCTGTGGCTCATACTTAGCCTTTTGATGGCAGGTTTGTCATTTCTATCGACATACTGTAGGCTTGCTTGACAGGGGCCCGACGGAATCAGGCAACCAAATGCCTCGCGGCACAAACTTATCTAGGCCTAGACCCCCGGTTTGCCTGGCAGGACCCCTCCATCCTGGCCGCAGCTTGGGCTGCATTAATCGAGTGGTTGAACGGTGTCAGACCGGCTAAACACTGTTCAAAAGCATTCAACACCTCCTCTCCCACTGTACTCAGACGCATTGTAATCAAGTGTTAGGAAGTGAAACAGACTCACTAAGCCAACGTCACCCGGATGCCTTGAAAGATTGTTTGCAAGAGGTTGCCGTCGCCAATGACCCCATGGCGAGAGCGGCCGCGCAAAGTGGTTAGACAGCCAAGAAAGGGGCATGGGCTGGGCTTACACATCGCTGTTTGACATTGCGGTAGGCTCCATGTCTGATCATGTAAATCTCAGAAGGTTTCTCTGCTTGCTTCAGCTTACGTTGTGGTGGTTTTCGCCCACGTATGACTGCGCATAGCTAGCTCTGTGCCTGAAAGCTCACTTTTGGATGCCGCGTCGTCTTCAGTACTGCACAGCGAGTGCTAGTCAATTATTCGTTGCTAGAAATACTTTGTATGCCTCGTTGTATGGCTGCGTTCTGCCACAGAGTTTTCGGCTGGCTTACTGGTCCATGGCGGGCCGCCTCTGTCTCGTCTCGTTTACATGTGCAGGACATGAACACTAGTATCCTGCAAGTTTCTTGCGTCAAAGATGAGTGCTGCGCATATGGCCATTTTGTGCTCCAGAGCCTTCGCCAGGGCACCGGTGAGCAGGCAAGGCCTCTAAATATGCCAGAGTTGTGACAATTCCTACACGGTCCATGGTGAAGATTGAGTCACAGCTGGCAGCATGCAGGATTATAGAGGTGCCTAGAGTTCCTGCACACTGAACTTGCATCCATCACATAGTCATAGCCACTTCGGCAAAAACCTGCTGAAAGCCTCTTATAATTGCAGAGTGGACCTAGCATCCTTCTATGATTCACAAACTTACAGCATCTCAGAGCCCCAGCCCTTACGCCGCACTTAGCCCTGCGCCCTCAGCCACAGAACTCAAGTGTCTTGGCTAGATGCCTAGGCACCCAAGCACCCTTTCCAAAATCCTACCCAGACTTCAGACATAAGACTTAGACTTTCACCCCTGCGTAGCGAGCTTCATCCGCGAGCCATGCACGTGCTCGAGGCACCCAGAACAGAATACAGGGGCTGGTGTGTTCAAGGGTTCTCTGCCTGCTTAAGAGTCGCAACTGAAAACAGATTGGCATAGAAGTGAACGAATTTGTTGCCTTGTTCGCTCACCTACTTTGACTTGGGAAGCGTTGCCACTGCTCAAACTGTCAACATGCCTGAACTTCTAGCATGGGTCGGTACAGGATGGCCCGAGCACTTAAAAAGTCTTTTTGAAAAGTCCTCTTCAAAAACAAGCAAGGGCTTTCAACAAGTCTAAAAAAAGTCTTCAAAAAGTCCGGAAGAGTGTCTCAATCGAAGACTGGTAAAAGACTAGGAAAAGTCCAAAATAAGTCTCGGGAGAGTCACCTGGCAAGCTGCCCTCCGGAGACTCTGCCCGGAGACTCTCCCCGAGACGTACTTTAGACTTTTCCTAGGCTTTTCCCAGGCCTCTTCAGGACTTTTTGAAGACTTTTTTAGACTTTTTGAAAGACCTTGTTTTTGAAGAGGACTTTTCAAAAAGACTTTTGATGCTGTCGGTACCAGCAGCTGCCCTGACGCTGATGATGGCTTCGTGGAAGGCCCAGCCGATGGGGACCCAGCCAAGCCAGTGCAGCAGAACCCGGCCAGGCAGCAGATACTCCCCGCAGGCAAGGTGACGCTGAAAGCGGCTGTGATGCTCATGGAAGCTTCGTGACTCACGAGCCGTGCGATGCAGATGATGCAGCCCTAGTCCGCACTCCGACACGCATGAGGATGTGGGCAGAGATGACATGGGGGAAGCTGACCTCTTCTTGCAGCTCAACCTTATGTGCCAGGAACATGCTGGTGACTCGGAGTAGGATCGGAACGTGCTGCTCGGTGCCGTCTCCTCCACCTGCATGAAGGGATTGGGTGTTGTCAGCTTTGCCTTTGTGACGTTGGCATTGTTCATGACCAGTCTGACGCTTCTGGTGGTCAGCGACTACTACCAGGTGAGGATCATCAAGCAGACTTGTGAACATCTGCTGCTCCGTCTCCCTGCTACTGCCCGGCGACTCCTCCAAGCCAGCTGGCATCAACCCCGAGGCGGCAGGGCGCTTTGCTCAATGTACATCATGTATCAAATATCAGCCTGCAGGCTGATGAGTTGCAAGCATGGTTCAAGACGGCAGCTTGAGTGCCGCTTGTAAAGTCTTCCATGCACGTGGCCAGAAAATTCCGAGGAAGACTCCGCCAAAGCTTCCGGAACCAGCTTTGTGAGGAGAGACGCTTCTGTTTCAGGGGCTTTAGAATGCACTCTCGATGAGAGTTGCGCACAGACCTGCTTCGTGTGCGACACGAGCATCCCGCTCGAAGCCCTGGAGGCTTGGCCGACTTGGCCTGTGCTCTGCAGAAGAACGCAGAGTGCCATCTCGTCCAGCAAGGCTGCCTCCACAGGAAGACGTGCAAACTCCGCTGAAGCGCAAGCGCCCGGTGTGGAGGATTCCATGCCGGCAGAGTGCTGCAACCTTTTCCAGACAGGGCGAGGGAGCCAGAGAGTGTTGTCACAAGTCTCACTTTCCGACGTGGGGGAGCATGCTGAGCGGCATACCTGAGCGCCCACAGGAGGGGCCGGAGGTGCCGGGGCCAACGCGTCGACGTTCCCGCCTTCGGGCCGTCGATGTGTGACAGCGAGACCAATGGGCGAGCGTGCTCGCTGGGGCCGGGCGCCCAAGTCAAAGTTGGAGAGCCTCGCAAGTAACCTTTCAATCTGCTTGTGAATGCTTATATGGGCCTGTTGTGGTTATCCATGTACGCTGCTTTGGGACATGAAAATCGAATAAGAATGCGATGGAATAGAAAACCTTGAAAGGTTTCCGCCTTTTCCGAATCTGGAGGCTGAGCAGGAGCATGACAGCATCAAAGTATTCCCTATATCCCCCTTGGGAATCATTTTTATTTTTATTCATATAACACCGTAGAGGATATTACAAATACTATTTTGATGAAGGTTCTAAGGGGAGTATAGTTCCCGACTTTTCATCTTCAGAACCGGGCTGAGAACATCTGCGCAATCGCTAAGCCCAACGAGCCTAGCTCCTGAAATGATGAGCACATGTACACCCTCAGGCACACCGTCTTAAAGCCAAGGTGAAGTGAGGGACAGCTCACGCTTGACCTGACAGCCTGAGGCAAAAGCGCATGCTGGCCATGGTGATTCTCCTGGCTGGGGCAGTCGCCAGTGAGGCTCTGCTGGGCAGGAGTTGAAAGGGAGTGTGGAGACCCTAAACCGGTCCGTCACCAAAGCCTACAGGTCCTTCGCCTTAAACTCCTTCCTGAAGCGGATGTCCGGCCGCAGAGCTACACTGACCTGGCCGCAGGGTGGGGATACTACCTGCCCGTTGTGCGCAAGGACAGGTTTCGTGAGAATGCTGCGCAACATCGATGATTCGACGTCAGATGAAGAGCTTCAAGATCCCCAGTCTGGTGTGACGAACTCGTCAAGCCACTCATCGCAAAGGACGGCTTGCTCGAATGTCCACCGTTTGGCCTGAAATCGTCTTTGCTTTGGGCTTTGCTTTGGATCCTTTTCTGGACAACGCTCTTCGGCAGCCATTGAGGACATCCATGTCGATGGAGCAGAAAGATAGTCGCAGTTTTTCATCGGCGAAGTATCCGCGAATTTCTCTCCACGTTTGCTCTTCAGCTTTTGGTGGATGAACTTCACGTCTTCAGAGTGAGCTCAGATTTACATTGACTTGTCCTGCTGAGGAGTTGG
This sequence comes from Symbiodinium natans, assembly GCA_905221605.1. Lineage (NCBI taxonomy): Eukaryota > Dinophyceae > Suessiales > Symbiodiniaceae > Symbiodinium > Symbiodinium natans. The sequence goes on along the minus strand of CAJNDS010002715.1, from coordinate 53,946 downwards.
TGGTCATGCTTTTGGAAAAAGCCGCCGTGCAGGGACCGATCGTGCTTGTCGACAGCTGCGACCCAGACAATGAACGTCAGTCTATGCCAGCGTGGCATCTCTGCACCCCCGTTGCGATTCTCCGCGGTATTTGGCACCCTTTGACCTGCCACGCAGATCCTCGCGACAGTACTTATAGCCGTGCTGTGAGAAAAGAGATCGACAGCAGCCTCTTACTTCTGTGGATGAAGATGTTGTGCGCCTTTTGACGCTTTAAACTCGCAGCGTTGTGAGTCAGGTTGACCGGTACAAAGGCGACAACGCGTATGTCCGGGCCCAAAGGAAGGTTCAGATGATTGAGGTACGATCCCAATTCCTGCACTTTGTGAGAGCAGTCGTCGCCTCCCCCATGCAAGTATGTGGACGTCGGCCTCGTGCAGGCTTCTACTTGCCTTCGGGAGTTGCAAGTTGAGTAACGGATGATTGCTGGGGGTGGTCTCGGTCACCCTGATCGCCGCCGCGACAACTCGACCAACCACCGGCATTAATCGACTTAGGGGTTCCTCAGTTCTAGCGTCTCTTTGGTGATTAGCTGCTGAAACATAGTTAAAGCACTACTAAAAACAGTGCTGAAAACGCCGGCGTCCGCAGCAAATGCGGCAGTTTGACCCATGTTGTCTGTTTGCTAAAATTCCAGCATCTACTTGGGGGTTGCAGTGTCCTGATGTGTAATTCCGCCGCTGATGGGGTGATGTGCATTTCTCGCGACCTGATGTGATATAAGCTCGCCGCAAGTAGCTTCCTCGTGGCTGCTTCCGGCGTAGCCATCCGGTTGGTGGCGTTCATCCCCTTTTCGACAGGCTTGTGTCATCACAGAATTTTTGGTTGGAAATTCTGAAGGCCCCCCCCCTCCCCATCATCCCCCATTGTTGTGAAAACGCCTACAGTCTAAAGATCCCAAATGCCTCCGGTGGGGAAGCCTCCCGTTCCAAAGTGTCGGATAGTGCAACCTCGTGATCCCAGCGCAGATCAACCAAAATTCCTCGTTCTAAATGATCTGTTTTCACCTACTTGTGCTTCCGCGCGCCGCGCGTAAGCGCAAGTCCACCCAGATTCCTCGTTCTAAGTGGCGTTTTCACCTACTTGTGCTTCCGCGCGCCGCGCGTAAGCGCAAGTCCACCAAGATTCCTCGTTCTAAATGGTCCGTTTTCACCTACTTGTGCTTCCGCGCGCCGCGCGTAAGCGCAAGTCCGCCGAGATTCCTCGTTCTAAATGGTCCGTTTTCACCTACTTGTGCTTCCGCGCGTAAGCGCAAGTCCACCAAGATTCCTCGTTCTAAATGGTCCGTTTTCACCTACTTGTGCTTCCGCGCGCCGCGCGTAAGCGCAAGTCCACCAAGATTCCTCGTTCCAAATGGTCCGTTTTCACCTACTTGTGCTTCCGCGCGCTGCGCCTAAGCGCAAGTCAACCAAAATTCCTCACTGTAAAGAGTCTGTTTTCAGCCACTTGCCAACTCCTGAATCCGTACTCCAAAGCTCACTTGTGCTACCGCGCGCGGCGCGGAAGCGCAAGTGACCACATCCATGGCGCAAGTACAGGTTGCCATAGCGCGCTTGTGCTATGGATGGGGTCGCTTGTGCTACCGCGCGCGACGCGGAAGCGCAAGTGTGATTTGGAGTGCCGGTTCCCAAGTCGATGAAAATCCCATGCACTGTTGCACTGCTTTTAATAAACCACCCCCCACCCCCCTCCCCTCCGACCCTCTTTAAAGAAATTAGAAGCACCCCAATTTACGGGGAGCCATCCTCAAGCCTCAGACCCTTGAGGCCCACAGTGGCCATTCTGCTGTTGCCACAAGCTATTTCCACTTTTCGGTCCAGGAAAAGTTGATTTGGCTTGTCATTTTGATATAGTTCTAGTTCTGGAGTGTTGTTCTTGAGTGTTCAGAGCTCAGCAGCATGGTCAGTACTTCTGTGTTAACTCTGCTGTATTGCTGAGAGACCATGCTTTCACCCCTGGAAAACCACAGTGACCATTCTGCTGTTGCCACAAGCTATTTCTGCTTTTCGGTCCAGAAAAAGTTGATTTGGCTTGTCGTTTTGATGTAGTTCTACTTCTGGGGTGTTGTTCTTGAGTGTTCAGAGCTCAGCAACTCTTGCTGTGTTGCTTATTGAGTAACTGTCAAGGCTATGTGTTTTTCGTATGGTACCCCAGACGGTAGTTCAACTTTGGACTGACAGGGAAGTGGAATAACCTTATCAAAGCCACTAAGACAACGTCCAACGCCACCAAAATATTTGTGTTTTCCATGTGCCACCATCTTGAGCCCCCCCCCCCTTGCCTGCGCCACATGTAGTTTAAACTGTGATTTGCACAAGTTTCCCATGGTTTCCCAATTTGGAACGGGAGGCTTCCCCACCGGAGGCATTTGGGATCTCTATATACAGGGCCTACGTAAGTGGCCCAGGGCAATTTCTGTAGGCATTATCCGGGGTTAGTGGCAGTCACATGCCGACATGCTATGTTGGGCTGTAAAATGCCCAGGGCGGCTTGTGACGTCCAGCAGGTGTGCTTGGGCAGGTTGCATAACCGATCCTCAGCATTATTCCATTTTTCCGGAGCTGAAAAACGATCATTCCTGAATTGCGCCAACACGGGGGGGCGATGCGGAAAAGTCGACACTTGGCGTGACGTGGAAGCCGAGCTCTCGGCGTCGCCCCCTCATTCCAAGCGCGTCCCGCCAAGCGCCTTGGAGGGTAATTCTTAGGAGGGTCTTGAGGGGCATATTCGAGGGGCATATTCGGGGGCATATGGGTACCATGGCGACTGACACGACACGTCTCAAGGATGCAGTTCTAATCGAAGGTCAGGGCATGTGCGGCGAAGAGCAACTGGCGGATCTAGCTATAAAGATGTGCCCGACTATGCGACTTTGGGAATTGCCTGCTGGCATTGTGGTATGTCCGGGGTCTACTTGCAGCGCATGCTGCAGTTTTGGCGTGCTTGGCTTTCCTGACATCGGTGGGTTTGCCAAAGGGTAACGCATTGCAAGAACTTCAGTAGATGCTTTAAAATGCCATGGATATGCCTATAGCAGCTGGTGACGTAGCGGAAAATGCCCCGGCAGTTTCTGAACACGTAAGAAAATGCCTACGGCATTTTCCCAGGCACCCACACCGGAACAGATAGGGGATTCCCCATCCCCCACAGTAGTTAGATGCAAGAACAAAGAGGCACGCATCATGTGACAGGACGTATTCAGGACAGCAGGTGAGACAGCTGTCAGGCAGTGCAACACTCAGCACAGTGGAATCGGAACATTGCCTCAATAGGGAGGGCAGGGAAGCTTGTGTATGATAAGGCTGAGGCGTTCAAGCGGGTTAGGGATAGTACTGGAATGTACATCTTGCAATTGGGCTTTAGGGACAGGGTGGGGAGGTTCGAAATGGCCTCCCGCACAGCCAGATTGATGCTGCTGGCAAAGCCACGACTTTCATTGCCGGACCTCACATGACCAGGTGGCGTTGCTCCACGGGAATCGCGCGAGCCCTGGAATCTCTGATACCACCGATGCTTGGTGAGGGCCGATGGTTTCTATCGATTTGGCCTAGCGGCGCACTCTACTTTCCACACCCTATTTTCCACCCGATGGGGATGCCCGGACTGCAAGCTCGGCGAATGTACAAGGTACACGAATGCCCCCGAAGCGAAAATTGACCGCTACTGGCGCAGGCACCGAGTTCCTCATCTATGCCCTGGTGTGGTGGCCTTGGGGCTCTGGACAAGGGACATGAAATATATGTAGCCACGTATGCCAGTGAGGCATGAAGTGGAATGTTGCTTGTACCATCGTGCATCAACCACGTTTAGATTCGGCTAGAGTATAAGTCGCACCTCTTCCTGGAGCAGGGGAGTAAAGTTCTGGCGCCCTGCTTTGTTATCGTAGCGCGTCATCAACGGACTTGCAATGGGGACAGGCCAGATACAGGCAGTCAGTAGCACAAGGCTAAGTCTGCCACGTTCGAATGTGTCAGCCCCGTTGGCTTTCTGGTTCCAGAATCTCGCGTGGCCTTCCGGGCTCTCCTGTGAGGCCGCATGCCTGGGCACTGGATGCACTGGATGCACAAGCTGTTGCGGTCATGTCTTCCATTGCAGGGCTGGCGCATGAGTAGTAGGCGGAAGCATGGCCACGCGCACCTCGCTGCCGGCCAATCGCCGGACGGCGAAGGCCACTGTTGAAAATCACTGAATTTCCTGAGTGAGGGCCGCAGCGGCTGCTGTAGAGGCAAGGTAGTGCAGGGGCTGCCACCGTACAGAGCCACTCCGCAAACATGCAGAAGCCACTCGCAGCTGTTCTCCATGCAAGCTATCTTTGCTGGCCACAACGAGCTTAAAAGAAACAGAGCACGTTCAGGTTCCACTGCTGCACAGCCCATCTGGCCGCTGCCGTGCGACTAAGGCACAGCTTTTTAGTTTGGGCGTGAGGTGCCGGGCTGGACACTTCCGACAGCTAGTATCGGTGCTGGGGGTGGCATAAATGTTCAAGAGCACTCCCTTTTGTGTGCTTTAGCATGGGTCACCTTTGACTCTACTGGTGAAATGCTGAAACTTCGCATTCCCACTCCAAGGTTGCATGTAAATGGAGCTGATTTGGACTCTGACATATACTTCGTGTTTCTCAGGGACAGTCCCCGCCACCTGTGCAGCCCCGGCATGCGGCCTCCACATCGGACTTGCACCAGGCCTTTTCAGGGAACATGGATGCTAGTCAGGATCTAGTTCAGTTACTTGTAGCGGCTGGAAGAGGAGATGTCCTGCATGGGCTTATTCCGGGCTAACGTGAGGTGATCCCAGTAGAGTCTGAGGCCAACAGCCTCCAGGTGTGCAAAGATGGCTCGAGCTGTTATCACACAAGCTGGCAAATCCCTGATGTGGCTCTTGACTAGGCCTTGGCCGCCCTCCAGTTTTGGTCTTTGCCCTTGTGGACTTGTGTTTTAGCTACTTCGATGTGGTCATCGCCCCGACCGCCGTAACATGTGGTGTGGCCTTGGAGTCGGGGCACGGGTCCATCCGGTTGTTTTGCTTGCGTTCACATGGTTCTTGGTCGGCACTTGTTAACCCAGCTGAAAGTTCTTCGAGTTTCAACTCACGCACTGCCGGAGGTGCGGCGGTGCACTGCGGCGCCCCGACCGGTGGACGCGCGGCTTCCAGGCCTGCAAGGATTGAACGCCGGGTTTGGCGGTTTTTTTTGGGGATGGCTTCGGCCGCACAGTAAAAGGACCACTCCCCCCGACCCTCCATTTCTGATGTTGGATCAAACCGAAGAACGCTGGTTTTTTTGTTGAAAGAACTCTCTCAGAAGCTCTGCTCTCTCACGCAGGTCGGCCTGTGTCCCCAGCCGTGGCTGTGCGCGTCTCTTCCCCACGCCGGCCTGGTGCCAGCAGCGGCAGCCCCACGTCACCCTGGCAAAAGTGGAAGGGTTGGCTGACCGTCTCTCTTAGTCGAGAACGTCGGGAAGCCTTCGATGTCGCTGTTGCCTTAGCCCTAAGGCCTTAAGATTAAACTCACGCCCTTGACAATGCTTTTGCACAATGCATAAGTACGATTAGTACGGGCCCTGCACTTGCGTGTCATAAAAGGGACCTTTCAGCTTCCATCTGACGAAGACGTATGCTAAGACAGAGGCACTCTGCAGGTGGCATGTTCTGGCTCAGAGCGCCCCGAAGCCTGTTCCCCTTGGAGGCTCTCCAGGCTTCCTTGGCGGCCTGGCCTTAGCTCAGGGGGCTCCCCACCGCGGCAGGCCTGTGGCTTTCTAATAGGCCGCAGCTGAGCAGAGCCGACTCTTGATGGCAGGATGGCATTCCATCTCAAGAGCGGGTGAATAGAAGAGAGATGCCCCTTTCAAAACTATAGAAATAGGAGAAATTCCGCTACGTCTTCCCTGCTCTGCCTCCAAAACGCTCGGTGACGGAATAGGCGCGTGCCGCATCGGGCACGCCGGCGACAAGGTCGGCTGCCAGGACGGCTGGTACTGTGCAGGGTTCTGGGCCAGGGCAGCCAGGGATGTGTCTGTGAACGCGTTGGAAGATCCATGAGCTTGATGTGACGGCTCAGAATTCCGTTTTTGGAGTTCAAGCTTAGTGCACTTTTTCATGGCTTCGCTGTAGGTAGGATTTCCATCCTGACGTCTACCCGGCTCATATCCAAGAGCGTCCTCACGGAGAGCGAGCAGCAAGCTTAAGCTTCCAAGCTCAAAGTCTTCCGCTCAAGGGCACGAGCTCGAAATCCAGTGAGGAGCATTTCGCCGAAGATGAGCGGGAACGCACCCTGGCTTTGACTCGTCCTCCATGCGACCCAGGGCCTCGTTTTGGACTTTTCCCCTACTAACCCCTGTCGCAAAGCCGCAAGGTGAACCCCCTTCCGCCTCCCCGGGGTTGCAAGATTTTAAGTCAACTCTCGCCCAGTGTCCAGCCCGGTTCTCCTGGCCGGGTCCCCCTGGAGTGCCCACCCCCGAGAATCCAAAGCCCACAGAAGTCCGCAGAGAGTCCCGCCGTGTACCTCCAGAGAATTCAGGCGCCTCTGGCGAAGTATCCAACAATTGCAGGTCCGAATGCGTCAGAATGCCTCCCACATCGGGTAGTGAATACCTTCAGCAACCAAAACCCAAGAAAAAGAAGGTTCTACTTTAAAACCAGGTTCTGGAAACCAAAACCGGGCGTTGTAGGGACAAATGGAAGCCGACGGTTTTAAAATGGTTTTCGACGGTTTTTGACGGGTTTTCCACATTTTGAAAGAATCCGGTTCTGTTAGTCAAAACCAGGTTTTTGACAAAATCTTCCGGAAAACTCGGTTTGGGGTTCCACTTTTATCAGGGTTTTGGGCGCCCAAGGTAACTTGCAAGGAAATTTGAGGGGGAGACTGTGACAGAACTGTCCAGAGAAGATTCAGCATTTCTCAGCAAAGGGTCCCTCCCCGACGGCGAGCCGCGTCCGCGACACCACGCCGCGGCGGCCGCAGCGGGAGCAGGCCAATGCAGTGAGGGCCTCCTGTGGTGGAACGGTTAGGTTAGGCCTTGGCTTCGGCTGTTATCCTTCAACCGTGCATGGGTCCCGTTACAGAAAGGTTATAGAAGTCGGGAAAACAAAAAGGGGTCAAGACAGGGTGCTCAGTGCACGGGTGCCCATCGAACTGTTAGGTTTACTGGACATATTCCGGGTGGCTCGCTTTGCGGTTCGGCGTCTCATGCAGAGTTGCAGCTCTGGCAATTTTCTGTCAGCTTGCCCGCAACAGGAAAGACAGAGCTAGCAAGAGTCACATGTCACATGCCGGCGAACCTGGAAGGCCTGTAACTGTATCTAAGGCACTGTTATTTGGCACATGAATTATGGGCATCCTCAGATAAGTATGGTATCCTCAGGAAAAGCGCGTATGCCCTTAACCCGAAAGCGCAATCCCGGCATGTCCAATATCCGCAACATCGTTTGACCACACAGGGCTATCAGTTCCTCCACGTCGAGCCGCCGCCACATGACAGGAACAACTTTAGCGATGCATGCCGCGTGCATCCGCAAGAGTATTTCCGACTTTGGATTTTGCAGAGGCTCGGTAGGTGCTGCTGTAAGAAAGTGCTGGGCGTGGCAAGCTATAGAACTCAACTCCATCGAATTTGCGAAAATTGCTGCTACCAGCATCGATAGGTCCGATCCGCAGTCTTGGAAGATGTACACACAGCAGTCTGCCTGAGCTCAGGTGGCCTCCCAGTGCCCCCGTGGAGTCTGGTCCGCTCTGCGAGCTCGAGAAGCCGCCGCGTGGCCTTGGAGAGCTGCCAACTACCAGAGCAAATCTACAGCACCATACTTGGCTTCTGATTTCTTGCCTAGAAAGGAGATGTTTTAGATTGGCAGGTTGCACGGCCATGCCTCCATGATCTCCGTGACTGTTGCCGCTCCCACACCAAGTGGCATTCCATGGTACGTACTCAAGTGTCAAAGACACAGCCAAGGAAGTGGTCGCAAAATGTCCATGTACCGCAGCGACATAGCGAGAGTTTTACGCAACTGCAGCTCGGCGAGCAGCTCTTCGGGACGTCAGAGCCCAAGTCGCGTGTGAGGGGGGACCCTTCGCATGGCCGGCAGGCGCAGCTCTCGGCCAAGCTGGTCCCGAGATTTCCGCGAACCCACGCTGCCCACCAAGGCGCCGAGTGCCCCTCGGAGCCGAGAATGGCCAGGAAGGTCGAAGTATCCTTAAGCTCTCATCATACTTCTTGTCGATGATATTCGGAGCAGCTGTAGTGCACCCATGTGGCAGCAGTAGTCATGTTCATATCGTGTTGCCATTGTACTACGGGGCCTAGAATCAGACGTAGTAGAATATGTGGGCCAGAGCATGATTTGCGGAGTGCATAGGAGCTTTACAGGGATATACAGGGCATGCTGCAAGATTCAGGGCAATCACCACACCGACTGCCCAAACCCCTGTTGGAATTTTCGGTCTGCTCCTACAGTCACATGCCCCAGAGCCTTAACATGGTTTATTGTTGGGAGGGTAATTTGTTTTAGTCGAGGGAAAAATGCTGTCCCTGCTAGCCCTTGTCAGTTGAGTCAGCCGAGGGAGTGCCACGCGAGATAGGCTGGATGGGAGCAGCCTGGAGTTGTCAAGATTTATGAGAGAGAGAGACGGCAGGGCATTTTTTCCATGTCAGGATGTGCTTCTGTAGTTTTCCGTCATGTCGTCGAGAATTTGCTGCTTGCAAGCCTACACCACTACATCCACTACACCAGCCGGACATGCCCCGCATCCTCGCACTTAATAGGCCCTGCGGCTGCAAAGAAGTGAGCCCGCTGCTTTCCGACGTTTTCCGCAGGCTGTCGCGACGCCGTGCGCACGGCTGCAGCGCTGATCTTACAGCGCTTCTGGCGACAACGAAGGCCGGAGAACAGACTTCAAAAAGGGCCAAGAAAGATGAGCATTCGGCACTTTAAGGCTGAGGGGCTGTTCCAGCGGTTGAGGATTCATGGTGCTGTCTGTCGGATGTGGTTAGAGCCGTTAGGGCGTGCAGCAGTTTTGGGGGCAACTCCAAGCTCGGTGTGGACGAGTGTGGACATGCCCATGTGACGCGGGCATTAGGGTTACAGCGTCACAAGGCGGATGCACAACGGCTACCAACTGTATTGTTCATGAATTTCCTGATTGCAGTCTGCTTGGGTTGCATAACCATGCCATGCTGTGATGGGCACCATTGGGCACCACAAACTCCTGAAAGCCTTTTGTCTCGTCTTTGAGGCGGCCCAAGCTGCGCAAGCCAGCGAGGGCGCATCACAGGAGGCGTCCGTGCCCGACGAGTGGTTGCTTGTGGGTTTCTTAAACTTTGTTGAAAGGCTTTAAAAGGCTCGAAAAGGGCCCGCATCCCTGGTATGAAGCAGAGAAGCGCAATCCCTGCATTCAGGATTGCTGAATGGGGTGGGGGGGAAGGGGGGTTCGTTTGTATGCCATTCTGCACGCGTTAAGTCTTCTGTCGTGACCACACAGAAGCTCCTTTACAGGTCTGGTTCTACCCGAGAAGCAACAGCATCAGCTCAGGTGTGCCAGCAATCTTCTCTTCCCAAAGCGACGCCCAGCTGTTTTTAGGTTGATGTTGAGTTTTGGACGGTAGTTTGGTCATGAGAATCTTCAAAATTAAAGTTGTTTTTTCAGGACCAGGCGTCTACGTTCACTTCGCGGCCTTGCGTATTCAGCGCGCCTGGCGCATCTCGCGATGGCGTCGGGCCTTCGCGCTTTACGCAGAGCACCAGGCTGCTGCAAAGGAACTGGAGGGTTTGAATCCTGGAACGCTTCTTCGCGGGGTTCAACGGCGTGTTCGTGTCCAGCATTAGCGAGCGCAATACTACTGCGACTTGTAATCTCAGCTCAACGCCTGGTCAATGAAGCATGGAAATTGTCGAGGCCGGATGGGTCGGGAGCCTCGATTGGCTGCACCAGCACCTTGGCTGGCTGTTGGTTGAGCTGAATACCTGTCCAGAAGCAACGAAATTGCAACCTATAGTATGCACCGGCCCTTTACACAGTTCCAAGTCAAGGAACAATATGATTTACGGGACCGAGTTGGCAGAGAAGGAGCGGGAACAAGTTTTTTGTTTTTTTTTGGGGGGGAGGGGGCCTTCAATGCACTTGCTTTTCTTTTTGCGGGGTTGTCTTCCAGGAGGTCAGTTTGTTTTAATTGGCATTTGCATTGATGTCTCTTCACTTGCGGGTTTAGGCTGGACTGCAACGAGGCTGTGTTTAGGATATGCTCGGCAAAGCCGAAACTGGGGCACAGCTCTCGGCATGACCTAGAACCCTGCCTATATCTACTCATGAACCTCCAAGCACCCGGGCACCCACAAAGCGTTGCCTTCACAGGGCTGGAAGGGATTGGTCACTGCTGTCGGGTCCAAGCTTGTCTCGACATCTTCTGGTGGCTACAACCATGGGCATGCGCCTTGCAGCTTGCCACGCCTCAAAGGCTCGGGCAAAATGCCTGCGCAATGAAATGCTGGAGACGCTGGGGCCGCTAGCAGCTAGCAACAGTGCACTTCTGAAATCTTCTGAAGCCCCCGCATCAAAGCACGAGAAGCCGAACGAGCAGGCCGCTGAATCGCATTGCACGCAACACTCCAAAAGAAACTCAGCAGACGATCCTGGACGATGCCCGAAGAATGATGCTTAAGACGTAATATTGCACCTGGTTTTGTGGGGGCCTCCTCTATAAAGTCAATTTGGCCGAGTTATTCAGGACACTCTGACTGTTTGGGGGTCCCTCTTTACAGTCAAATCGTCCGGGCGCTGTAAGAAAATTCCACGCGGCACGCCTTCAAAAAAGATTGCCGGGCGTCGCTGCCCCTTTTAAACTTATCTAAACTCCTCCCTATTAAAATATATATAAACCCCCGGGGCCGTCTAAAAAGGAGCAAATCCAGCCTCGACTGTTCAGGGGGGGGCACAACATTAAAGAGGGTGCAACATTATAGGTTAACCCTTTGCCCAAAGAACTCCCTATCGTGACTTTCCGGCCAGGAGGACGAGGAGGAGTGGTGCCATGAGAAGTTCGTTGCCGCGCCAGACGCGGAGGTGGACCCATGGGGCAACAACCAGCAGCTCGGAATACATTTAAAACAAAATCTATAAACATGCTTAATATCTAAAGAGTAATGATGTGATGCATTGACATGGTTCGCAGTTTGCAACTGAGAGATGCGTGGAGGCTGAACCCAGGAAAAGTAGACCGTCTTGTGACTGTTCAGTCCTGGAGCACGAGCAGGAAGGTCTCGAGCAGGCCAACATTTCTGCAAGCCAAGGCTCCGGCAGCACCTTCAAAAGACGTGGCGCCTTGCCCAAATGCTTAGGCTCATCTGTTGAAACCACAGACCCTGGAACGTGCAAGCCACGTTCCCACAATTCCGCACAAACTCATCCTGAATTTGCTGCAAGACTGCCGCGAGCTTCATGCGGTGGACACAGAGCCGAGAGCAGCAGCGGCTTGCTTAGGAATTCAAGCAGCAACCCCAAGATAGTCGCTTAGATCCATCGAGTGAACATCGTGAGCCTACGGTGTGGCAAACGGTGTCGCCCCTCCACGATGATCTAAGGGACCGCGACAGTGGCTCCAAGGAGGCAAAGCCTTCGGAGATGAAGCCGCACCGTGGAGAAAACAAAGAATTGAGACTAAAGACGAAGAGGGAAGGATGGGAAAGGCAACGAAGTAGCGAAGCTGTGTCCATTTACTATAGGTCTTGGGGGCTGCATCAGATGAATTTTGTGTGATGTTGGATGTCACTTGATGCTTGCCTGATGCTTGACGGACACAGGACATGTGCTTCTCCTCATGGGCCAAAATCTCACAGTCGGTTCTAACACCCGCACTCTGCTGTGGGGCTTGCACTTAGAAATAAAGAGGTGTAGCGTCAGCTTCTTGAAACCCTGAAACCTTTGCTTCGAATGGTCAAAGGAAAGCGCACATCGTGGCTGGCGTCCATGTCTCACCGTCGTCTGGACAGTACAGACAGCTGGCGCAGCCTTCTCAGCGCCTTGCCATCATAACAGTTTCGGGGATTGCGAGACAAGAAAGAGGTACAGCTGGACAGTGCTTGTTCTGAGTCGGCAATGGCCAAGACGGGCAAGCGCCACAATACAAGACCCAAACAACCCTGAGCCCTACAACCAAAACAACCCCCACCACAACCCCCCAGACCCCAAGTCAGATGCACGGGCTTCACAGGCCTCCGCATTTGAAACGGCCGGTTGGCGCCAGGAGCCGAAGCCCTGAGGCGCGCGATCTAAAGATGAGCCTTTCCGAGGGAACATACACTAAGAGCCCCGGATTTCGCGCGCCACGCAGTGGTTTCTTACTGCATTCGAGACTTAGAGTGGACTGGGCCAGCTATGCGGGAGTCAACAAGGAACAACGTACCTTAGTAGCACGTTGTTTTGCGCTACCTTCACGTTCTCATTTCCCATCCCACCCACAGTGGTGTCGAGCGTCATGCTTTGTTTGGCGCCCGCCAAAGGAACCTTTCAAAAGTAAGAGCAGCCGAGCCAAGCTTCATTCTGTCTGCCAGGAGCGTGGGGTTGCAGGGGCACTCGAGCGTGACCTGGAAGGCCTATCTTGTTGCAGCGTGTTTTCGCGGGCTGGAACTTGTGCTGCAGTGGCTTGGCAGGTTCAGTGGCTCAGCTGCCTCCACACCTGCAGAAGCCTATCAGCAACAACGGCAACAAGTCCCCCACGGAGGCAACCAGAACATGGGGGCTGTACGATGCTGTAGGTGGTTTGGGGGTTGCGGTCCGTTCGCAGAATCTCAGAACTACCTCACGAAATGTCCAGTGTAGAGATCGGCGCCAGGAATGTTATTGTTGCAGCATCAGGGGCTCTGACTGTCATTCTGCCGAGATTGGCGTGTGAAGATTGGGCTTCCGCAGCGCTGCAGCGCTCCATAGCAATTCGGCCAGCTGCGCAGGTGCCGAGAAAGGAATCACAGCAAGCGGAGGCAAAGCTCAAGACGGTGAGCCCAACTGCAGCTGCACCCGGCCTGCAAGAATCCTACATTTTCCAGAAGAGTGTATCAGCACTAATGGGTTCCAACGAGCAGGATAAGGCTAAGGGCTAGAGTCCGGCAACACCACGCGGTGCGCACGGGCGGCGTCCGCAGCACATGGGCCCTGTTTTGCTCAAGGCCTGCTCTCATGTTGGACGGAAATCGATTAATTGCCTAGGCCAGGGCCACGTTCGCCGTCCTCGAAACTGTCTCATCGCTTCGTCGCTTTTGGACCTCTGTGCTCTTTGTGCTCTTGCGAAATGTGCGAAATGTGAAGCTGTCGTCGCTTCTGGACGTCCGGGCTCGCGAAGTGCGAAACTGTGAAACTGTCGCGGCTTTTGGACTTCTGGGCTCTTGATGTCTTTTGGACGTGCTCTTGATCCATTTCATGCTGTTGTGTGTCCACATGGTCTCTCACTGTTTCGGGTCTGCACTGGCATCATTTGATTGTTCCATCGTACATGGTCAGCGCCAGCGAACCATAGTTAGCGTGATCACTGCGGACCGTAAGGCAGTGGCAGCTGGGGCACAAAGGCTTTCCTCGACGTCCGAGCGCTTCGTTGCAGGAATTCCGGCATCGCGGCGGTTGTCCTTCACACAATCTTCACAGGTGCCCGTGATAAATCTGAGATAGGTCAAGCCATGCCAAGCCTGTAGATGTGTTAACAAATTTGTGGGCGAGAAATCTGGCAGCCGGGCAACTAAGTTGATTCACACAATGCCCCCGCCTTCCATCGCCACAGCTGCTGCGCTCCTCTCCCCGCGCTGCGAGCAGCGCGGCCTGGTGGAAGCCTTGCCTGTTGGCAAGGCCCCTGCGCCCAGTGCTTGGTTCGGAGGGCTCTGCGCGTCGGGTGCCCCTCCGCACTCACCGAAGAGCCCGGTGACACTACCCAAGTCGCCACCAACTACCACGGGCCCGGGACTGCCAGCGGCGGTGAACAGGTCACCCTCCGCCTCCCATAGGACCCCGCGCTGTGCATGAATTTTGTTGCTTGGCCTGTCACCTGAAGTATCCTGTAATTTTGCTAGAGTCTAGACCCGTCGCATCGGTCAGGACAGTCCATGCCGTTCCGGTGACCCACGCCTTGGCCTCACTTCCTCTTAGACCGCGACCCGTGTCTCCAGCGCCGATGCCGGCCGTGCAGGCTTGGCTCCCGGTGCGCTCGCGGCTGTCTTGCAGAACCTCAAGCTGGAATTTGGAATTAGCTTTGCCATGCTCGTGCTCTGCGGTAGTTGGGGATGTTAGTATAACCCCTATGCGGTAAAGACACAAACCTGCTTCTTGCAGGGGCACCAACTTCTGAGCCCGCGAGTCCCAGGAAGCCTCCACGCCTCATCAAGCTTTGCGGCATCGAATGCCTTCGTGGTCGTCTCACAAAATTAGGCACGCGTGTGGCCTGCTTGGGGTGGGTTAAACTTTGGGGGCCACTACGATGGCCACGATATGTTTCCTGGGCTGAAGTTCAAGGTGGCGGCGGTCACCATGGGCTCCCGGTGTTGAATCAATTGTTTGGCTCAGGTTTGCTTCCTTGTTGCGCTTCAGTCAGGGAAGAAACGCATCTCGGAGTTGCTTGGGCCATTGGAACTTGAACTCCGTGCAAAGCTTTGCAAGCCCTATCAGACATAGCTTCGGCAGAGTTTAGGGATTGGCATAGGGTTTTGTTTTCACGGCTTTGGCTGAGCCGGTGCGTCCTGTGCCGCCCTTGCCTTGCCATGCGAGGCTTTTGAGCCGCGAGCCGAGAGGCCGACACAGCACCCGCACGTGCAAGTGCAAGCCCTGTGCTTGAAAGAAACTGCGGTTTCAGCATATGGTTCAGCCGTAGAGCAGAAGAAGGCGCGCAACTCCAGAGAGAGCTTCAAGCACAGGGCACTTTGAGCAACTGGAGCCACAGACTCTCGAATCGAAGTTAAAGAACTTCAGGTGTTCTTAGCCATGTGCCAACAGTGCCTAGCAGGTTTGGACGTGTACGAGTGGGAAGACCATAAGCCATAAGCCTTATCTTCGCCACAGATGCATGAGGCATGGCTGGCACAGCGGGCAGTATGCAAACAAGCGGTGGCCCGTCCCTCCGAAGGCAAGAATCTCGAAATGCGAAAGCTTTGAATGAAGCAGTGGGCAGCAGCATCTGTGTTAAAGGGCCGGGGCACGATTTCGCGAGTTCAGAGTGCCCTGCACATTTATTTGTCAATTTTGCCCTTGCAGAGGGACTGGTCGAGCGACCGGTCATGGGAGCGTGTTTCAAAGTGTTTCTTGGCCGGAGGATAGACGTTCCGGAGAAAAAGGCGTTGTGGCAGCAGCTTCGCTTTGCCTGAGCCGGGGGGGGGGGGGGGGGGGGGGATGGCTTAATTAAGCTCCTTTGAAGGAACTTTGAGGGAGCTTCATGTAAAGGGGGTTGATTTGCCCAACAGATTGTAATCTTGTACATGCTTTTAAGATCAACTCGTCGTGGTGCCAGAAGGGTTGCGCCACAGGTCATCCAGTTTGTTGTGGTCAGTCCGCATGAAGAGTTGACAGCATGCCCACCCGGCTCTGCCTCATAATTCATGAACCAAAGGTTCGTGCTTTGAAACTTCTAGAGTGAGCTGTGGCAAAGAGCTCCAAAGGCACACTGCCTATGGCTCGGAAGCAGCGAGAAATCCCAAACCGGCAATGGGGCCCGATTCCGAACCTTTGCGTCGCCGTGATTTTGTTGTTTTGTGGCTTTTGGTCAGAGCTCTGGCGCAGCTTCACGGAATGACCGGCCTGACACAGGCACGGTGTGGATGAAGCTTTTAGACTTGTACTCCATTTGACAAAGATAGAAACAGAATGATATGTATGGGATCCCAAATCTTCGTCCCTAAATCCGAGGGAGGGCCCCTAAATGCTGAAAAAAACAAAGCTTGTCGCTGATTCCTAAAGATTAAAGAGCGGTATCCCTGAATCTTATTCCCTTAATCCTGTTCTGTAAGCCCTAAAGAGGGGCTGATGAGAGCCCCTGCATCCTAGAAACAACTCCTATTTCTTCATTCCTTTCCGCTAAACCCTACTAAGTCTTCTTCCCCAAATCGTTTCCCTTTGTAAGCCCAAACAGTATTGCGTAAACCATGGGACGGGTGGTCCTTAATTCCTATAAGGCATAACACCCTATTCCCGAAACCCCTTTCGCAAAATCCTAAGCGGGATTCCGAAATCGAAGTCCCATTCCCTAAGCCCTAAAGAGGGGGGTTAAAAACCTAAAGACATGAGCCCCAGGAGAGAAACTAACTGTATTCCGTAAATCTTGTCGCTAAATCCTAAAGAGCGGGATCCCTAAATCTTATTCCTGAATGTTACTCGTTAAGTCCAGCCCTACTACGAAATGACAGCCGAGGGAAATGAAAGATGTTGAAGGACAGCTCTTGTGACAACCTATGGGCCCAATGAGCCTCGGTGCTTTTGAACCCATTTGCGAAGGCCATTGGCTTCTGTATTTAACTTGTGTTAATGTGGTTTCAAAAACGACGGCCGGTTAATGGTTTGAGAATTGTTTGAGTACTTTCCTCCAACTACAATCGAATTCATGAAGTGGTTCGCAATCTAAATAAGGGGAGAGGAACCAACATAATAGTCCAAAGCATCAATCTAAATTCGTTTCGTCTTTTTTGCAAATACTGTTTTAGTTAGGGACAAATTATTCTTAACCAGTTGTCTTGCAAGAAATAGCCCCAAAGTGCAACAAATCTCTAGACGATTAAGTTGAAGCAAATTATGAATCTCCGTTTGAGCCACGAGTCTTCTTCAGATAGCTGACCCGTGGTAATGTAGATTTGTGTCCGCTGCAACCTTGAATACCAATCCGGAAGTTGATTTTGTGCGTAACAACGCAATACTCTCAGATTATTTTAGCTAGGGCCATTCACAGACTGTATGTTCAGAGGTTATATTTGTGTCCGGATCAGCGATATCCAAAAGATGATTTGGGGCGTAACAACACAAGACTTTCACATTGTTTAAGCTAGGGCCATTCAGATAGCGCATTTCAGAGAGTTGAAGCCGAAAACGGTGGATCAATGGGGCGGCAGCATATATGTATCTAGATATGTATGTATATTCATGATGTCATGAGGTAAGTATGGAAGGGCTTGCAAGAGCATTAAAACGGCCAAGCTGCCTTGCAAAGCCTTGCCACACCGTCTGCAGCGTCCGAACCACAGCCTGAGTTGCTGCTCTCTGCCCCTCGTAGGCGGCTGATTGCAGAGGTGCCCCTGAGGTTGCTCTTGGGGCAGAGAGGCAGGGGTGCTCATGTTCACGCCTGGAGGGCCCGACAGGCTCCGTAGGGACGCTGTGCTCGCGAAGCAGTGCGCAAGGTGCGAAGTAGGTGTTACCACTGGAGCCAGAGTGTTGCGTCTTGGGATTCGGGGATTGTTTCAAAGGCCGACCTTCTTGCTTGGAAGGCCTGTCACGCTGCAGAGTTAACATAGAATAATAGAGACCTATATACAAAATACACAATACATAATTAATGCGGTTTGTTATTATATGTGTGTATGCCCAACCTGCATTCTTGCACTTGCAGCAAAACCTCTGCGTGCAGGATCACTCCAGTATTCTTACAGCTTTGGCGTTCTCATAGGGCTTTTAAGGGGCTTGAGAAAGTTGTTCCACATGAGCTCCTCTGCAAAAAGAAGTGGGGCTGATGACACATCGCCCCTTCTTTTGGGCAACTTAAGGGCCGATCCAGCTTAGCTCAGCTTATGCCCAGAGACGACGAGAGCCCAAAAACCAAGAAAAAGTCCCGCCGACGCCATCTCGCAAATTAGAGCTCAGGCAATACTTGTACGGTATATAGCCGTTTGGGCTACCAGCAGCTCTGAGTTGGGATTCAAGGCTGGTATTCACAAAATCCGCTGCGAGACTGCCTCATGCCCTGTTCAGAAATCGTCACGGCATCCTGCGCCGGGCTTAGTGGAACCGTCTTCCGAGGCTGGGCTTCAGATTGAGGAAGTTCGACCCCTCGACTGCGAGGGTCTTGTAGCGGGCCTCAGCATCCTTCTGGCTTCGCTTCGTAAAAGAAGTTTAGTGCACACAGTGCTTTCACAGAGCCACTCTTCAGCGTCCGGGGCTTCCTAAGCTGCTGGGGTTCTCTGTGGAGCTACGCGGCGTAAAATGCCTGTCTCGTCAACAAAAGGAGGGCAAAGCCGCAACTGGTCGATGCCTCAAGCACCCACTCCTAAACTTCATCGCACATTCAGTACATCCCTACAGCAAAATATGACCAGAGATGCATTTTGAAGCGATCTAGTCTAAGGTACAACTCGAGATAGTCCGAACCCCCCCAACGCCCACTGCAGCAGCTTCCGAAAGCCAGGCTTGTGGGCAAAGAGGTGCCGGATGCTAAGATTCTGCACTTGCAGGTTGCGTTCAGATACGAAGCAGCATGCACCCTCCCCTTGAACAAAATAGATCCCAAACCCTGCCTACTCGCACCTGCTGCAGTACCTGGGTTCCGCTGATAGAGACGCTGTCCGCAACATCAACATTGTTATGGCGCCCAAAATCCCCTTTATGGATTTAGACTTTTCAGGGTTGGGTTTATTGGGGTTCTGGGGTGTATGTCGCGGTGCGATCCTGCGATTAGAAATTCAGCCGGCCTGTAGATTCCAGACCCCAATTCAAGAACTAACTCAAGTCTACATACTTGTGCGAGGCAGACGACCCAGAAGTATCTCAAAAGCATACCGTAATTTGTGGCCAAAAGTGCGCATGTTTGAGACTCTCCACAAGGCCAGATCAAACAGCACCCTTCCTCGAGGGCTCCCGCCTCAGAGGAATGGGGACAGGACTTGTGTTGGCCAGGTCGAGTTGCCGGAATTGGGGCTTCAACATCTAGGTGCATCGCCAGATTTGCCTGGCTCGATCAATCCAGGCCACGCAAGGATATCAACAGTACAGCTTTGGCTCGACACTGTCCGCAAAGCGGACAATGCTCATTCAATCTGTGTTGAATTGGGCGCGGTTCTCACAATCGGTTCGCAAGTCTTGGGTGGCAGCCAAGTTCCTTGGGACTTTGGGACCTCGAAGCCTCGTGTAAAGCCCCCATAAGCTGCGTTTTTGTTTCGATGGCCCGAGTGGCCAGACATGTTCCAGTTTGGTGGTCCGCAGGTACACCCGTGTCGGTCAGAGTGCAAGTTGTTGCATTGACATGAACTGTGGCCTTTCGACCCGATTCTTGAACCGGGAGGCCAGGGCGCGGAGAAGATGTCAAACAACTTAGCAAACTGGTAGAAAGCTTGTGGTGGCAGAACCGACACCCTTCATGCTCAATGAGGCGACGACAGGAAGTGCCTAGAGGCACTTTGGCAGGCCGGAATGGGAGTGCCCAACATGTACTCAGGGCTGCTAGCAGAACTTGGAGTCGAAAATGAAAGCATGAGTCACGCTGAAGCACCTTAGGCCTTAGGCCAACAGATGTCTGAACAAGCGGCAAGGGCTGCGGCAGTATTTCTCCCATTGCCGAATTGTTTCACTAGCCGTATTCGCCGAACTCAAATCATCCCAGCGGAGGTCGCCGAAGTCGACCTCGTCGACCAGGAGAAGGCTGTGCTGCCCTTATTCCTCGCTGGTCCTCCGGCATGACATGCGTGGGTTCGTGGATGTTCGTGTGCGGTCAGTTTCTCTGCTCTGTCCATCCCACTAGGGCGTTGCTTAAATGCCAAGAGCTGAGGACAAGTCTATGCGGAAGTCGGAGCCCTAAGGAGTCGTTGGTGCGCAGTGCTTACTGGTCCCTCTGTGCATCCTCCGTTGTACCGGCCCCTCCCTTCTTCCTAATCTAAGTTGTGTACTAGTACTGTCAGCCTGTAGCATTCTTGGGCGGGAGGAGCCGTTTTCATGCTGACTTGTGCACACAGCCGACGAGGCATGTACATGAAAAACCCACTTGGACTCCCACTATCGGCAAGGCTGCCTCCGCCCACGAACTCATACCGCACAAAACCGCAGGCGACATAGATATGTCTTCACGAAGCTCCGGGCGTTCCAGGCCCCGTGCATGGGATGGTAGGATGTCAACTGGGCCCGTGGAGCTGCGTGTGCCCTATGGATATACATATATATATATATTATCTATAGGCAGGGCGGGAGGGGAATATATATATATATGTATATATATATACATATATATATATATATATGCTCATATTTATTTATTTATTGCTCATTTATTTATTTATGTACATGTACATGTATATGTATTTGTATATATATATATACGTCTATGTGGCGTTGTTGGCAGGCTCTAACGACGTAGTATTGCACTCGCGAGAGTCCCTGGAACCCCCCGCAAAGGGGACGTGGAGTTTGCTGCCCTGAGCCTTCAGGGCTCAAGATTTCTTGCCTTCCCGGGTTGATTCCAAGTCGGTGAGGTTCCCGCCTTCCTGGCTAAGGGCTAAGGTCCTTAAAGCCCAGAAGCCTTCTGGCCTGAATCTCTTTCTGTTTCTGTTGGACTCTTCGTGGCCCGACTCCGGCATGAAAGCGCATACCCTCTCAAACTTACAAAAGTCAGGGCGGCCCCAGGGTGTGGGCTACCTATCACGGATTTTGTTGTGTGGGCCCAAGTTCCTAAGGAAACCGCGAAGAGAGGCTAAGGATGGAACTTGGCCGGCTTAGCTTCTTCAAAGCTTCCTTGAGGCCAAGCTCTTTCAAGGCGCTTTCATGCAGGTCTGGACCTTTAAGTTGGCTTCCTGGCCCAGGCCCAATGCCCTTACAAAAAGCCTGAGCCTGCAAAAGAAACACATCTCAGGCTGCAGTTTTGCTACCCCGACAACGCTTTCTTGCATAGCGGGCGGGTGACCCCAGGAAACTGATAAAGCAAGCAAAACCTTTATAGATCAGAGCGGGCTAGTGAATTAATCTGGGTGCAGCATTGGAGCGCTGCCTCCAGATGGAGCTGGTGGAGGAAGGCGTGGTGGGAGATCACTATAACCAATCTGCCACCTGACAACCACAAGTTTTGTTGACGCAAATCTTTAAACAGGGGGGGTGGGTCCAGAGATCTGCAAAAGCACTCGTAAGCCCCAGACCTGGGACAGGTCCCCTACGCGAAGATAATCTTCTTCGACCTGGACATCATCGTCCGGAAGAGCCCACAGGAACTCTTCAAGGCAGATTGCGTTGGCTGGTTCGAATGATAGCGAATGCGGGTTGGGATACCAGGATGTTGATTTGGCTGCCCCAGTTGCTACCTTCGAATCATCTAACACAGCTTTCAAGAGCTCGCAGGTTTCAGGTTGCAGCTTCGGATTGTGTAGACGGGCCAGCTACCAGCAGCTTCCTGCTTCGATTCAGTTGCGCTGTGTTTTCGAGACCCTCACCTCTCAGCTAGATGCTCCAAAGCCCAGGCTCCAAAGCCCACGTGCCCCCACATGGTCGTGAAGTTACTTCTAACCAACTTCCAACCCGTAGCAAGTTAGCTGCTCGTGGTAAGAATGTCTCAGTCAGAGCACGGAAGACCGAGCTCGAGCCAACACCGTCTGCTGCAGGTCCAGGCGCCTGCGGGCATGTATCATGGCCACTGGTGCGGACCTAAGGACCCATGGCGACACTCAACACACGCATGTATGGCGGTTTTTCAAGGTTTAAGTTGTTTAAGTTTGTGGAGGCAGACACGGGTTCCGAGAGTCTTTTAAGTGTGAGCCGCTCCAGAATGCCTCCTGGCCCTAGGCAGACAAAAAGCTGGACACGGGTGTGAGCATTCTGGAGACCGAGCAAGTAAGTTGCAAGTTTCAAAAGTTCGGTGAGCATCGAGTGGAGCCGTTTTGCGCATTCTCGCGGCGCGCGCTTGCGCTTGCCCGCGAAGAGCCCATGTGAGACGCATGGCGCACACTGTAGCTGCAAGTGGTACATTGTGGTACTTTACCACAAGCATTGCCGACAGGCCCCAGGGCCCATCCCACGCATCTTGGATCGTCTTGTCAGGTCGGTGATGGGACCGGGGCCCTTCTTTTTTTTTCCTGAGAGGTATTTTTTCGAACCCGTCTAGCCTTACATGCGAATGCGGACCCAGCATTGCGTCCACAACATTACTCTGCCTACTGGGGCTGTTGAGCTGCTCATTTTGTTGGATCTTCCAAAGGCCGCGGGACCGGGCCATGCACGGTGAGCCTATCCCGGCCGAGGCCCGTCCGCAGGTTTTCGCAGGAATTGCATAAGATTTTCTTGCATGGGACTGTTACACGAATTCCCCACGAAACACTTGTCATTAGGGCTTTGGGTTTTGCAAAATCCCGGCAGCAAGAGGGTATTTAGGGACCCTGAACTTTACACCCGAAACATCCCGAAACCCTAATGAATGGACTCCAATGGAAGTCCTGCATGGTAGAATACTTGCGTGTGACGGTGTTGTTCTTGCTCCCGCCTGTGCCGTTCTCATGTGTGACATCTTTTGATTGGAGGGGAGCCAAAGCCCTGAAAGTCCTGAACCTTGAAATTTCCTGCCGTGCACGAAACCCTAAGGTCCTAGCACCCTAGCCACGAATGCTCTGCAACCCCTAAACACATCAGCCCAAGGCTCTAAGAACTCATCAACTTGCAAGCCCAAGAAGCAGCCAAAGTGGCGGGGTCAGACGAAGGCTTGCCCAGCCCTCTCAAGAAAGAGACCAAAGAGCAAGAACTGACACAAGAACCAAATCCCTGGAATAGACGGGAACACTCACAAAAGCAAGCAGTGAATGCAGAGAAAGCAAGGTCCATTTCTGGAGGACAGCTTGCTTTCGGGTTCAGGCGTTCTACACCGCCGAGACTGGGGTCAATGGGTGCATCAATGCCGGGTTGATGCGACCGGCCCTTACCGGAAAGATAGCCTGTTGGGTTTAGAGGTTTTCAGGTGTAGCTCAAGCTAAGCTTGAGAAGCCACGAGTCCTTGTACCATAGCAGCTCTTTGTCCCCAGCATGTCTAGACACCTGGCCACTCGCTTCAGAATGCAGCTCTCATTCTCTGCTCGCGGAATGCTTGTCCGAAGCTGCACTTGCCCTGGACGTGTCAGCCCTCATAGTTCTTAAGTAGTTAGTCTGGCACCATTGCTACAGAGCTCGAAGCCGAGACAGCCAACGATCACCAAAGAGCGCTGGCAAAGCTGACATGGAGCGACAACTCTCGACTTGACCAAACCTCTCATGTGAGTTTCCAAGGTCTGGATCCTCTGCCGACCCTGGATTTGAGAAGGCGCACCGTGTAGCTTCTTCAATTGCTTCCTCATCAGGTGTAGGCACAGCGCAGTGGTTTGCACGGGCCTTGTCGAACAGAATGCTGGAGTGACTCTGTGCCTGGCGCGCTTGCACAGGGGTCTTTCTTCTCATGTCCACGCGCTGCTGACCCGGGTCCTTTTGCATGAGCCCGGGTGTTGGTTCAGAGGGCCTGGAGCTTCGAGTTTCCTACGGTTGTCAAAGCGATTCGTGGGGTCACTTCGGCATCTTCAAGATTCAATGTCTTGCTTTGCGTCAGCAATGCCTGAGAGGCAGTTCATAGAGGACATGCTCAAGGAGGTTCCATCCGCGATGTCTTGGGAAGGTGTTGCGAGGTTTGACATGACAGAATCCAGGATCGCGCAAACAGAAACTGAACGATATGAGCTGCATGGCCGCTGTACAACCAGCACCAGTTGCCTACTGCCGGCTGCAAGAGCAACGTTGCACATGACAGAGGTTGAAGGGCAGGCGAGGTCCAAGCGGTCTGCCCCAAGTGATTGACTCGGAGCCTTGCGGCTCAGAGCAACCGCCGCCAGTGAGCGTTTAGCCGAATGGCCGGCCAAGCCAAGCCGCGGTGCAGGAGGCCTTGCGATGCACAGTTCTGAACCGAAAGCCCGGAAACTCTTACCGCTGAATTTTGCCTCCAATCTTCGGGGCTTTGTCAGGCTTCCTGGAATTTGGTGATTGCGAGCGGGTCTTGTGGAGGAGCGTGTACTTATCACCGCGGGTACAGGTGCCTTCTAGGAAGTCATAGCATACCCCTGTTGGGCTGTTTGACCTTTTCGGGAGCTAGCATCACTGCTACCTGACTTGCTACGACTCATACTTCGCGAGGGCGATCTTCCTCTCTCACGGCCACCTCGGCTAGGGGCGGGACGGGCGCGTTGGAGCGGGGCTCCAAACTTGTCGCCATGCGATTTGGCGATCCTGCCTCTGTTCTTCCTGAGACTCTCCCTGGAAGTGTAAGACATTGCCTTGTGCGAGGGTGAGGGTGAGAGGCGAGTCCAGTGTTGATCCAGACAAGCCTACAGTCCTAAACCCGAGAAACTCTCAGATGATTGCGACTGCTGCCCAAAGCCTTGAGGTGGCTCCTGCCCATCCTTGGGCTCTCGGCACTGCACGTCGGCTTGCCGGGCTTCGTGCTGCCCCGCCGAGGCACTGAGCACGGCGCTAGAACGTGCTGTTGCCACGGCTTGTTTCATCAGGATGCCTATCGCAGTACAGTATCAGAGTGGTCTCGTCTCTTAGGCCACCGCGGTTGAATGTAGATCTGGTTTCTTTGTCAGCCTGAACTGATATTGCAGGACGCACGGGTGGTACATTTGTTTTGAACCACATCATCGCATCCGCTGCAGGCTTCAGGGCTTGTCGGTCTGTATTTCAGAGTCCGAGAAAAATCGGTAGAGCGGAGGCTGAGCCAGTCACTTTCACTAATCAAGGTTCCATCCGTTAGAGACTTTGAAGCCACTGGTCGAACCACCATGAGCAAACAAGATCAGACGTACGTTGTTGCCTTGACAGCGTCCATGCTGCGCGTTGCCTGTGAACATGGCACAACTAAGTGAGGATCGCTGTGACTTCAGCAGCATCAGATGTCAGACCCAAGGAGTAATACACATACAGGCAACCGTCCCGATACTAAAGCGTGAAATCTCATCTCCAACTCCAGGAGGAAGACCAACAAGTACCACAAAGCATAGTATGCCCTGAACGAAAAGTCGTGTGAATCACTCGGCATTAACCCGCCGAGTTTGCGAGAAGTAGGCCCCTAACTCGATGTCTCAGATTCAGACGTTTGGGCTTTGTCAATGTGTTGTGGACCGTTGGACACGAGACTCGAGACCCTGTACATGGCGACTGAAACTGTGACATGTGCCAGAAGTGCGTGCCTCACCAGCATCCAATTCCATAAGCCAGTTTTTAACCCTAAACACTAAAAAAAAAACCTTTCCAACTAACTGTACACCATCCCCTCTTCGGTGGCAAAAAAAAAACCTTTCCAGCCCTCCTGGCCGCTGCGGCCGCTCCCTGGGCCCCACAAGCAGCGAATGCCATCTCCGGGGGAGGGAAGGATGCTCCGGGCACTTTGCATCGCACTGCACAGCAAGTTCTGGCTTCATCTGCTTCAGAGCCTCAAAGGTTTGGTGCTTTGGGGTGTTTTCGGGTTACGATTACCTTAGTGCCTATACACTGAGCTGGATCTTCGCACGCTTCGTGGTGCTTAGAGAGGAAAGCGCCCCCTTAAACCCGCATCCGGAGGCTCTGCGATGTTCCTAGTTCACCATTATTATACCCAATGGTCTTAGAGTGCTTCAAGAAGTCGCCCGCGATGACCCATCCTCGCCCAACCTAAACCCTAAATTCCTCACACCTTGGACTTTGGAAGAGGCTTCGGAGGTTGAGTTAGACCATGTTAGACCCTATAAGCTGCCTAAGGAGTGTTGTTTTTGTAGGTCCCCTTCTAGGTCCTTTGTCGAGTATGGCTACAACTGTGGACACAACCGGCAGATAAGAGAGTGTTCAAGGTTGAGGCACGCAGAAGGTAGGGATCCCCAGCAGACAAGAAACAACCCCAGAGGACTATGCCAGCACTACCTTGACGCAGAGCCTCAAAGGCTTGGGTTGGGGCACCAGGGAAGGGATTTCGAGTCTGGGAGAGCCTTGCGCACGTCATACTTTATGTTCTGGTTCTGTCACGTCGCTGGGTATGAAACGCCTGCGTCCTCGATCAGGGCACCAACGATGTCTCAATGGAACTTCTTAATCTTCAGAAAGATGGAGCCCTCTATATGTTAATTTTGACCCATGTGCGCCTGCTTCTGAACCCAATGACTTCTTAACCTGTGCTGTTGCTGCTGCGAGCATGCCTAATGATACAATGATGCACTCCTCCTACTGGACACAGCTACAGGTGGGAAGTACGATAAGATGGACTTCTCAGGCTGCGTTGCCAACTTCCTGGACCTCGTGCATGTACAGCTTCAGGGTCTTGTGGCGTTTGCTTGCGAAGGTTCGATCGCCAATTGATACATTGGGTGGAGCCGTACTTCTCGTTTGATTTCCCAAGTCAAAGCTTGTTCAACAGGGCATCGGCACAGTACCTGGAACAACGATTGAATCTGATGCAAATTGACGGTCACACTTGATGCAGCACAGATCCAAATTTGAGCCGAACCCGTCCGATGCCCTTTGCTTCCAGTGAGGCTAGTGCGGCCACCCTTCGAACTTTGGGGGCAGAAGCTGAACACCTGAGAGTCGCCGTGCCAAGCCGAGGACTTCAGCTCAGGCACCTATCGGGGCTGCCGTTTCTACAAGGCGCCTTGGAGTGGATCTCAGTTGTGGCTTCGGAGTCCCGAAACGTTCTGCGAAGGCTTTGGTATTGAATATTGTAGGACTGGTTGACTAAAACGCGGACCATGCAGATGTTGGGACTCTAATGGCATCCTTTACATCGAGACCATACTGAATCTGCGAGCAGCTGATAGGGGTACTATATATATAGGGGTGCAGGAGTGTCCCGGGCGAATTGAAGCCCCCAAGACGTGACTGAACACTGTTGAACGCCTCGATTGTTTCAGGATGTTCCATGCAGCATGTAACAGTTCACACTGCTGTCAGTGAGCGTGCTTTCGTGAGGCGGACTTGGGAGGCTCCGACTTTTCCAAGGCTGCAGTTGGCGAGGGTCGAAACTCAAGTGTGCCTTCACCTCGGTGAAAGGGAAGAGCTTTCTAGCCTCTAGGATTTGGAGTTTCAGGAGCTTTTCGTGTCAGTTCCAGGCTTGATTTGTTTACAGGTTGTTTGGTCAGAGCTGTCGGTGCAGCATGTCCTTTTTAAGCCAACACCTGCAGAGCCAGGACCCTCGACGTTCAGCAGCATTGTCCGATCACCCATGGGTTATCGCAAGGGCAAGAACATGCGAGAAGCTTCCCGTTATCCTTGTTTGCATGTCTCCGGACACGCGTGCACTGTAGCCGCTGCAGCGGAAAGGGCGCCTTGAAACAAAGTGTCTTACAACGGGCTTCGCTACAGGCGCTTCCCTGAGTCACCTTGAAAGAAACCGGCACTGCGCGATCTGTTTCCCCAACACGTCCCCCAACCATGTGTTCAGGCGGACATGACGGGCGCCGGCCTGGAGATGGCGAATCTCGACGACGTGATTTTTGAGGGAGCCTCCTGGCCACGAGCTCCCTTGCTTTTCTGTCAATCTGTCAATCGTGGGGCTCGGTGCAGGGTAATTCCAAGATTCCGCGTCGTATCACGTCCTGATTTCATGATATTTCATGGGCTGGACAAGCAGTTTCACGATTGAAGCTGCAGGCGGAGCATGATAAGGTATAGTAAGTAGAGTAATTCGCGCAACGTCAGCCAGCAGAATCCATGCCGGACGGTAAACTAACAAATGCTGCTGATGGACTGGCCCGGGAATGTGCTCTCCTCTCCTGGCTGCATGGCACTGCGATTTAACATGATTTAATAGCAGTTCGCGCCTGGGAGATGACAGAAGACCAGGCTTTCTTTCCCTTAACGCGCGGCGGCGGCACAATGCGGTTTTGGGTCCAGATCGGGGGCTCGCCGTGGCGCAGGCATGCCCTCGGATTCGGAGGTGGCTCTGTTGATGGTAAAAATGGAGGTTTGGCATCATCCAAGGTGCTCGTACCGAGTTGTGTCTTGCCTATTGTGGTCCAACTTGTTCTCCCGCCTCGCTGCCATGCACTTTGCAGGCTTGCATCATCTTGCATCCTTCCGTGTCCGGAAAATCTGGCAGGGGCGCGTATTCCTTGGTGTTTCAAACGGCGCTCCCAAGTAGTCCTGGGCGAACGCGACCTGTCAAGTGCAGAACTGTTGTCGTCATCGTCTTCGGCCTTGGGTCTTGTTGGACTCTTGGAGTGCTCTCGGAATGCTCCTAAGCGGTCGAGCGGTCAGTCTTGCACTGTTTGGGGTTTGCGCCGGCAGAATCAACTTCTGGCTACCAGCAGGCACACGGCACTGGAATGCTGGAAACTCATTAACTCAAATTCAGCTCGGACTGCCGAGGCGAACCTCGAAGGTGCCTACTTTAGCGAGTCCATCCTCAAGGTGAAGAATCTGAAGGTGCTGAGACATGTTGATGGGCTATGATGGGCTGTAGGGCGAGGCTCCAAGTTCATCAGGGAGGATGTGCTTCCCTCGCTCTCCAAACTGGCGAGTTGTATACCGCATAACGTATGATCAAGGGTGAGTGGGTGTTGGGCAGGACGCCGTGCTCACGGACGCCATGATCCCACCGAAGGCACCTGGCCAACTCCTTCTTTGCACTCTTTTCCCCTCATGGTTTTGCGGTTAACATAGTGACAGAAGGATTGTGCATAAACCTGTGTACTGTTTCTGGCATTTAAGTCAGTTTGGACTTCGTGAATGCTTTGCACGGCAGAAACAAATGGTGAATTTGCAGGTCCTCGAGCAGCTGTGTCAGCGACCGGACGTGCAACTTGGAAGCGCATGTTGTGTACGCACCTATGGCCTCAGCACTCCAAGAACATGCCCTATATCCCTATATAATGTCGGTTTCAGCAAGAGGTGTGCAAAATCACATATGCCATCAACATGCCTCCTGAACGAGGCAAGCCAGTGCCACCACGAAGGAGTCAATCGGCTGCCCGTGACCGCAGGACTGCAAGTAGTTTGGAGCTTTGCAGGAATCATACCTTTCTTCCAGCACCGCTACTATGTCACCCTCAACCATGAAGGTTGCCGGAAAAAGGCAATGGGCCATGGGCCAAGGCGTTTGCACTCGGGTTGGCATGAGCTGAACAGAAAGGCACCTGAGTTCGAAAGCCTCTGCAACCCTTGTGCCATCAGGACACCTGGACCTGAGTGCATGTCGGGTCCGTCTAGGACATTGGCTCGCCCAAAAAAGAGCGGAAGAAGCAATAGGAGCAGCCCAGGAGGCCCTGTATCAAGTCCAAGTATTAGGAACACTGCACCCAGGCGACATGGCGACATCCCAAGGCACAAAGTACTAAGACAACGAACTGATTACCAATATGATATGATTGAAAGGCTAAGAACAAATTTCCCGGATGCGGAGCAGAGATGGTCGTGCCGAGTGCCTGCCAGCTACGCAAGAGTGCAAGCCCCGCCAAGCTCTACACGGTGCAGTAGTGCTCTAATACCTGCTTCCAAATACCCATAATCCCTGTCATGCCCTAGCGAACCCCCACAAAGACCTTGAGGTCAACCCCCAACAAAATAGTTTTAACTTCTGTCTTGTTATCTTTGACACTCGAACGACGATGCGAACGACACAGCCTGTGTCGCCGGTGAATCAGAAAGGTCCCCCAGGCACGAGTAGGCCGGAAATAGGCCGCTTTGAGCATGGACAGGATCGGCTACGCGGTTTAGTCTACGTAGTTCAATAACAAAGGTGCGTGTGACCCTCGTGCTCACAAGCTATGAGTGCCTCACACTTGCGTGTCGAGCATAGGGCAAGGCCCTATCCGGCTCAGCAGCAAGACCTCAAAAGTGCTTGGCCAACCAAGCTGTGAAATGCAGCACTTTCGTTCGGTGCCGTTCGGTGACCTCACGAATTGAGAGTCCAATCTCTCCGCCACACTTGTGACAGGTGGCAGAGATCGATGAGTACAACCAATCGTATCTGCCTGAGCAGCCTGGGGCCCAGCTCCAGAATCTCTAAGAGGTGCTAAGGGTCCCTGGAAAATCTGGCGAACTCCCGGATGTCTCGGTGCAGTATTTCTCTTCTTTCCATTGGTTGGCACAGCACGTACAACATCCACCTTACATCACCTGAGGTATGTAATCAGAATCAATGAACTCTCTGAAACGCGAAGAAGTTCCAAATGCCTGCAAATTGAGCGCGGCGGACTATCACACGTTTTGCCGATGCAGGTACTTCCTCGTAGAGAAGCTGCCTGGATGGCGCCACATCGAGGTCAGCTGGAACGCAGAGGCCACAACGCGTCCCTGCGAGGGGCTTCGATACACTTGCTAGTCCAATGCGTGCCTGGCGTCGTGGCAATTAAGGGAGCGTTCTTCATGAGATCTCAGTTGCCTTTGTTGTTCAGTTGGGCTCTCCTTTCAGGCTCGAAACGAGGTGGCAGTGTTCTGCAAATTGGGACTGACGCACCTTCAATCGGCAGGTAAACCCGCTCCACTATATGGACACGCCGCTGGGCTTTCGTTGCAAGGGGGTGCTAGTCGGAAGGGAGCCAGGACCAGAAAGTGAGACAGAGAGACACCAGGAACAACATGCGCTGAATGGTAGCATCCGGAGTTCAGTTTGAGGCTTGTCCAAACCACATTCTGAGATTGAGGCGGGGAAAGTGGCTCATCACGGCGGAGATGCCGGACGACTGGATCCGCCTTGGCACGACCGAGGACAGCTTCGGAAGCCGCATCTGCATGTGCCGCACACTGTGCATTGCTCCACCACCGCTGGCAAAAGAGCTGGAGCCTGCCCACTCCTTGTCAAAAGCATCGATATCGTGGACCCAAGGTGCGCAGTAGCAAAAGGTCATGGCTGACAGAACGATCGAATCCTTGAGCCGGAACAGGAAGACCTTCGCGAGAGCGTGCACATGCACTGAGCCCAGCTGCCACTTCATGTTGTAGGATGTTGTAGGCTGGGTTCCCAGGCAGGAAGAGTGATCTATGTTCCAGGTTTCGGTGTGAGCTGATGTGTCTAAGGGCAATGTTATGGTACAGCGCACGGTCGGGTGCAAAAAGCAAACGTTGCTGACCCGAAGTCCTCCAGCAACGTCACAACATTGTCAGCCAAAGCTGTGTTTTTCTCAAGTAGACACTTCGTGCAGCCTGCGCCTTTGAAATTCCTCATCTAAGCCTGTCAAGTGTGTTGAGCGTCTTCGCTGTCAGCATCTCCCAATCCATTCCTCGGCCCATGAAACCAGGTTCCACTTCAGCGGCAAGTGGCTCGAGCCATGGTCGGGGCCCCAGAGATCCCATTTGCGCTTGGTGCAGGATTTGACCTCGTTTTTCTTGTTTGTGACTTGAAAAGTACAGGCTGCAGAACTTAGGCTTAATTTGAGCATTCGTGCGTACTAGGAGATAAAAGTCCGACCCCGAGCTGTGGAGCCTGACAGAACTCTACACTGTTCAGCCCCCAGGCTTCCACAGCAACCGAACCCCGCTGTGGCACGTCTGCCTGAGTCTGTCCTGCCTCAGCCATACACTTCTGCTGCAGGTGGTTCCTGGATAAGCCACCCGAGGAAGCCTTGGAGTTTGCACGGAAACAGTTTTGCCATCAAGACCCACGAGGCCTGGGATTCGACACGTCGAGGTGTTTCAGCTCTTGGGGGGGAATTCGCCTCAATTTGTTTTTTCAGGATCTTGCTCATCTCTAAATACCCGAACCCTTCCAATTTTATGGCTCCTTCGTTTGAACTATGAAGCCCAAGCGCTGGAACTTGTACCCGAGATGCCTTAAACACGGTAAGTGCAGTCAAGCACACAAAGCAGAAACGCGGTGTCTTGGCTCGAGGAGGCCCCCATGTAGCATTGGGGCTTGGGGGTTTCTTAACCCTACTGAGCGCCCTCGAAAAACACAAGGTCCTGTCTTGCTAACAAACCCTGAACCCCCTAAGCCGTAAACTCCAAGAAACGCAAGGCCTTCGCCCTGCCCATGAACCCGAAGCCCCGAAGTCCACATCTTGAACCCTGAAGTTCTGAATAGCCTTAAACCCTTAAACCCCAAACCTCAAAGCCTAAACCTCTGAACCCCACGGCGCCAAAGTCGTAATTCTAGCTGTTTTTGCTCAACTGCCAACTATTGCCCCAGGCCCAGCATCCTACGTGATTTTAAGGTGGTGCTATCGCTGAAAAATCGCCCAAAAGCATCGCTGAACTCTGGACATGGACAAAAAATCGTTGAGAAAATCGAACCGATTGTTTTTTATTTTTGGGCGGCCGCGAAAATCGAATTCGATTTTTTTTGATTTTGGGGGCGGCCGCGAAAATCGAATTCGATTTTTTTGATTTTGGGGGCGGCCGCGAAAATCGAATTCGATTTTTTTCGATTTTGGGGGCGGCCCGTCAGGGATGCCTCCGAAATGAAATCG
Source organism: Symbiodinium natans (assembly GCA_905221605.1). Lineage (NCBI taxonomy): Eukaryota > Dinophyceae > Suessiales > Symbiodiniaceae > Symbiodinium > Symbiodinium natans. The sequence continues at coordinate 21,625 of CAJNDS010002715.1, read as the reverse complement.
GTCTGTGTAAATAGGCGAATCGACGAACCGAATGGTGAAGACAGGTATGGTGGCCCTGGCAGTGGCTGAGTGGCTGTCGGCCGTGGAGGTCTTGCATTTGCTGCAAAGGGCCTGATGGTTCCAAGCTTCCATACCCCGAACCACTACAGTAGAAACCCGAACCCCAACATCTGTTTAAGTCCCGAAGCCCTGAAACCGTGCCTCTTTGTTGGGTGACGGTGGACATCGAGTAGGTGAGTGACGTACAATAAGGTTTAGTCGTTGTCGTAGTGGATGTGAGTGAGGGAGGACGGGAGGAACCCTCCTAATTTTTTGGACCCCGCCTGAGCCATAAATCTCCTTCACGCCCGCCTAAGCCCTAAAATTCCCTAAATCGTTCAGAGGCACAAGTGCTTGGGGCACAAGCTGCTTCAGGCAGCCCAGACAGATCAAATTACGAGCAAGGACCGCGGCGTACTCAAGGCACAAGTCCTCGAAGTGTATGAAGCACCGCAGTGCTTCAGGCAGCGCTCGAACTCAGAATGCAGAAATGCATGAGCAAAGGGTAGCCCACAGCCGCGGGGTTATTTTCAAGCAAAGACGGGCAAGACAGGTGGCGAGGAATACTCCGGAAAGATCGTGAAGATTTACCTGTAAATCTTCGCAAACAAAGATGGGCAGGACGGATGGCGAGGAGACACCCAGAAAGATCTGAAGAATTACCTTTACCTGTACCTTGGCCTGCTAGTCCGACCGTTTCGCGGAGAGGCGTGGTGCAGCGGAGGACTGGCAGGGTTTGTGTCAAATTTCGGTGTTGATGTCAGGGCTGCGAATCTTGCTGCGTGGCTTCTTGAGTTTTCTGTTCCAGTTCGGAAGGTTAGGGAGAGTTGTGAGATAAGCAGACAATAATGAGAGAGAGGAGGATGAGCTTGAAGCTGCATCGCCCACTACAACAGCCGGATAGTAAAATCTGCACTCCTTTTCATTTCTGATTGATCTTACCGATTGTAGTGACAAGGGATCGAGGCGGAGGCATCCATGCAAGCGCAGGTTCCGCCATGAGATTGGAGGAAGCAAGCCGAGAAGCAGCGTAGCAAGGTCAGTGTGCGTCTCTCCAAGTTTCATGCAACTTGTCAAGGGGCCAAGTGACTGCCTCTGACTTCCAGAACTCTCTCCCACACTCTCAGTCATGATTCTTTGGCGTTGGCGGAAATATTGTTGGTCATCATGCGCAAAGCATTTTCTGGAGTGGTCAAAGCATGAGGCAGCTGCTACAGGTTGTACACATGCATCGCAAGTTGAACCGGTGAAGCAAGCAGGCGGTTTTGTTGAGGAGAAGTGGTAAAGGAGGCGGTGAGTGAGAGATCGATGCTTTCTGGCACCCCTAATTAGGCCCAAGAGGACGCTGTAGACTCCGCAGCTCCCAGCTCGGCAAATCTGACCAAGTATCATGAAAGTGTCAACCGTTCCACCAGTGGACCCCTCAGAGATGTCTTTGCAGGACAAGTCCATCCATGCCGCGCGATCACTGCTCAGAACAGTGTATGACACGATCAAAAAGATGCTCAGATCTGAGACTGAGACCCTACCTGAAAAATCATGAGCAAGGACATCCTTGACGTGTTCAAACGTGACTTGTGCTGGCTGCAGGAGATGCGGAGAAGCGACGTCTTCAAGCCAGAGCAGGCATCCTGCACGCGAACGATCCCGCCGCTGTCAATGTGGCTGCCACAAGTTTGTACAGCAGCATCGTGATGTGACGCTGCCCTAGGTTTGCCCTCAAAAAGCCCGACAAGCAATCGGCACATTCCTGAGCAGGCCGAAAATTTGGCGTACCACCTCGACTACTTGAATCTTGGCTGGCTTCCCGAACCAGTGTTGTGAACATCCTTCTTGTTGAGAAAGTGGGGATCCCAATATCCAAGTCCCATCAACATGCTGCGAACATTTATGGATCTGGATTATTTCGGCGCATCACGGCCGACCTGTTGAAGCCGAGAGCTAAACGTGAGATCATGTCACACGCCCGCAGCAAAGGAGTCGAAAAGCGGGTGATTGGTGGGCCCGCGCCCTCAGATTGGACGGCCGTTCGCTTCGATCGGTTTCAGCAACAGGGATCACTCAGTGCTGTGGGATGATGTCGCATACTTCAAGCCGGGACTGAGGCTTGGAATTCCTCTTCAAGAGAAGTAACTAAACATAAAGAAGCTGCGTGGACATCATGGGGGGTGTTTGGCACTTGCAGATCGACGAACGTCCCATATTTCAAGATCCACTCTCGACTCTAGATTGCCTCACCCAGATGACACTGCATCCTCAAAAGCCCAAACCACACTGAAAACGAAGCCACACGAAAGATCCCAAAGATCCCCCCAATGCCCCGCTCAGACCAATGACTCGGTGACTTGCAGCACTTGCGGCTGCAAGGCCGTCGCAGATTGCTCGCTGGATCCTGGCCGCGATGTGTGCGGACATAATCTACAACTTCTTACAAAGTTGAACATAGTATGTTGCAAAAGTCGTATCAGAAAATAAGTTCTATACAATGCATAATGCACTCGACACGTGCTATTCTTCAGCTTGAACCTGGCATGGCCTGCAGAACGAATGGTACGAGAAGTACGAGGATTATTGCGAGGACAGGGTGCGGAAACCAAGGGTTCTGTGTTGGCAGGGGAACCTCCAACCGGTCCAACCTCATGCAGAGTCTCACAATATCGGTACTCCTTGGCACCTCTTTCAAATGCGAACTGCCATGAAGTAACAGTGGGAGAGGCAGCTACAGGGTAGTCAGGACATGTCAAGACACAGGCAATGCATCAGAAAACTGTGACTTGCAATCAGCTCTGAGCCTTTCTAACCATTGCAGCTTGCTGGGCATTAAAGCTTTGGCTCATCTCCAGGAATGCCTCGTATTGGCCATGTCCGCAACTTACATCCAAGCCGCCGTTGACAGCAAGTCACTATCGAGGCTTGGAACCTCAATGTCGAATGGAGGGATGTGCCGTAAAGAACTCGCCAAACTTCTCAGGGAAATCACGCAGATCCAGAAGGAGAGTAGCTGTCTGCAGTGCAGGGGGATACGAGAGTCCACTGAGGCGGACGATGAGCAGGAAAAGGCCTGGACTGAAGACTTCCGAAGGGCTCGTTTGTGAAGGATGTCAAAGATTGATTCTGGGCTGAAGTTTGTCTGCCGAGCTACAAGCCCTCCAGGCTAACGTATGGCATACTCCTGAATCGCACGCGCGAGCTGCTGACTTGGCATGTCGGGTTCAGGGCCAGGAGGGATTCTTTGGCTCAGGCAAAACTTGGAGCGGAATCCTTATTGGGCCTTGGAGTTCGGCCTCCATAGGATGGCACGGTACATGTGGCAATGTGGCAAATACTGTCATGGCATGTTGTGGCTTGGGCCGGCAGTTCCACCGTCGACCCGCCTTTCGAGAGCAAGGCCCTCAAGACGAGGCAAGGCACAGCGGTTTGGATGGTTACAGATGACGGCACAAGAGTAGTATAGGCCTGATAAGATTTAGCACGTAAACTAGGCAAGGCAGATGGTTCAAACTTTTGCGGAACGATTAGGCTTGTTCAGCTAGGTTGGGTGGGCTTTCTGTTGGGGTTCAGGTAGGGTTCAAAGTTAGGTTTAGGGTAGTCTTGATCAAGTCTTAAGTTTCGGTGTGGTTTGGGCATGTAGAGTCGTAGAGGTTTGCAGAAAGGACACCGAGCGCCGAACGATGTTTGGGACATTTTGGCCCAGATTTGACAGTAAGTCTCGTTACCTCCACTCTATGTGATTCTTAGGCAAGCTTGGCGAGGCTGCGGGTGCTGCAGGCATCGAAGGTTTACCTATTTTGGAGCAAACCCCAGACCCCCAACAACGATGTTGTCCTAGAGACCATCACCGGAGTTCCGGAACAGTCCAGCCAGGAATGCCTTGCCACTCTTGTCCGAGCCCTGGCATGAAGATGTGAGGACGCGGTCGTTTGCAGAGCTTCTGGACGGCATCAGAAACCAAGTTAACAAACAGTGGCTTGCACCTAATGACCTAATGATTGTCATCCATGCTCCGAATTGTACATTCTACTGCGTTGTCTTTGGAGTATACACCACGTATCGAAGCGCCTGATTCCTTTGCCTCACCCAAGGTGCAACCCATCTCAACGGTGTTTGTCCAGCGGTGCGCCCGTGCTGACTTCCCGGGCTCCTCCAACCACACAGTAGGCTTACACAGGCTTGATGTGATGTACGTGCTCTGGTCGAAACAGCAATGTGCTTTTGCTTACCTTGGTTTGCCCAGGCTTGAGGGGTGGGAAGAACTTTGTCCCGACAAAACTTTGCAAAATCTGTGTTTGGAGAGCTCTCCACACCTCTGATTGTTTGGTGACATCCCTTCGCGTCGTTTGTAAGGAACGTCTTGAACGTACATCCGTGTCCAGAGAGCCCTGAAGCAAAAAAGCAGGTCCGGACGGCAAATTGCGCGGCCCGCGAAAGAAGGCAAAAAGGCCTGGGGTTCCCTTCTGCTCGATTTGGAATGCCGAGTGCACAGAGAGGGGCTGACTGAGACATTGTACTTTGTGTGAGCTCGGCAGGCAGTCCTCATCCAAATCGAAGCGCAACCTCCGGTCCGCAGCTGCCTTACACTTATTTAGATTTCTTTACATTTCCTTACCGTAGCCTCGGAGGCCGAGGGAACCCATCCAGGGTTCAAAAGATCCAAAGCGCAGATTTAGAGCTTGTTGAAGGTTCAGGAGCTCATGTGTGCGCAGGCCGGCCATCTCGGTCCTGTTTCGTAGGCTGCGGGTTTGCCATTCGGGTTTTTCAGGCGGGCTCAGGGGTGCGTATTCAAGCACCTGTCCGTCTGCATTAATCAAACCAGAAGATTTGCAAGGGTTGGTGATAGTAGTCAAATCTTAATTTCGATTGTGCGAGCTGCTGGCACTGTATGTCGTGAGCACACTGCGTTGTGAAGGCTTCTAGCGTCCGGATCAGCCCGTGCATAGGGTTCTGAATCACAGATGGTTGCCGTGATTCTGCACGGGAAACGAGGCTTCGCCGAGCCCGCAAGCTCTCTCCCAGTGACCACGGGCCAGGGCCTCACCAGTGAACCGAACCCTGAACGTCCCCGAACGTCCCTGAACGTCCCTGAACACCACTTAGCAACCCAAGCCGAAGCGCCCTGCCCAAATCACCCTCAACGAGAAGTTGCAAACTTGCAGTCGTGGCTCGGCATTTGGGCTGCCATGGGGTGCCGGCTCTTTGGTGCGCCAAGATGTCAAGGACTGTCAGGGTCCATCAAGGCTCTCCCGAACTGGAATCAGAACTGGAAATCAGGTCTCCCTTCTTGCTTCCGGGTACGACGTCTTCGATAGTGCTTGTCTTCATAGGGTTCGTCCGTTCGAATAAAGAGTGGAGCTGTTGTAGCATGAGCCCTCAACCATGAACGACCCGGCCCGGTACCTTTTTCATGCATGTCTCTCGATGCCTCCAAAACAATACCCTGCAAGCATTGACTTGGTACAGTTGCACGAAATTGCGGCCAGGCCATGCTTAGAAGGCGACCTCGCTGAGTGATGGGCGGCTCTGCAGCTTCTACTTTCGACATGCTGAAATCACGTGCTCCTATTTAATTTCTTCATGGGAATGAGTTTTTAGTGTGCTGGTATGTGGCAAAGTCAACATTACATGTCATGTTGAAGTATTTGTGATTCTTTATTCGTTTGCTTAGGGCAGCCTTTCTTCGAGCTCTGGTGGCAGTAGCTCCTGACTCAATTATGCCGACGAAGCGTCCGGTTTGGCTGGGCTGCGGGAGGCTCTTGAAGTCTTGGGATTTCCCGAGCTCCCGGCAGACCCCACTGCGGTAGATCAGGCGTTCAGGCACCTGAGTCTGGGAGTGCATCCTGACAAGCCAGGAGGGAATGTGGCATCGCTCGCGAAGCTGGTGGCTGCGAAAGATTTGGTGCTGGAGAAGATCGAAGAGTCACTTCGGCGTGGCGAAGACGAAATTTCCAAAGCTGCTGGCCGCCTCAAGTGGCTTAACTGTCAGTGCCGTACCTGCGCGCCCCTCATCCTCAAGTGTGGAGAGTGTCTTGGATGCGTAAGTGGAAGTGGCAGTCACGCGTGCGGTGTTCTGAGCACGGCTTCCGGCCGATTCGCCCCAGTAGCTCGTGCCTTCATCTTCAGGGCGATCGCGCATGATGGATCCAATGAAATGCAGGGCATCACAGCCTGGAAGAGGCACCAGGAACACGAAAAGCTTGCCCACCGGGAGCTCCGCTGACAGGAAGCACCAGCTCAAGATGGCTCCGCTGGCCGCTTTCGACGACAGCGAATCCGTGGCACAAGGAGCGAAGCAACAAGCACTGGACATGTTCCAAGCCGAGACTGGTCGCTTACCTGAGGGAATCAAGTCGGTTTCTGACCAGGCAAACACCATTGTGCAGCAGGTCCAGGTCCGCAAGGAACAGCTCCCTTACGATGTCTGCCCTCGCTGTGGATTTGGTATTGGTTGGATGGCGTGCCGTTTTCATGAAGGGCATGCCTACATGTGGTGCAAAGCCGGCCGCAAAAAATGTCCCTACAAAGAGAGCAAGCCGATCCAGCCCGCAGCCTCGTCTTCGGCACCTTCTACCCCAGAGCGCAAGCGTGGCTCTGCTTACGTGGATGCCATGACTCCGCCAAAGCCCAGTAGTGCTCCTCGGTTGGCCTCGGAGACTCTGACCTACTTGTGAGAGGCGTCCTGGTTAAAGCCTCTATATGTCCACTACAGTACTTGCCGTTGTTCCCATCGTTTTTCAAGCAGTCAATGCAGCCGCTACACAGCAAGCGCACTCACACGCATATCAGTTGCATATCCTCGTTCATGCAAGCCACGGAAGCACAAAAACACACACACACACACACACACACACACACACACACACACACACACACACCCACGCACACACACACACACACGCACACGCACACAAACACACGCACACACACACACACACACAAACACACACACACAAACACACGCACGCACACACACACACAAGCACACGCACACAAACACACGCACACACAGACACACACACACACACACAAACACACGCACGCACACACACACACACACACACTCACACACTCACACATATGCACACTACTTGATCTGAACACTTGACCACTGTAGAACTCAAAGCCAAATGGCCATGACATGTCGGATGTGCTTCAAGCAGGCAACATCAGGCAACCCTGCCGGAATCGAAGTAGAACTGCTGCTTGAGCTGACAACGCCCCTGGATGCACCTGGCTTCCGTTGCTCAAATATTGCTGTTAACGTGGCGCGCATGTCACACTGGGGACTTATGTGACGAGCTGGTCACCCCCCACTAGGACGGGTGCTACACTGCGGTTGACGTGTTTCCCAAGAAGATAATCATTTCCCGGTCGGCACCAAGAGTTGAGTTGATGACCCAATTCAGACACACCAGGATGTGTTTCAGTCAGTGAAGCTGTGCTATCCGATATCCCTCATGCTCAGCGCAAGAAAGCACAAGGTATGACGTTGCAGTGTCCTTCGAAAGCAGTACAAAGACCCAAGAGCACGCGCACTGTGCTCCAAAAGCAAGCCTTCGAAGGGACATGTCGGGGGGCCTCAAGGACGCATGCTTCAAGTCACTTTTTCCTTCCATGTTCAGTTAGAACATCCAAGCCGCGGCATAAAAACGGACGATCCTTGCATCCAGCCAGGTGATTTCAGAGCGTGTAGGCGGGACACACCCGATGCTGGCGCACGGCGGGCTAGCAAGAGCCTGCACATCTGGGCATCTGTGGCGTACGCAAAATCTAGCAAGACTCCCTGTATGGGCATGATCAGCATCTAACGTATGCCTTATCCTTTGTTCTCCAGCAGAGTGAAAGTCTTGAGTTCCATGGTTCAGGCTCTTAAAGCATGCGATCTTCAGAGAAGCGTTCGATTTGAATCAGAGCTGGTTTACACCCCGTCTGTAGCTTGTCGGCCACGCAAAGCAGGCTCTTGGCCCAAATGTGATTCAGCAGGTAGCAATCAGAGGGATTCCAGTTGTCTTAAAGGCTTACACACTCCCCGATGCCGGTCGAAGGCAAAATCACTGCCTTCGATCATCCATCCTGCCGTTTTCGGGCAGGTGCTTCCGGATACTTCGCCACAGCGCGCTGTCGTGCATGGGACTCTCCGCAGAATGATCTGGGGGCACTCTGCGGGACCTTCCGGTGGATTCTCTGGAGGCGGGCACTCGGCGGGACTCCATGCAGACTTCTTATAGGGGTGGGTAGTTGGCGGGATATCGGCGAACTCTCGCGGGATTTTCTTGGTATACTCAGCGCAACTCTCTGTGGGCTTCCAGGGATAAGTCAGGAGACCGCGGGACATCATGCAAAGAATCAAGAAGAATGGTTGACTTAACAAACTAACACGCCATTTTCTCAAGCAATTGCAACCTGCGCTTTATCGTATTATACACATGCTGCGCAGCAGCGTGTGCCACAAGGTGCCGGCAAGCGCTTCTGCTTTCAGCATTGGATTCCGAGTCCTTGCTTTTAACTATGGACGTGGACCTCCTTGCACGCCCAATCCCCCCAGGGGCACATCCCGTTAAAATGCACTATAAGTTGAAATCCCATATTTAGCGCCGAGCAACACCTTTTAGAATTCGGGGTGGTCATATCGGTTCTACTGATCCAGAAGAGCTTAGGACTCTCAGGGAACCTATTTGACATCCACTGGGCGCACTGAACAGCGTTCAAGTTTAAACTGTATTGCAGTTTTGCTGTTGAGAGATGCTGTAAGCTGCGGCCGACGTGTCGAGAGGCCGTACACCCAATGTCCGCGGAAGAGACTTATGGGGCCAACACGGCTTCAGACCGGTCTTCCCGCAAGCGCCTCATGGGTCTCAAGTCGACGTCTCGACCCTTCTCTCCTCACACACCGCTCTTCTGATCTTGACAAGAGAATAGACGAGCAGAGGCCTCAACGCAAGATGTTCCCAACTTAATGTGTTGTCATGCAAGGCGAGTTTGGACACCTCCTTTTTTCCGCTCAGCAAGCAATTTTGCAGAGGTGCGGTGGGCTTATCGCATAGCTGTGTGTGAAGAGGCTTTCTGCTGAGCTTCTGCTCGAAGAGCTGGTAGCAGTTTTTGCGGCGCTCTTTGACGCAGCTTTTGAGGCGCGCCAGCGAGGCTTGTAGAGCCGGTGCCGCATCGAACCAACCATGATGCGGCCGCTATAGCGTCTTCACATTCAGTAGCATCAGAGGGGTATGAAAAAACCCTTCCACGCCCCCAACCTTAAGCCGCCGCGATCTGAAGCGCTATGGAATACTGTGGAGTCCCACAACGTAGCTCTAAGCCGAAGACAACACCGCCAAGCAAATTGTTTCCAGCATAGACTCCAAGCAGGGTAGGGCTCTCCAAGACCATGACGTTGGAACCCCGTTTCGGGTTTAGGGTTTAGGGTTTCGGGTTTAGGGTTTAGGGTTTAGGGTTTGTTCGGTTGTAAGACCGGCTCCGAAGAGTAAGTTGCCCCCGACTTCGCGCAATGCTTCTCTGAAGCCTGGCCCTGAACCCCTGTTCCCTTAATTGCTTGAAGGTAACCCTAAACCCTGAACCCTTAAGCCAAAGACTCCAAACACTCTACAGGCCTCAAACCCCAAACCCTCGGGCGGCAAAAACATCCTAGTTGGAGGCCAGTGATTTTCGGGACCAACGTATGTTAGGGAATCCACTTCACAAGATTTGTTTCGGGGCTTGCTTAAGCATTTGGAGGTTTTCGGGCTTATGGGGTTTAAGGGTGCGGGCTTGGAGTCATAGGGATTGGAACGACGCTGGATGGTGTCATGGCCGGATCATGGACTCCCCCAGGGCATGAGAAGCTGATGAAAGGCTCCGACAGGCTTGAAATTTGGAGATCCGCCTTCACTCCGGGCGTTGAACCCTCAGGCCCGATGATGTGGACTCCCGTGGTGATAGTTTGCCAGCTTAGGCATTGCTGAAGTGCAGTAGCTGTGCTAGTCGCAGACGTGACAATGGCACCTGGGAATCTTGACATGCCGCGGCAATTCTTTCGACTGGATGTCGGTCGCGAGGCAGCGCAGGGATGTAAATGGTAGATTCAGTGATTCAGATTCTTGTACACTTGAGGTGTTAGATGTCAGTGAGCGACCGACACGCTACAGTCGCAGGCCAATGCTCATCGTTCAAGTGCAAGTGACGTTGAGGGTGAGGGACGTCCTCTTCGGAACTCACGCGAGACATCCTGGCTCCATCTGCACCAAATCGAAGCAGCACCATCGATTGTGTATGATGACCTATCCGGACCCATCATGCCGTCTAGGATTGAAGGGGCATGTTGACTGGGGAAAATTCTGAATGTTGATTACGTGCGACTTTCTGGATCATAGGCAACCTGCAACAATTGCAAGTTGCAAAGTACAAGAGTAGTCTCGGCCTATGAGATGCACCCTCCCGTCTGATACTAGACAAATGTGGAGACATCCCAGTTCTGCGTGAACTCTGTTGGTCTGTTTGGGTGCTGCAGGAAGATGAGCAGCCGATGCATCATCTTCCGATATGTTTTTTGATGGTCGTTTGTCAACAAAAGTCCTAGGCCACCTAGGTTGAGCTGCTCAGTTTGCACGCACCTCCCCCAGCCAAGTTTACAGGCCTACATGCATTGAAAGCCGTTAAAGCACAAACCTTTCAATGCGCCAAATCCGAAGGCAGAGACTAGACTCTCGAGCTTTGTCGACTTGGTTTTTTTGGAGCAAAAGCCCCCCAAAAGAATGTGAAGGATCGACCATGAGCTGCTTTGAAGAGCTTCTCGGCTCCTCCGGGCTCGTCCCCTCCTTTTCCTCCTTTCCTGGCGACAGCGATGAGAACCATGAGAAGCCTTGGCCTCAGCACAGTAGAGTCAATAGAGGAGCTCAATCGATACTATACAGCCCAGGTGGCCATGGCAAGATCAATTTCGCAAGTCACAGCTAGGTGCAGAAGTCTAGGTGGCCCAAGCTCGCTTGAACGGGCAGGAGACCCGGGACCCTCAACACACCTCTCACCTATCCCACACCATCCCACACCATATCACACCAGCCACCCTGTTGCAAAGCCCTAGTTCGAGTGTTCCAGGTCGGCACAGCGTCGTCGCCAAGGCCGCCAGAGTATAAGACGCATTCGAGGCTTTGCAGCTGTTGTCTAGGGGGTACACTGACAGTGTTGGGTGAAGAAACCTCTAACTGTTGTTGAGGGTACTCTCGATTTCTTGATCGTAACGTGCTTTCATTTTTCGACAGGCACCTCAACACTTGTGATTACCCTTGGTTGCTTAGTCTATTTCTTAATTTCCCCTCGTACATAAGAAATTTGGCCCCTCCGTTTTCGTAGTTCAAGCAATCCAGCCACTCAATATCTATATTTTGCGAAATCCAGCCCCTCAGTTTTTGAAGTTTGAGAAGTCCAGTCCTGATGTTTTCCAAAAATTTTTAGAAATCGAACGCTCAATGTCTTATGTTGTGCCCCCCCCCTCCTCAAATAAGAAATTCAGCCCCCGATTTCTCAAATTTGAGAAGTCGTGGATTGTGTGCTTTCCAGCTCAAACCTAACATTTTAGAGGAGGGGGAACCCCCAAAATAAGAAACCGAGGGGGCTGGCAATTGAGTGGCCTCCGGGATTTCGTATTTGATGTGGGCTTTTGCAATAAACAGAACCAGAATTAAGAAGTGCTGCTCCCCAGGCTCAGGGTACATTTGTTCCCAATTTAGCTTTATCCCATGCTGAGGGTGCTCGCTTCTTCAACGAACGATTTCTTAAGCTATCTTGTAATTGTAGATGTTAGAGTGACACCTGAAAGGCTTGCGCAGCCTTAGGATGAATAACTATTTGTCTACTTGTACAAGCATGTGGTCGTGTTTGCGCGCCCCCCCTCCCTGCCTCCTCTCCCCTTCCGTGCCTTATCCAGGGAAGCGAACCGCGAACGGGGAACCATGGTTTGTGATGTTTGTGTGTTTGACACGCATCTGAAGGCATGCCTTGGCAACGGAGCACACTGAAGAGCGTAGACAGCTCGTCAGGCCACCATGGTGATGATGTTTGCCTATTGTCATCCGGCCAGCGCTGACTGCAGCCAGGGGCTTGCGTGATGAGCTCTTGATGGTTCCGTCACCAGAGACCAAATAGAGAAGAAAGTGTCAGTCACATTCAGCCAGAGCACATACAGGCGAGCAGGCATGCCGACGAGTCAACATTTCCTAGTGGTCAAGCATGGTCAAGCCTTCTAGACTTCTGGATTGACCGACAATCCACTAGTTGCTAGTGGAGGGAGAGTGCTAAGGTGGTGCTCATTGCGCGGCGATGGATGCAAAGGCCGGGGCCCACCGGCCAAGTTTAGACTCAGCTTGTACTTCCAAAGCTTCTCAGCATGGCTCGGCGTCCTAGTGGGCTCCAGGAGGGCTCCAGACGCGTTCCAATTTTGAGCTGGAAAGCCAAGCACTGAGCAGGCCGATGACTACCAAATGCTGCTGCAGCAAACCAGCAAGCCAAGCGCAAGGCACAAAGGGGCACAGCAGAAATCAAGGCATGACATGGCCATTCGAAGTCTGCAACAAAGAAATGCTACATACATGGCGCGCGCAGTGCGTCCAAACAGTCGTGTGCGTAAAGGAGTTGCCCAGAACCGTTTTGTTCCTCCTTGGGCCTTGTGGCAGGCAGACTGCGCATGCGGCCCTGGACCCTTGGGCTTTGTTCAGGGTAGGTGCACATGTTGAAGTGCGTTCTGCTTTGTTGAAGGAGGGGAGGTTAACTGGGGAAACTTGGATGAGCTGCACAAGATGTGAGTTTGCGCGCACTATCTCAGGTCCACCACAGCACGGGATCGGCCGCTGCCTCTGGAGAGCGAGCGGCCCACCTGCTGGCAACAAACTCCAGCAAGGACTGCACAATTACAGGGCCGATTTGTTGTCGTAGTGTGCCTCGGGATCAAGAATTATGCCTTAACATGGATCTTGCTGCCCGCAAACGGACTGAGCTTAACCTTGAACACCCACAACACAACAAGGCCAACTGTGCCATGCTTCACTTCGTAGTGCAGATGGAGCTTGGTGTTCTGGACGGGCCTTGCGCATCAGACAGGCGTACTGAAGAGAAGGTTGCTCTATAGCATTTCGCTTTCCCAGGAGAAGGCGTGCTCGCAGCTTTGCCGCAGACATGCAGCAGCAAGATTTCAGCACTTCCTCGCGGAAAGCCACCAAGAGCGCCTCCTAAAGCGCCCATCCTTCACATTATCTTAAAGATTGACTCACCCATCTAAAGAATCCCAAATGTCAAGCTTGTACTGTATTCCCCCATCTCATCCCTACAGGACAACGACATCTTATCATTCAGTTCTCAGGTTTCCACGACTGCCACAGACATGTTTTGCATCTCCGATGAAGAGCCCTCGCCGGTAGAAGATCTTTTCGAAGTCGAGTCATCGAACCTGCGGTACAAAGCGTCACTGGCCCAATTGGCTGGAAAAAATCCAGCCGTGACCGCCCAGGAAGGTGACAGGCTCCTTCTGCCTCACCGGTATCTGCAATGATGCCCTCAGCGCGGAGTGCGATTCGACCATGGGGTCCCTCACAGCAGGGCAATGTGCTCCTGGGATCAATCATCGCATTTAGCTGCCTCCTTCAGTTGTGTCGATGAATGCATCAAAGCTTGCCCGCATGTGGCTTTCAGGGACTGTTGCAAGACTTCCACTGGGGCTGCATGCATACCACATGCTCGGGTTCGAGTTGGCTTGCCGCAATGTGCAGAAGCTTGTCCAGCTTCCCGATTCCAAGGTGTGCCCACAGTTCACGTGCTTTTCTGAAGGCCAGGACCGGGAGCCCTTACCCACATGCGAGAAAACATGGCTTGTATCAGAGGCCCCACGTGTCGGGTAACAACGAAGCACTAGTCACTAGTCTCTTGCCCAGTCGTTTCTCTAAACACCAAAGGACCCCCTAAGCCCTGATCTCAAGTGGCATCTCAGTTGGCCCGTGAAAACCCTTTGAATCCCTTTGACACTAACGGGGGCCCTCAAAAACGCCTCTCTGTATATTGTACTGAACAAGTGTTTCACCAGACCTAAGTGCAGAATTGAGATGCGCACCTCTTGGTGTAACCTGGAAGACCTGTTGGCATGAAGCATTGTGTGATCTGCTACGATGGGCCTCTTGGTCACGTGCCGGTCAGGCAAGTGCCAGTGGTCGGTCGGTGAAATCCGAGACGCTGTGGGGAGTGGAGCTACTAATGTGGTCGACCAGGCCTGGACCTTCCGCGTAGTCCAGCGGGCTGCCCTGGCTCGACGATCATAATGTTCCCTCGAAAGGTGACCGCTGTGGCCGCAAAGGTCCCCGGGCTCGCTGACGCTGCTGGTGCCACTGGGAAGAGCTTTATGTGCAGGATGCTTCAGTGGGGCGGTAGCCAAATGGAAATCCATGTGCCACATGGTAAGTACATTGCATGTCGAGCTTTGTCCTGGGCTTTATGGCCAACCGCCGGCCAAGGCCATGGAGGGCGTATGGAACACAGTGAGCTTGGGCCTTTCTGAGGGCTTCACTGCCAGAAAGCCCTCCTTACTGTCAGCAAGCGAAGCAAGCGAAGCCAAAGCCCGAGGTGGAGTCTTCGGCTCCATCTTTGGTTCCGGAGGCGGTTTCTTGAAACTCGCGCTTTGTTCGGGGGATGGTCACACCTTGAGTCGGGCAGAGGACCTCTGTGCACATAACCTCCTAATTATACCCAAGGCCTTGCAAAGGTATGTACCGGTCATGTGTAGATTCTGCGAAACTGTGCCTAGTCCTGTTATCGTGCGAAAGGAAGTGCCTCAAGTGCGGCCTTTTCAAGGGTTACTTCCCAAAAGGATTGCAATTGCATTCTCTCTTTCGCGCGACTTTGGCCCGGACCAATTAAAAGAATACCCAGAGGCTGCTCCGGCTACGTTGGCCTGTGCTGGGGCCAGTGCTCAAATCAGGCGCAGTGACTTGGTTCGGCAAACATGGGCCATGGCATTCGGAAGCTGCGCGCTTTGCACAGATCACTGTAATTTCAGATCAATATGGCCTGGCAGTGTCCATTCCTTCCCTGTTGGATCCGTGCCCAACACCTGTGAAATTAAGACCACACAAGCTCAGGCTGGGATTTACTGCCTCGTGCCAGCCTCTTGCCCAACACTCGAACTGTAATAACACCTGAGGCGCTCAAGGCTTGTTGCTGGACGTTTGGGATTGGGCTTTGGGGGCAGCAGATTCTGAAGGAACGAGAAGCATGTGATTGCTGGCTTCCGTAATTGGAGTTGGATGTGTACTTCTTCGCGCGCATTTGCTTGTAGCCTTTGGGCGGGATGCGCTGCATGCCAGGGCAGGAAAGAACAAGCGCAGATCGGAAATGGGACAGTGTGGCAAGTCATGTTCCCTCCCGTTTAGTATCGTTACCCATTATCATGCGAAGTCTGGAAACGCAAGATTCAGCGACCCTCGATTGAGAAGGCTCCCCGGAAGAATGCGACGTTCGTGAGGTATGGCTCTTGCCAGTGCAAGCCGGGCTTCTGTTCCAAAGATGGCGCCTCGGCCGCTCTCTCCATGCATCTTCGTGCTAAGACGCGCAGGGCCAGTCATGAATACTACTCAGCAATGATGATTTAGATTGATTTAGCCCTGGAAAGAAAAGGGGGGGTTGGGGGCGGGGGGGGGGGGTGAAATCGTGCGTCAGGGATTGCTCGCCCCCGAGCTGCAGTGGAGAATGTTCCCTAAAGGAAGCATGGACGGTCAAGACTCAGATCAAATTTCAGGGTTAAGTACCTTTGGAGGAAGAGCCACCTTGGTTCCAGCATATCCGAGTGCAGCAGCATGAAAACGTAGCAAAAGCTCTTCAAGCAGCCACTGAAAGAATGCAAGGTACATGCCAGATGGATGTGCAGGGCATGCTCGGTGGTGCAGCCCAGAGCGTGCTCCGATGACGTCGTGAGTGAGACTTCTGCAATTATACGCTCCAAGCTTGGCATGCTTGGCTCACGCGGCGAAGCTCGAGTGAGATACGATGGTGCTAAGCCCTGCATATGGTGCACCTCTACTTCTGAGCAGAAGTCTCAGCGAAGTCTTGCACAGCTCCAAGATCACCCAGAAGCGCACTTCATGACACGATCGCGGAGAAATCTCCCCCATCCTTGCTACATACTTGCGCCTTCCGGAAGCTCAGCAGTCTCAGTGGGCCTGATCGAAATGGATGCCTCTGTCATGCTACGCTTTTGGCTCAACGGCCACACTGGCCACACAGACGTGGGCACGCTCTCGGTCAGTTGTCCATATGATGCGGCCTTGCATTGGTCACCCTGAATTGCAAGGGTCATACGTCATAACAGGGACCCGGCAAGGTAGAAAGGAAAGATAGCATCGAGAAGTGACCGTGTCACCTGAGGACAGGCTGAGGCGCCCTTTGAGCCAGTAATCCCAAAGTAAAACTTCTTCGAAGAGGACAGCACGATAGTACTCCCTACATCCCAAAGCTGATTTATCCTCGTAAGCTGGACAAGAAGGGATAAACAAAAACTCACCCCTCATAATCTCGCCCCAGGCGGATGACTAGTTTTCTGACTGATCTGCAGCAAACGTTGAGAGGTTCAGAGGTGAAGGGTTCAAAGAAGGGGTCGGTTTGCCTCTTTCGGAGATGAGCTTCATCTTCATGCCGGGCACCGCTCAAGCTCGCGCCAGGCCCTTAGCCTTTGCCCAGATCCTTCTTCTTCCGAAGCATAGAGTGCTCCAATTTTTACAGACACTCGTGTTGCTGTCTTCAGGGTGTCGGCGTGATGTCCATTGCTCTTGCATCGGCTTTACACAACCAAGACAGAATCAGCGGCTTTAGGTTCCAGAAGATCATGTCTTCGGAGCTGCCGGTGCCGCCCTGCGAGCCACCTCCGGCGGGAGTGGAGGTAGGGTCGGTAGGCTGCTCGGGAGCCTGAGACCGTCAGATCTGGGACGTTCGAAGCACAGCTGCCGGTTCCTGTCATAGATGAGCTAAAGCATGTTGCTGCAGTAGCGCTTGTGGTCACTGTGAACACATGCTACATGAAAAACGAGACAGTCGCCCGCCCTCATACAGACGGATAGTTCAATAAGTCTGTCATTATTTGTAGAAGTATTTGAAAGCAAAGAAAATGCAATGGTGACACGTGCGAACACGGACAGCTGCCTCTTGGGGCGTGACACGCCATGCCTAGTGTGTTCTGAGGGATAACTCGACAAATCATGATGCGGCCAAAAATGCGGCGCTAGCTGCTAAACTACACATCATGACCACATCTAAAACGCTCAAGTTCCGTATGTTTCCGTAAAAATGGTTGCTGTGGACGGCAAGGATGGCACCCGCCTTACGGGAACATTCCAGGGCTTCGATGCCACGCTGAATCGGGTACCGTTTGCTTATGGCACCTCGGCTGAGGCGGTTGGTTAGGTGGGAACCCCCCCCCCCCCCGCAAACAATTATACACCAGATAGATGACCAGTTTCGCCAGGATGTCATGTTTTTACCCGAAGAGCCAGGCCTTCATATACATTAAGCCAACCTTCTTCTACCAACATTTTGTCCCCTATGTCCTTGCCTTCGAATCTCAAAGTCAGGGCATGCTTAGTCTTTCCCTTTCGATCATCTGAGAGGGCAGGCAAAGTAAATAGGGCCCAGCAGGTCCTGTGGCAGGGCCAAGCCACCGCTCAAAACACTAAACCCAAACACTCCTGTGCCATGTGCAGCCCTGCAAAGTTCGTTCTAAAGCGTTGCGCATCCTAAGTTCCGAGAGTCTGACATCCCGGCCACCTGAAATTACACTCTTGATATTCTGATCGTTCCGCACCATGTTGCGTGGGTCTTCCATGGCACCGTTGCAAGGCCTCATACGTCGGAAGCTAAGCTGGCAGCGCAGTCCACATTGAGCAGGATTGGCCTGCAAATCTGTATCATTCTGTATCGTTGATTCAGTGCAACAGAACAGGATACAACAGGTACCCTTGCACGATGTTTCAATCGATGAGTCAGAAGGTATGGGGTACATATTGAAGGGCCAGCTATGGATCCAGAACAGGCTCTAAACGGCAATGCGCCAACATCGGGAATTCTCGAACCAAGCACCCGTTGCCACCCTTGAACCACTCTTGTCCCTCTTCAAGCGGTCCCCGGATTAGTCAGATAAATGAGTTTGCCTCAATATGTCAAAGTGGTTAGATGTGACAAGAGGAACACTTAGACTTTGGGAGTTTGGGTTTGAGGATTTTAGGTGCAAACTGGGTTTAAAAACCAAGCCCAAATGCTTGAACCAAACTGTCGGGTCCCGGAAACAACTTGGCTGTACACGGGAGCCCACTATGCACCCCCAAGCAGTTACAGCGTCCTGAATAGCACGGCAAACTTGACCTCACAGAGGGTCGCCCCCCCACTGGACAGGGACCTGTCTGCTGGCGATCACCCGGTAGGTGGAGCGCCTGATGCCCCTTAAAATCTTAAATCATCCTAAACCATGTTTAGAGGAAGCCTTCAAAGAGCGGGCTCCCCAAGGTGGGGCTGACCAGGACCACTTCTTTGCACGGACGTCCCGTGCTTAGCGGAGACTTCATGTCAAAGCTTTACGCAGCTTTACGTAGAGCCCGAGAGATAGCAGCAGTATAGGAGTATTCGTCAATCCGTCCCTTTGGGTCCGGCGTGGGTTACAGACAACGAAGGTCTCCAGCATTTGGGGCTTGAGGACTTCTGGGGCACAGTAACACCGACCCGCCTTGTTGGTCTGATTTCTCCCCCACAACCCCCCCCTTGCAAAGTCGCCCAGTTTAGACACCCCGGTGATTACAAAAGCCGCGGAGAACTACCCCTCTGGACCCCCAAGCAGTCGCTGGAGCTTTATAAAGCTGGCCTTTGCAGAGGCCTCCCCCTCCCGCCCTACAAAAGCAGTTGCAACATATTGCTGAATCATGTTTCTGTCTTGCTGCGTCAGGTCACGTCTCTGGTAAGATTCAGAAGTGCTTCAGTGCCCCCCCTTGTGGACAGAACACTGATCTCGAACCTGCTCGGGGCAGGCATCTCGGACGAGGAGTGATAGCGGAGCTTCTCTCGCCGGGGACGGCTTTGGAGTTTTTCGCACACAAGGCTCGGCTTAGGGAACAACCCAGCCCAGTCTGCGCAAGAGTCGCGTAGGATCAAGCTGGACTTCCCCCGAAGCTTCTTCTGCACATCTGCTGACTCGAAACCTCAAGACCACAATGCCCCCATCACCCAATAATATGCCAATGTCGTGTAGGGCAGGGCAGCATAGGCAAAAGTGCAAGTTGTTCCAAACTCTGATCCGCTCTGGCCAGCTTTCCTCTGGTGGCGGCGTTTCCTGGGCCTACAGCGTGCGGAAGCCGCAGAGTGCGGTCTGGGCCCATCCGGCCCATCCGAAAGGAATGAAGTAAAGCTGAACTGCTTGGGAGCGATTCGGGCAGTTTGGGGCGCAGCCCACGATCGGATAGGTTCGGGGCTCGGGGATGTTCAGGGCTTGACCACCCATTGTCGAGTTCTCGTCTTCTGACTTCTCGGGCTTTCAATTGCCTGCTTACATCGCAGCCATAAGCCCGGGTCCCCACCAAAACGAAGCCAAACCATCCACCTAACCAGAGGCCGGGCCGTTTGCTTTCCGCCGGAGCCTCCGGACCCAGAACCTTTCTGAGGCCTTGGGGGTTCTTTGCTTGTGGGGTTGTTCAAAGCTTTGCTGTATCCCTTTCCTGAACACTTTGAAGATCCTTTTCACGCCAAAAACCCCTTCAAGTATCTCGCACCATTTCTTGAGACCGTTTCACGTTAAACAACTTTGAAGCCCTTGCAAAACCCCAAGCCCTCAGCCCGATAATTATCACCCTTAGAGAGCCTGAAAAACACGTTAACCCAAAAGAGATCTTAGAATCACTTGGAAGCCCAGTTTGCAACGGCTGGGATGGCAGGCGCAGCAGCACAGTAAAACAATGCAACACAAGTGACTGCACCTAGCCTGGCAACATGATGCTTCAGAACAGCTTACAGCTGACTCACCTCAGCCAGCATAACACATCTTTGGACATCCTATCCGAGTTGCCCAACTTTCTCAACCCTAAACCCTAAACTGGTTTGGGATTCTAACCGAGCTGCGCCTCGCAGTATGTCAAGAAGAAGCCACGTCTCCTTGCCATCCGGCACCCCGTACGTGCGTACGAGGTCCGCATCGCTTCACCCTCCCCGCCTATGGCGGCATGTCCCTCCCTATTCACGCCAGTTGGATTTGGAATGTAGGGCTGAAAGCACCGCGCAAAGAAGCAGTCGGATCTGCAACCTTCATGGTGGGGCAGCAGCGGATAGCCTCTTGACACAAAACCAACAAACTCGCACATGACAGCTGGCTGAATCTTGAGCCCACTTTGCAACTTGTACCATTTGACATGAACATTGTTTTATGTTACGCAAGGGGCTTCAAGGGTGGTTTTAAGGGCTCGTCTAGAGTCTAGGAGTATAGGATGAACGTTTTCAGGTTCAGGCAGGTCTTTCTCAAGGTCAAAAGGGATTGAAACAATTGTTTAGCGTTTCAAGGTTTAGGGTTACAGGGGGGTTTCATTAGCAAAGTGCAAGCTCGTGAGGGTTTAGGGTCTGGGGCCTCAAGGATGTTTGGTTTTCAAGGTTTTTCGGGTTTATAGGGCTGAGTCTGAGCGTTTGGGGTTCGAGGTGTATGTTCCTACTAGTGTAGTTAGCCTTTTGCGGTACCTCCGACAGATTGTGCCCAGTCCGGATGCAACAAGGGGGTTTGGGCTCAGGGTTCTGGGGTTTAGGCTGCAGGGGTGGGGCTAAGGCTTGAGACCATGGCGAAAACAAATAATTACCACAAGCAAGCAAAAACCAACGTCTATTTGCAGTTTCTAAGTGGGACACTTCACCCTAAACCGTCAAAGAAGAACCGAAATCCAAACCTCACTTCAGCAGGCGGGTGCGCTCGACTGTTCGCAGCTCCCAGGGACGGCGGCGGCGCCGGCGCCTGGCCCGAAGACCGAGGCCACTGTGATCGATCTAGGTAATTGTGTAGGTACAAGAAAGGCAGGATCTTGGCATGTCAGCGCTTTGCGCAAGGCTGACTTGGAAAACACAGGGCCGTTGCAATCCCTCGGCTCCTCACAAGTAGCCGAGCCCAGGCAGCAAAATCTGCCAAGGGCAGGACGTCCAGAAGCCCACGGAGGTCCGTGCCCTCTGCGCTATCGCCGTGCTCCCCAGCAAGGACGGGCCCGAGGCTCCAGGGAAGAATTAGGGGTCGAGGACAATCGGCTCTGCCGAAGTACTTCATGGCTGTCTGCCAATGTATTCACAGGCTCACATATAGACTCACATGACAAATATGCTGTGGTGAAGGAAAGTCACGAGGAGGCCGTGGAAAACTGGAATTCTGCAGAAGGCGTGCCCGCTGTGGAGCTTGTGCAGGCTTGAATGCAATAATTCAACGAGCCGGCTGCCATACTGTGCTTCACCTCATATCAAATTCCTGCGCCCTCTGACCTTACCATTTTTCAGGTCCACGTTTCCAAGGACGTGAAAGTCAGCGACATCCATGTTGGAGGGGCGCAGGACGCATGCTGGTGCTAACGCC